>WBMZ01012530.1:0-60689 GCA_013400975.1 Atrichornis clamosus
ATACATCAACTTTTTGGTAGCAACACATAACTCCATTTGACTTTAAATCTCGTTACCATGTAATTTTTGAATCTAAGTTATTTCCCGCAATTCACAGAGAATACTCTCCAAGTGGATCGTAATAACATCTCATAAAAATACATTTTGGTTTGCTTGTATTCACAGCATTGGTGGATAGGGGCAACGCAGGGGACATCGTCCAGTTGCGCTTGTGCAAAGCATTAGACACCGTTCTGCGCAACATCTTTGTCTCTAAATTGGAGAGACGTGGATTTGATCAGAGGCACACCTATAAGTTGGGCAGAGATGTGATTGACAGCAGCCCTGTGGAGAAGGACTTAAGGGTGGTGGCTGACCAGAAACTCAACATGAGCCAGCGGTGTGGACTCGCAGCCCAGAAAGCCAAACAAATCCTGGCCTGCATCAAAACCAGCATGGCCAGCAGGGCAAGGGAGGTGATCTTCCCCCTCTACTTTGCTCCTGTAAGACCCCACCTGCAGTGCTGCATCCAGCTCTGGGGTCCCCACACAGGAAGGACACTGACCTATTGGAGCAAGTTCAGGGGAGGCCACAAAATTGATCAGAGGACTGGAGCACATCCCTGATAAACAAAGGCTGAGAGAGTTGGAGCCTGGAGAAGAGAAGGTCGTGTGCAGACCTTGTAGCAACCTTCCAGTAACTGAAGGGAGTCTACAGAGAAGCCAGATAGGGACTCTTCACCAGAAACTGCAGTGATAGGACAAGGACTAATAGGTGCAAACTGAAAGAGGGGAAATTCTGGTTAGATGGATGGAAAAAGTTCTTTACTGTGACAGTGATGAGGCACTGGAACAGGTTGCCCAGAGAAGTTGTGAGTGCCCCATCCCTGGCATTGTTGAAGGCCAGGTTGGACAGAGCTCTGAGCAGCCTGGTCTAGTGGAAGGTGGCCCTGCTCCTGACAGGAGGGTTGGAACTAGATGGTCTTTAAGGTCACTTTCAACACAAACCATTCCATGATTCTCTGATCTCCCAAGTGCTGGCTGTAATGAGTCTTTCCTGCACCTTCCTCTCATTCTCAAACACAGTATGAATTTTTCAGCATCTTGTTCATCATCAAGCAGGGCCATACCATGTCATGCTTTAAAGAGTAGAAGAAGCAGGTGCATGGTTAACAAGAAGGCTCACAATGACACTCAGGAAGATTGAAGTAAGTATACTTGAATTAATGGTGGGAAGCACTAGAAAAATCTGTTGTATAAACAAGGTCCAAGTGTTGTATTCTAAGGTAAATAATGTCTTGTATACCTTTACTAGGAACAAAGCCAAATGAAATTATAGTTTCAGTTGAACCTTAAACCATAATTTGACTGATTAGATAAGGACATATACATAAAAACTTTAAAATGTCCCTGTTGTCATTGACAAGGAGTCACTGAAATCTGGAAAGTTCATACAGCATCTCAGTCATAGCATATATTGAAATAACTTGAAAGATGGTGTGTCTGCCCAGGTGATAAGTATTTGAAGTAGATGTGATAAGTAAGATCAGTAGATTGTTCTGCCGAGTTTGGTATATTTAAAATTTTCAAGGAATTTGATTCAGTGCCCTCTGTTGGCCCTTCAGAGACCTTAGATGTTGATCACATTGCAAGAGTGTCACACGTGCACACATAACTCCACGATCTTGCAAGCACTGGGGTGTTTTCAGAGAAGGAAGTCCTGCAAAGCAACATGCCAGAAGCATGGTGCCGTGCTCTGACCTTGTCTGGCACAGAAAAAACAGGAATAAACAAGTTCTGATCCTAGCATATTCAGGGTGCTGGGTGCTCCACTTGCCTTCTGCAGAAGAGCAGCAGCAAACCTTCATTTTGGAGATCTGAAAGGTGCAGAGGGAATTTGCACAGGATGGGCACTTACCCACAGCAAGTGTTGTGGTGCCTGCAGCTCACTTGGTCTCGGAGAAAAATCTGGGGTGAGCTCAGGTCAGAGTTAAAAGCCTTCCCAGGAGAACCAGGGCTTTGCTCCTAAAAGTCAAGTGTGTGAGGTCTTGTACCATGTGACTTTTTAATGGAAAGGATTGGAGAAGACAACATTCCTGAAAATGTTGTCCATCCTGAGGAAGGAAGTATTTTAGACTGTAAAGCAACAACTTCTAGCTTTAGGCAGATGGTTGTTGGGCTGGGTGTTTCAGTGCCCTTTCTAAGGCAAGTCTGTTTCTAGATATTTTAACACTGGAAAACAGAGGTCAGCAACTTCCTTGTAAAATCTGAAATGAGATCCTAGGCCATGGGCAGGGTGGAGGGGGTCAAGCAGGGGCAGCCAGTCCCAGTGGTGCTCTCAGAGCCCTGACATAGTCAATGGTTCTGGCTGGAGTGTTGTTTCCAGTGCTGGACCCCCACGTTCAAGAGGGGTGTATGAAACTAGTCTGGCTCATGGATTCCGAAATGGTAGGGGCGTCTGAGGGGAGGCTGAGGAATGCAGGCTGGTCGGAGACAGGGAGGGTCAGGCTGACCATGTCAGCATCTGACATGCTTGGAACGGAGTTACAGAGGCAACAGAAATGGCCAGTACTAAACAAGGTAGCAGGCTTCTGTCTTGGGACTTTCCAGTTGGCCATCAGGGGAAAAAATGTCACTAGGAGGTTAGTTGCCAATACAGGCAGAGTCTCCACCCATGGAGGTTTTCAAGACTCAGCTAGACAAAACCTCAATTGACTCATGTAGTGTTGATGACCATTGAATCTGGGCAGACAGTTGGATTTCCTGTGACCTAGGGACCAATTTCATGATCAACGCCATCTATAATTGGAAACTGGTTTGACCTTGTTCCTCCATGTTTAGCAGTTCCCATTAACCCCTGGTGTGCCACAGAAAGGAGGTTCCTTCTTGAGGCACCATACAGACCTAGGCTGCCAGAGGCTTGTTGTGGAACCACAGAAACAATAATGGACACTTGCATGTGCATTCATAGCCTGACAACACATTTATCAAAGGAGAAGGACCCCACGATAGTGATGTTCTTTGTGAATTTGCCCCTTTGTTGGCTGCAGGGACAGCCAGCTGGGTGCAATGCTAGTGCTGGCTGCCAGGGCAGGGCAATGCTGACCATCTGCAGCACCCCAGCATGGGGTGACCAGGAAGCCTGGACCTTGTGGTACTCCGTCCTGTAGCTGCATGCACCACAGTGTCCCATGTCCAGTAGCAGCACTCAGCATACACAGGATGGTTGCCCTGTGGAGAAGCCAACCAGCCATGCTTTTCACTCTCCAAGGAAGTTTTTTGGTTTCTGACTGTTTAATAACACTTTTAGTTGTTTTGATTTTTCCTTGATGTTTAAGGAAAGGTGTCTGTAAGTGGCTGTACTAATTGCCAAGACTTCCTAAGCAGCTCCCTTCGTGCCCTTGAAGTCCTGAGGGATTGCTGGTGCTGGGTTAAAGTCTGGAGAGTTCCTGGGTGGGGCCTCACACTCCCATTTTGCTGGGGGGAGATGCTCAGCCCTGCACAGATCTTGCACGACACAGAGGCTCCACTGCACCCTGTGGGGTAAATCCATGACAAAATGGAAATAAGTGAGAGGGAAGGGCTGCAAAGAGTGGTAGTACATGGGGCGTGGTAGATGGTACTGGCACTTTTTGTGCAGTTTGAACCTGTTGCTCAGTCTTGCTTGGCTCAGAGGTCACTATGAACTGTGCCTGTGAGAGCTGGGGCTGGGGCTTGCTGTGTGAGTAGCTCAGGTCCTTCATTGACACAAGAGAGCATCTCTGGTTTTGCAGCCAGAGGTGAGATTTGGACAGCTCTGCTTGGCACTGTGACCTGTGGTGTGCAATGTCTAAACAGCAGCCAGGGCTTCGACCCTAATTGCTTTCAGTAAGTTAAGGCAACACTTAGGGAGAAATGAGCAGTGCCCCAGGGAAGGATGAGGCATTACAAATACCACATTTTCCACTGCCAGTCGACAGTTTCTTCATCCAGAGAGGAGGTATTTTGAATGACTCGTTCCCTTCAGGATACTCCAGAGTTAGGCAATCACAAGCATGATTCTGTCAGGAACCAGTGCTGCATGAAAATGCTTCCTAGAAAACCCTCGTGGGCATGAAGTGAGAGCATAGTGAGCTGCTGTGAAGGACAACAGCCTGGATGCTGTGACAAGGGATGGGTGGGAGTATGCTGGCTTGGTTGCTTTTCAGAGCAAATAGCCACAGATCCCTGCCCTCAGTCAGTCCCACCATACCTGGAGACTGCCACATGACGGCTGCATGTCCACGTGTGGGTAAAAACGTGCCATGCTTTTGGTCTGCTCTGGTACAGCACATGAGCCAGATCCCCAGTGCTGTGCTGATCAGCTCCTTCCTGCAAACCTTTTTCTGGGAAGTTTCTCCCTTCCCACCACGTGACAATTTCAGTTGCAGTGCTGGCTGGCGGGAACGCAGCATGCCATAATGTGACCTGTAGTCTGTAGACCGTGGACATCTCGATGTATATAGACACACACACCCACACAGACAGATGGGAGAAGCTGTTACACCTACCCTGCAGAAAGAAATGTTACTCGAAGACACTGGCATGCAAGTTTCTGTTTTCTCACTTAGACATTTGCAACCAAACACATATCCTGCAGGTGGGAAGGTATTCTTTCCTTGTTCAGTGGGGCTGTTTTTAATACATGGATAAACTATTTTATCCCTGATTCAATATTTGCATTGTTGATTTCCTTGCCCTTACCATTTTTTTTTTTTTTTGCAGCCCTCTTTTGCTTTATTTTTCCTCGTAGCTTTTCATATTGTTTGCTTTAGGTGTAGGCTGGGGATATGTGTTCACACTGCAATCAGTCAGTGTGGTCATACATGCAAGCAAGTTCATGGGTCAGTGGCAGTAGGGTGGATACAGCCCTGGAGCAACTGCACCCACCCTGTTGGACCCTTTCCAAATATACACTGCAGGTTATGGGATGGCATGGTGAGGGGGGTCTTTCTCCATGTCCCAGCTTGATGGAGTGGGACAAAGGCGTGAGGAGGGAGTTAGCAGGCTAGGGCCATTCAGAGTGGAAAAGAGACTGTGGTGGCTTGTAACAGGGGCTGAGAAGGCCATGATTTGCATGGAGAAAGTAAGCTGGAACAGCTGCCGATTGTCTCCTCTGCCACAAGGATGGGAACCACAAGGGAAGCCAGCAAGCATCAAAGCCAGAGAAGCTTCCTCTTCTTGCAGTGTGTCATTCAGCCGAGGACCTCCTGCCTGCAGGAAGTAACAGAGGCTAGCTGGCTCATCAGGTTCAAAAAGTGGGCAATTATTTTTAAAAAAGCTGCTGTCTGGAAAAAGTGACATCTTTCTTTGAAACTTATTGCACAAAATTCTAAAGTGTTTTGTTGAGAAGCAACGTACCTTATCCTGAGTCATTTTAGACTAATACAGAATGTCTCGGCACTGGAGCATGCGTATTTCAGTGTTCCCAGTGCAACAATTGTACTAGAATTGAGGGTCAAGCAGTCATAGTACTGAAATTCTAAGTTCAACCTTCACGCATTATTGCTCCATATATCTGGACTGTTACTGCAATTTTGCCTTTTTCACCTCAGCCATAAAAGGGATCTTAAAAATTATTTCAACATCACAGGATTTTGGTTTGCTCTTAAAGCAGCTCTCTATTTTTTGAATGGCCTAAACTCTTCGTTTTCTGTGATATCCATAGAACTTCCCTTTCAGGGTACACAGAGCACTACACAAGAGTGTTTTGCCTGAGAAGCCATAAGTCTACATTTGATATATGCATAGTTATGGTCTCTGTTTCATCTTTGTCTTTGCCTTCTTCAGGAGCAGAGTCCTTGGGTGGCACTGGATTGGGCACAGAGTGACACGGTTTTCATTCCTTCTGTAGGTAAATGCCCAAAGCCAATCACCTATATCCCTAACTTTAGGTCCAAAACTCCTCTTTCAATGTTCAGTGAGAAGGAAGGAATTGGACTTTGATGACTCTTGTGGGTCCCTTCCAACTCAGTATATTCTATGATTTTATGATTTTATGATTCTATGAAACAATGGAATTTCCGTAGTAATTATATTGGCATCAATCACTTCTCTGGTATTTGCCTGTGAGAAACTCATTGCCAGGTATCTGGGGCCAGATGACTTGGAATCAGTTAAGATCTGGGCTTGGCCATCTTGCATCAACCCCTGACGTCCAAATGCCTGCCACAAGTTGGCTCATGTCAGATTAGAAGAGAATCTGCCTGCTGGGCACAAGGGATGCCCTGGGGGCACAGGCCACTGTCATGGCCCATGGCCATTGTACGTGAGTGAGAAGTGATCAAATCAATGCTCCTTTCAGAGTAACAGCAGCACTGGCATGTCAGGATCATTACATGGATGTGATGTGTCTCGATACTAGGACATTCCTAAAGACTGAGGTACAGCTTAATGAAATGATGAGAACAGGACTGACATAGCACCTCAAATCCAGCTCTAAAGAGATAGACCTGTTCCTCAGCTGTTCTCCATCTGTGCTTTGTTTTTCTTTTTATCCCCCCAAGACTTCTTTTTACTTATCCTTCCCTAGGCTGTGATTCAGGAAGGACTCGACACGTACTAGATGGCATATTTGGGAGCAGTGCTGCTGTGCTCAGTGGAAAACGTCTTCTTGCCCTGGTGTTTCTCAGGACCCAGACATGGGCTGTGTCTGTGTGTACCACGCCAGATGCACTGCTCACCCTCTGACACCTCACAGCAACTCCATGGGAAGGCTGGGAGGATGAGTTCACCTTTCCAGACTGCCGAAAAGGAACCCTGTGGTGCTTTGGATCTGTTTATTTTGAGTGTTACGCTGATTGGACATAGGAAAAAACCCTGATGAAACAAAAGCAACCTAAAGCCTTAGGTTTTTATAAAAAATATAAGTCTGTACATTGCTGTTATAAAAGGCAGCTTCTCATGGTGTTGCAAATGAATAAAAATATAAAGCTAAGGATTTGTCTTTCCTACTTTGCATCAATACCTGTGGTCATGCTCTGGAAGTTTGACTTGTTTTATCATTTTTGATACACAAAATAAACAAAACCTGAGACAAAGGGCAAGCTTGTAAATAGGGGAGCAGCCTCTGGGGAATTCTATTTCATTTGTTTGTATTTTATTACCTTCTTATGCCAGCTAATAATGTGACCTTGCAACACATAGATGCAGATAAGGCTGACTGCCTCTGTTGTCTTATTTTGCAAGCTGGGAAATCAGTTGCTGAAGTTATTGGTAATAGGGAGATTGCCTGTGGAAAAAAAATAATCTCCTGCTTCTGTTAATTAAAAGAGTATACTTTTATGGGACAGATTGAAGTGATTAACTATTATAACTGTTTGGAGGGAAAAAAAAGAAATTAAAATAGGCTGGTATTTTTCATTGCTTCACCAAGAAGAAAAAAGCCACAGTGCTGAACCATAACCAGCCACTCTGACCAGCAAAGACAAAAGGAGGTTTGCCTGTAAGAAGACAGAGATCACCAGCTGACAACATGAAAGAATTTGAAACCATGTCTTTTAAAAACATTCCTGTAGTTTAAGCTGGAATTCCTTTTCTCAACCCTTGCCAGCAACTGTCCTGGAGAGTATTTGAGTTCAATGGCCTTTCCTGGCAGGGCAAGCTTGTACGAGCCAGGGCGGGAGGTTGTGTAGGAGCGTGGTACCAGATGCCAAGTTTAGTTTTGTTGAATTGAGATACTACTAGTGAGTAGAAAAAGATAATGGGAACAGGCAAGACCAGCAGCTGCACAAAGCAAAAGGAGAACTGAAAGGTAGGTGTTAGTCTGATGACAAAAAGAACAAACCAAAACAAAACAACAGGAAAAAGATCAGCCACCTTCTGAAATGGGGTAGGTTCATGGCAGGGCAGAACTCACACCTGTGTAACTTCAACAATCTTTCCTCAAACTCTGAGGTTCAAAGTGAGGGTCAGAACATGCACAGTGTTGAAATCAACCTTTTGCAAAAACCCCACAGGACTGGAAGTATGACTGTCCCTGGTGAATACATGCCCTGCCTCCCCTGCTCACCCTCCAGCACACATCTAGCAAAATTTTTTTCAGAAGCAAAGTGTTACCAACATCAATCTGTTCCTGATGGCAAAAATCTGTAATTTTGCTGCAGGACTATCATGTCAACACAATTTAAGATGCCTCTAACCAAGCACAGAATGTTATATAAAACAGGTTGAGACCAGATTAGGAAGCTACTGTCAGTGACTTCAGATGAAGTGAATTACTCTGTTGTTGCAATTAAGTGGAAACCAGTAAGATACATAATAAATGTCCAGATTACATGCATTACTGGTTATGTTATTGTACTAACATTCCATGTATATTTTACTTCATCCCATACTGCTTCTAAACAAAAATGTCTTTCACCCTCCATGAGGAAGGAAATGCAGAATAAAAGCAACACTGAAAGGTAAATCGGGGTTGCAGTGTTTTTGTCAACGGTGAAATATGTAGTTGCCAGCACATCGCCTGCTGCTGAATGGTGAGTGATGCTCTGTCTGCTAAGAACACTGGTGGTTCAGATGTTCTTGCAGATGTCCTGTGAGATTATAGATGTGTGCTGAACCCTCAGTGCCCTGTGATGGCCTAGTCATGCTTTCAGGTGAGGACACCCAACATACACCTGCCAGCAAGCAGTGACATGCTCGAAGGGTGGCATCTGCTAACTCAGCTCCTTGCTTGCACCGAGTGAAACAGTCCTCCTAAAGTAAATACCTAGTTACCTAAATCAATGGAGATAAGTCGGTGCCTTTGAAGGCTTCCTCAGGGACATCCTGTTTAGGGAGATCCTACATTTAGATGTGGCAGCCTTACAGGCAGAATCTTATCTTGCTGGACCCTGGGCTGCTGCCACTGAGGGAGGCATCAGGGAGCTGAGCCACCCCTGCATTTCTGGGTGTCTGAGGGCATGTTTGTATCTCTTTCTGGACACTGTGCCCATGTCACTGGTGGCTTGTATAGCACCAGCTCTCCTGTCTGTGGGGTAGACTCTCTCCTTTGGTCGCCCCGAGGACCAGGGTGGTAGTGGGGCATGTGGGGTCCAACCACCTACTGGGCAGAGACCTTGGTAGAGCTGTCAGCAATGAGTAGCCAGCAAACAGCTCCTGTTCCACCATGTTTCTTACTCCCGCTGGACATAGCCTCTTTCTCCTCTTTCCAGTGAGTGCTCCCACCAGCCTATCTCCCTTGACATCCACTTCACCCTGTGGGGAGGGGACCAGTGCTAGAATCCTTTGGCTTTCCAACCCACGTGTGTAAAGGCTGGATTTTAGCCCACAGCTTTGAGTGCTTCTATCCTAAATGTGATGACAAAAATCTCATTAACTTCAAAGAAAGCTAGACTGGTCCTATGTTACTATCCACTTAGAGAAAATTCTCTGTGAATTGTGGAAAATAACTCAAAAAATCAAATTTAACAATATATAAAATTCATTGACTAATGCTTGATCTTTTAAACAGTCACAATGAAAACATAAACAAATCACAAACATTAACAAACTGACAATGTAAGTAATTATTGTAGTAATTGAAAAGTTTCATTGGTTCTCCTACAGCTCCATCTCATCTGTTGTCAGGTTCCTATAAAAAGAAAAGTAAAAATTTGGTCCACTACAGACCAATTATTAAAAGGAAGGAAAAAATCCTTGTAGTTATTACAAGGTCACAGAGCCTAAGTGAAAAAATGATTATCATGTCTCAGGTGAAATTCTGCTGGCAGCTACTCCGCTCCCAAATTCATTCTTCTTTTCTTCAATGCATGTTTGGCATTCCTAGAAAAGGAAAACAATACAGATTTCCCGGGCAAAATATGCTTTAGTGATACAAATTGTTAATTGCATTAATTTGTGATTATTTAGGTAAAGTTTTAATTTTTTATTTCATGAACTGCTTGGTGCACTGCTCTTGTTGTTTACCCCAATTTCTTTAGTGGGGTCTCCGCCGATCGATTTCATGTTCAGAGGAAGAAGTGAGACTGCTTGTAGAAGGTTTGGTAAGTGCTGCAGTCTGTGAAACAGGGGGTGCTTTAGTCACTTAAGCTGGGTTTCTTTTAGAATTTTTTGCAGGTTTCTGCTTTTCACCCTGGATCAATGAATTAACCTTATCAGTTTCACAGATAACATTTGCTCTTTTGACTATAGTGGTTTTAATTTTTTCATCCACCCAGTTTCTCAGTAGCCCCCTGTACTGGTATTGATTGGATTTCAATTTCATCTAATTTATGGCCAGATTTAATATTTCAGTAGCCATACATGGCACCACTTTAGTAGTAGTTTGCTGACCCTCACCAATTTTAATTTAGGGTTGACGTGTTACTTTCTTGTGTATACAAATATTTTTCAATCTCCTAGTCCTTATGCCTTGGAAGTACCTTCCAATCTCCCAGCCTTATGCCTCAGAGTACAAAGTTACAATGAGCACTTTACTTAAAAACAAACAGACGAACAAACAAACAAATCAGAAAGAGTCAGAAAGGTAGAACAGTAGAAAGATAGAAAGGTACCTTACTTTGTTTTTCATAGTAATTCATTGATTTTTTGGAACCAACACTCTCATTTCAAGGGCATCCTGCTGACTACGCCATTAAAAATGTTACGATCCACTTAGAGAAATTATCTGTGAATTGCAGAAAATAACTTAGGTTCAAAAATTACCCAGTACTGAGATTAAAACTCAAACAGAGTTATATGCTGCTACCAAAAAGTTGATGTATTTTAGTTAACAGTAAAGGAGAAAGAGAGAAAGGGAGAGAAAGAAATTGAAAAGAGGTGGGGCGGCGGGGAAGAGTGACAGAGACAGAAACTTATCACCCCTCCATGGGTCTCAATGTCATCCCATCGGTCCTCTCCATCTGGTCTTCTTGGCGGTGATGGTCCCCCCCACACAACAGAGAATTCAATGGATTAATGTACATTTGGGCTTGGTGGGACTGCCCAGGTACCTCCCCTGGGGGGCAGATTTGACACTGTCTCTTGCAAGACTCAGGATCAGTTGCATCACCCCACATCTCGTGCAGTGCTCTGGTGCAAGGCCTCAGGAATGAGTCCGGGGAGTGCTTTGGGGGTCTTTGATGGATTATGATGCCTCCTCTGCTATCCCTTCACGTGAATGTCCCATGGATCTGGCTTTCCCATGGTGGAGGGGTTTCACAGCTGAGACAGTTTGTGTAATGGAGGATGGGTGTTCACTGCCTCTGACCAGAGGTTCCACCATGCACCCAGAACCCTCCTCCTCCTCCTCCTGCTTTGGTGGGAAGAGGGGTCTCTGTGCCAACCTGGCTTCAGCAGATAAGTGCTATGGGCTACGGCTTCCCCACCCTGAATCCAGGCAGGGATGGTTCTCAGGACAGCTGCTGGGCTTGGTCCTCCTGTGGAAGCATTCATCTCCCCCAGCCCAGACCTGAGAATAGTGTCACTTTTATCTTATCCTAAGTTAACTCCCAGTTCAGGGCCTCAGCCCAGGAGGCCTATTCAGGGTGTGGTGGTCTCTGGTGTAGCTCTGTTGGTGCAGTTTTGTTATAATGGACAAAAGTCCTTTATAACAATGTTTAAGCCCTAAACCATAAGATTTCAGTCTCTTACATCCTAACAGGGAGTTCTGTTCTCCTAAAGATTAAATGTTTGTGGGCTTCCTTGTAAAGTTAGCCCTGGAGTTGCAGTCCTGGTGACCTGGATATTAGGGCATAGGTGAATTCTTGTTACTCACCTAGCCCGTGATTTTACTGTTTGTCAGTGAAGGGTCTGTCCACTTGTCATCTGATTGTGCAAATTCACCTTCCATGTGAGTCGGGATTTAAGTTTCAGGGTCTGACTATGTGCAGAGGGAGTTGTAGTCTTTTTTTTTTTCCACGGGAACTTCCTTTCTCTAAACACCACCCCTTGGCAGTGGACCTGCTGACACCTCAGAGCAAGACACAGATAAAAAGGGCAGCCTGTCTTCCTTCTCCACACTCAGAAGTAAGTGGCAGAGACCTCAGGAGCTTGGAAGCTGCTGGCATTGCAGGCATCTCGGGTAGAAACGCTGACAAGGACCATGAGCAGCAACGCTGGTGAGTTTTTAATGCTTGACATGATATGTTAGATGTGAAGTTTGGCAAGTCTTCTGAAGGGAGGATGGCAGCTGCAGAGGTTCTCACCCCTCTGATTGCCATGGGTGACACCTTGGGGAAAGAAGTTTTGGTGCCACTGCTGCTCACAGGGTATCAGTTTGTTCTGGCTGTGCAATTTCTGCTTTTGACAGATTGGTAAGCTAACTGCTAAGTGCAACTCATTTTTCATCACTTTTCATCAGCCAGTAAACATCTGATTCTGTCAGTGATAATGGGAAAGAAATGTAACTCTTTTAAATTTGTTCCACATCAATGTTAAAAGAATTTATTTCTTTCAGGCTACTTAATCATGTAGATTATTGCTCTTTAGTGATGGCTGATAGCATCTGATGGAAGTTTCAAAATAACTGAAAAGAGGATTTATTTGGGCTTGAGCTCTGTCCCATGGCTGTCCTGCCTGCCCTGTTGTCAGCAGGTCTTGCACCTACCTAGAAAGGTGCCTGGGTCACTCCTGTAGCAGTTGCTGAACCACCACCACTGGCCAGCCCAGCCCCAGGATGCCCAGAACTCCTGGGGTTTGGGATGTAGTTGTGCAGGTGCACATGTGGGCTGGCTGGTGCTTGCAGCAGAGGTGGGAGCAGGTCTCCAAGGCCTTCAGAAGGGGAAGGGTGTCCTGACACTGCTCCAAGTCCCTCAATTTCTTACCTCTGCACTCTGAGAGTGGATGAGCTGAAATTTTCCAGGGAGTCTTGGACAGCAGCATCTTTGGGATGTGATCTCACTTCTCCGGGATGTGCAAGAGTGTTTGCCTGAAGGCTGGGCAATGATCAGGAGTAGATGCAGGTATCCAAATTATATTCTCTCTTGAAAAACTACAGTTCTCATCCGACTTCCCTTTTTGTCCTTCTGAGCTGCCATTGTTCCACTGAATCCAGACATACTATAAATACTCTGCTCTGTATTAATAGGTTTTTTTAAACCACATCACCTCATCATCATCAGGGAAAAAAGGCCCCAGATATTTACCAGTGCCAAGCCCTCATGTGCCCATTTTTGATCTGGGTGATCACAGTGCTCTTGAAGCTCTGAAGATCTCTCTGGGCAGGTAGCAATGCAATGGGGCAAGCGGGTTAGCGTAGGAAGAAGCTCCCCAAGTGATAAATCATGGAACTAGGAGAAAAAATACTGCCTTGAAATTTTTTCTATTTCAAAAAGGAAAAACAATGTGGCAGCCTTCAAGGTTTACGTTTACTTCTGGCCTGCCCCAGGAGCGAGCACAGACAGGACTGCCTCTCGCAGCCTGAGTCTCTGTCCCGTGAGCGGGCGCGTTCTTGGCGTACTCAGCTCTGCTATAAATCATTCATTTCCGTGTTGGTGCCTGCAGGCAGCCAGCGCACAGGGCCCAGCTCCTCAGCCTGGGCAGGAGGCAGAGCAGGAAGTTGAAAGCAGGTGAGGGTTGCCCAGGGAAGATGGGCTGTGGCCAAGCCCCCTCGGATGTGGTGATGGGTGCGCCACTGGCTCGCTCTGAGGCATTTCTTGGCGCAGGACACGGTGCCAGTCGGATCACAGGGTATCACAGATGTGTTTGCACAGGAATAAATGCAGCATGATTGTCGGGCAGCGCTGAGTGGAGACAGGTCTTTGGCACCGCACTCAGCACTGTCGGGCCATGTTCCAGGGCAGCTGTTGTTGGTGGATGTTCCCTGCATGTCCTCAACAGAGGTTGACAGCAATGGTGATGTCCAGAA
Organism: Atrichornis clamosus; assembly: GCA_013400975.1. NCBI lineage: Eukaryota > Metazoa > Chordata > Aves > Passeriformes > Menuridae > Atrichornis > Atrichornis clamosus. The sequence goes on from WBMZ01012530.1 coordinate 13,786, forward strand.
ACAGGGTGGAAATGCAGTTCCTAAGAAATGCTGAAAGGATGGATTCCCCAGGACCCTTTCCCACAGCCATCCTATGCATTCACATCCCTTTGTAGCCCTCTCCCATCACAAAGGCTGTTTTCTGGTCTCTTCTCAGCCCAGTACCAAGGTTTCCATAACAAACAAGGTTGAGCAGCTTTAATGTTTGGAGATTTCTTAATGCTGAGGAAGATGCACTTCCTCTTTGTCCTTAAGAGGGTTAAGCAGCTAGTTCCAGCTGAAATTTTTTGACATAAACGCACACATACCCCATTGCGCAAAACATCAGCCTGAAGTTGGCATGTAGCAAGCAAACAACAAAGCACTTCAAGATTAAATTGGTTAACAAAAGGTGCTGGTCAATTTTAAGTCTATTTGCTGTGCCACTCATATCTGTTATATAATTAAGATAAATATGGTTTATGTAGTTACTAAGAAGAAATACACAGAGGTAATAATCTGGTGGGGATCCATGAGTGGTCAGTTCAGTTTACTCAAGGCTGCAGTTGCTGCCCAGCACAGGTGGCAGTAGGAAACGTGCCACTGATTTCAGCCTGCCCTGGGACCAGCCCTGCATGTGGCATCTCCCACGCCACAGCAGCTACCAGCAGATTTCAGTCTCTCCAATGTTCAGGATGGCTCTTGTTGATACTCCAATTAACATGGTTGCCTGGTACTGTGCAAATCTGTCAAGACATTTGGTGAATTAATCTCTTCAACCATTATGCTTTTGACTTGCTAATTTCAAAGTTACCGTAACCCGCTTTTGCCTCTCCCATGTCTTCATCTGAATCACTCATGGGAAGAGTGCTTATGAGGTATTGTTACTCCCTACTGTTCACACGGAATTCATCCTTTGAGGATATTTAATGGGCAGGTACAAGACAGATAAAACGCTCCTGAAGAAATACAGCTCAGCCACATTCCAACACGCTCTGGCTTTTCCTGTCACAACTGGGCAGCCTGCCAAAGCCTGATGCAGTGACCCCCAAATCCCCATCATCATTCAAATCTGAGGGCTTTCTTTTTGCTTAGGTGTATCACTGGGTTGTGCCTCTCAGAGGTCCACTCCTAAGCCACAGCCCCGAGCCATGAGCCACTGGGCACAGAGATGCTGAGGCTTTTCCCAGTTCTGCTCCCATCCAGAGTTGCAGGAGTAAAGGACAGTTGAGGAGGCAGTGATTTTAAATGCCGTGTCTTGAAAATCGGCTGCTGTGTTGGGAATGAATGAGAGCCTTTACCCTCACAGTAAAGAATATTATTATATTTTATATATTTGATGTTATATATTTTATATTATACATTACTATATGATACTATACTATCATTTATAGTGCTTTGCCCCCCACATTTAGCATCCCCCCAGGCAGGCACAGCTGGCTTCTGACCTTCCTTTTGTTCCTCAGGTTCTAGAAGAAACTAAGTATTTGAAAAAAGAAAACAAACCTTGCAAAGATTCACATATGCAGACTTCCATAAGAGGCTGAGTGATGACTGTTGTGATATTATTTGGGACTAATATTTTCGGGGGGTCCTGAAAACCGCTACTTCCCAGGCCTTTGGTATCCCTGAAACACTGGGGATCTCAGCAATTGATGGGAGTTCAATCTTGATGTATTTGGTTCACTCTCAGCTTGACTGTGTGTACTATGTTTTGTGAGGAGCAATAAAAGCTACTGTTAATTATTATTTGATTGTGTTTAGTCCATTAGTTATGGTGATACTCAGTGTGATTCTTTGTGCTAGATCACTTGCCACTCTAAATGTTTTGATGACTCACGGGCCTGCATTAAGAAGAAGAAAACTGTCCTTGCCGAGCAATTTACCATCAATCTCTTCTTTTTCCTTTCTCCTTTTCTGCTAATGTCTTTCCAGAGAGCAGCCTCAGGGTCACTGGGATTGACTTTCTCAAGAGCCAGAACACCCGCCAGCACCACACGGATGGGTACAACATCAAGAACCTGGTGGTGCGGCGCGGGCAGCCCTTCCAGGTGCAGGTCAGCCTCAACAGGGAGCTGAGGGCTGCCGACAAGCTGTCACTGCGCTTTGGCATCGGTAAGCAGGATCCCCTCTGCAGCCACCAGGCAAAGCCAGAGAGCCCTGGCAGCATCCAGCTGCCTCTTCGTGGCACTGCACAGACATGGCAGGCCTGTGATACATATTGCCTTGGGTTTGTTTCTAGGTGAAAATCCACTGAAAAACAAGGGGAGTCTGATGTCGCTGAAACCGGAGCAGGAGGATTTCAATGGGTGGAAAATCTCTGTTGTCAAGAAGAATGGCAAAGAGGTAGAGCCTGTGGGCAAGGGGCTCAGTGCCCAGCACCAAGCCCATCAGAAGCTGCAGAGCAAATCATCCTCATACCTCTGTCCTGCTTTCCCTTAGTCCTATAATTTTAGGTGGGCAGCAGCCTTGTCCCGCTGAGTTCATTGCTCCCCCCATGCACAGGCAGGATTCACCCCATCCCACTGCCTCCCCTCTTTCCCTGCATGGAACCTCCATGGCCCCCAGCTTTGCCACTTGTGCCCATCCTGCGGTGCCGTATTTGTGCCATGCCTGTGGCCGTGGTGGGGTGTCCCTCATGCCATCTCTTGTTGCCTCCTCAGTGCCTGCTGTCTGTCACCAGCTCACCCAATGCCCCTGTGGGAAAATACAACCTGAATGTGAAGACTGGGACTAACATTTATAAGCCTGAAAATGGTGTCGTCTACCTTTTGTTCAATCCTTGGTGTGAAGGTTAGTGGTCCTGCAACTGGGAATGGTAATTACTGCTGACAGGGATTGCCCCTGGTCGAACTTGGTCTCGTATTTTCCTTCCTCTCTTACATACGTTGCTTTTTCCCCATAAAACACTGCAAGCAGCATCCTCATGGAGCCAGTGGGAAGATGGACAATGGCAAAGAGCCAGCTCCTTGTTGGGCATTCTTCAGTGCCGGGACGTAGAGGGACATCTCTCTGTCACATCTCTTTGCACCTCTGTATCATCCCACTCCATTTCCCTGAGCCAGCACAAAGGTTAACTGAGAGGACTGGGCTGGCTTAAAATCCAGACAAAAAATAACCAGGCTAAAAAGCTGTGTGGCTGGTTGGCATCAGTTCCCCAGTTCTCTCTGCTGTCTACCTAATACAATACAGTGTTCAGAAATAAGCTTTTTGCTCTAATAAAAGAGTGGTCATGTAGCAATGGACCTATAGGGGGAAAATAAAAATTAGTCTTCTAGGAAGTTCTTTCATGATAGGAGAAAAAAAATGGGAGTGCTGCATGGTCTTCAGTTGGTGTGAGTGTTGCAGACCATTGGTTACCCCAGTTTAGCTTTCCATGGAAGACTTGGTATAGTGTGTGCAAACCACCTGCCACCTGAGGGTTTGTTTTCTTCTCCAGAGGATGTCGTCTACATGGACAATGAGGCACAGAGGAAGGAGTATGTGCTCAATGACACCGGATACATCTACGTTGGGTCTGCGTACAGCATATACGACAGGCCCTGGAATTTTGGACAGGTAAAACACATCTTTCTTGTCAGCCCTATTACCCTTATTTGCCCCTTCGGCATTAAACCCATGACTAGCTCAAAGTGCTGGAACAATCCTGCCAGCTTCACTGGGAGGGCTCACCAGCTTGGAGTAATCTATGTGCCTATGTGTTTTCCCCACCCACAGCTGGAGAACGGGGTTTAGTGGCTCATTTATAGTCAGATCATGCGATCCGCTGGCAACTGATGTGGAAATTGGGGACAGGGTATTTCTGGTTTAAAAATTCCCATAAGGGAATTCTTGCTCTCTGTAGGTGCAACTGTAGGTATTGGTAGCCAGCTAATGAGATGTGGAGAGGGGTGACGGGAAAAAAATCTGACTTACCTGTTGCATCATAGTCGGAAATAAAAGGGGTAAAATTACTGGCAGAGGTTATCACCTTTCAAGCGGTGCCTTTACTGACAGCTGTGTGCAGGACACAACCAGCCACTCTCTCAGGAAGGGTGTTCCTGCACGCTGCCTCTCTGAGATAACTCCAGAGGAGCGGAATGTCAAATTGGCTTGGGCTAGAGATAAGAGGTGGATGCCAGAGCAGATTTATTTTCACCCTGCAGAAAGCATACAGGCACCCAAGTGGAGCATCCTGCACCCTATCCAGACAGAATTTCCCACCAAAAATTGTTCAAGTCTGAGGGGTTTCCCCTGTTGTTTTCTTTCATTTTGTTTAATAAGTCTGCAATTTCTGCAGAAAATACGTATCTGCAGGATACAGATAGCCCAACAAAGGTGCTCGCACTGATGCCTTTACACAAAAGGGGCCAAAGGGCATCATCTGTAGGGCTGTTCCTATCCTAATATTTATTCTTCTGTTAAGCAATGAGAATGGATATTGATATTCTGACAAGCTTTGTTGGATCGGATGTTTGACATGTCACTGAACTGGACCTCAGGGAGCTTTATCAGCAATTGCTAATTAGAAATCTTTGCTGTAATAATTAGCTTTATGTACCTTTCTTTTTTCTAAGGTTCATTTTGTACCTATGTCAATAGACTGAATATCTGTAGAGATCTTACATTTTCATTACTCTTGTGAGTAATTTGCAGGGTTGCAGGGAGATGACACTGGTGACTTTGTGCTACTTAAAGGAGTAAATATTGCTGGGTCGGGTTCCAACTGTGTTTGCAAAACATGTGAGACTGGCTTTTGTCTTCCAAATCTGGGTTTCATTTTAGCTCTTCTTTGAGAGAACAGCTTTGGGAAGCCCCACAGACTTGAAAATTCAATATCATAAAGGAAGTTTAGAAATTAGACCTAGACAGACAGTGTCCTTCAAGTACATGCTTTACTGTGACAAGCAAATTCTGTTTTAGTGTGGCATGTAAAAATGTCTCTATGTTCTCCCCAAAACAGTTTGAGGAATTCATCTTGGATGCCTGCATGTATCTGCTGGACAAAAGCAAACTCAGTCTGAGGGACAGAAGGGATCCTGCATGTGTGTCCAGAGCCATGTCTGCTCTGGTAAGCCTCTCTCGGTGAAGTGCTTTGCCCCTCCAGCACTCCCTCCTCCTTCTTACTTGCTCTTCTTTCCCTGGGGCCATGAACATCATATCAGCATACATCTGAAATAGGTTCCTTTGGGAAACTGCAAGGAAAGAGACAGAGGCATTTTGGTGGAGGGAAGAGGTGAACAAAATACAGCATGTCCCCATCTCCAAAGCTTGCAGCTGCCCCACTGGTTGTCCTTCCTCATCAGTTGTGTTGGCAGGGCCAACACAAGGGTTGTGTTTCAAGGGGTAACTGCTCTCTGTAGTGAGACTCTTCTTGGAGCCCTGCGGTTTAAGGTACAAGATGCAGAGTCAATTTTTACTGCCCTGAGCAGTGGTGCCACCTCCCTCTAGATATCCAGATGGAGGGTTCCCAACCAGGAGAGTCCCCAGCCAGCAACAGCAGCCTTGATGGGTCCTACGGGGCTGTGGAGCACCTGGGAAGACACAGGGTGGGCAGAGACCCCAGGTTTTAGGCTTCATCCAGGTTCATGCCTTTATTTTTCTCCTTTGTATGTGTATGTGGCCACAGGTTAATGCCAATGATGACAGCGGTGTCCTGCTGGGGAACTGGTCAGGGAATTATGTTGCTGGAACTGCCCCTATGGATTGGATCGGGAGTGTCACGATTTTGCAGAAGTACTACAAAACAAAGAAGCCGGTCCGTTATGGCCAATGCTGGGTCTTTGCAGGAGTCCTCAATACAGGTAAACAGTGAACCACCTCCCTGCTCTGACACCCTGATTACTGTGCTAGTAATCCAAATTACTGTTCCTCTGAGCAACGGAGGTGGCAGGGTCTGTCTGCAAGGAGAGACTGAGGGAGCCAGGACTGCTCAGCCAGGAGAAGGGAAGGCTTTGGGGGTCTTATCCTTGTGTATAAATACCGGACAGGAAGGAGTGGGGCTCAGACAGGCTCTTCTCAGTGATGCCCAGTGACAAGACCAGAGGTGACAGGCACAGCCTGAAACATGGGAGGTTCTGTTTGGGAAGACATCTGTGAGGGTGACCAGTCACTGGCACAGGTTGCTCCAAGTTACGGAGTCTACATGCTTAAAGATGTTCAAAAGCTATCTGGACACAGTGCTGGGCACCTGCTCTAGAGGTCCCCGGCTGGGCAGAGGGGTCAGATGATATGATCCCCAGAGCTGCCCACCAGTCTGAGTGATGTTGTGACCCCGTGTTTTGTCTGTCTGTGCTGCAGTCATGCGTTGCCTGGGAGTCCCATGCCGCTGCGTGAGTACCTTCAACGCGGCACACGATACGGAGGAGAACCTGAGAGTTGATGTTTACCTGAACGAAAGAGGAGAAAAGCTGAACTCGTTGTCCTTCGACTCTGTCTGGTACTGCCAAATGGGGCTAACGCTTCCTACCCCCTGTGCTGCCTTGCAGTGCCCCATTTCCCAGACATTCTTCTGAGAATTTCCCTACTGTTTGGGACCTTTTGCTCAGGAGAGAGAGGCAAAGCCTGGGGTTTCACAGGGTTACACACCAATATTCATTAAATCTGCCCTTACTAAAGGATTAAGGGAGGAGCTCATGACTCTTCAGGCTGTAACAACTCACTCCTTTTCTTTCCAACCCAAATGCATGCAGGAACTTCCACGTGTGGAATGATGCCTGGATGAAGCGAACAGACCTGCCAGATGGGTTTGATGGCTGGCAGGCAATTGATTCAACCCCTCAGGAGCAAAGTCAAGGTAGGATTTGCCTAGAAAAGTTCTTCTGCAACTCCTGAGGGAGGCAGGGGCATTTTGCATGAAAAACATGCTTCCCAGTCAGCAAAGCAGATACTCCCCACACACATCTTCATGCGCTGGGGCAGTGACACCCTAAAGCAGGAGGTCTCGCTCCCGCCATCTCTGCCCAGGATGGAACGAACAGCGTTTCTTGGCAGGGCAGAAAACCAACCTTGTGGGGACATGAATGAGCACATTGAAGTCATAGAGGTCATGAGACTGTTCATTGGCAGGTGAGAGGAGTGACCACCAAAATGGGTGACTACTCCCCCTGCACAGGTTCAGGGAATTTGAAGGTGGAAAAAACCAAAACATTAATCCTCAGGGAAGTGCAGAAAGTGTAATATTGCCCAGAGATCAAACGCAGGTGTCTGGACTCGATTTACTCCATAACCTGATACTGAAATCAGCTAGAGAAGAAAATTTCTAACACAACTTTGAAGTATTAGAAAGTAGGCATTCCTTATTGCAACATGCTGCACACCCAGAGGATATTTCCTCTAATCGGGTGTAGCTTGAAACTTTACAACAAGGTATTTATTCCAACATGATCATACATATTCATTACAGCAAACTTCCTGGCTAATACATAATCATCACTTCTCCTAGAATTAATTTGCATGCATCGGCCCCTTACTGGAAGTACTTTTATGGTCCTAGAGGGTCGTCTTAAGGGGTCTCTGGTGGTCATACTCACCAAGTGCCCCCAGTGTTACAGAGGACCTTGCCTTGAACTTCTCTTAGGGCCTGTGCTGTTGCTTCTTATTACATAACTTTGCCACAAAAGCCACTATAATCCTCATTATCTGTTTATTCACTGGTTCCAGTTGCGTTTAGCATCCTGTGTGGCTACTTTTACATTCTTTTATCTACTGCTTTAAAACACGTTGTTCCCTTGTTTGGACAAGTAAGACGTCATCATGTTTCATTCCTTTTATCAAACCAAGCTGTGGCTTTCTAACCTTAAAATTATTTAAGTGAGGGGAAACGTATAAAAGCTCTTACCAGACCTTGGTATCTGTAAAAAATTCCCAAGCAGCTGTGGGATAAATGAGATGTTTTGGAGTTCATTACTGAGTTGGAGGACTATTTACTGCTAAGTGTCAGCTACCATGGCCACAGATTCCTGCTTGAGTGTGTCTGAGAGTGGAGCAAAGATTGGAGTCACTGCTCATGTTTGGAAATGAGCTGCTATTGATGCACTTTCTAGGTATTTTCCGGTGTGGTCCATGCCCACTGAAGGCTGTCCGAGAAGGAGATGTTTATTTGCCCTACGACGGCAAGTTTGTGTATGCGGAAGTGAACGCTGACCAAGTCTACTGGATCGTCAAGAAGGTGAACGGCAAGGATAAGTACTTCAAGGTCAGCACCGAGACCCGAGACATCGGCCAGAACATCAGCACGAAGGCCGTGGGGCAGAACAGGCGGGAAGACATCACCCTGCAGTACAAGTACCCCGAAGGTAACTGCCCCATCCTCTAACGTAGTGCCAAAGAGGACACCCCTGGCCATGCAGGTCACCCCACAGCACATGTTGTTTGTAGGAGAAAACTGCAGGAGTAACTGCAGTGGCAAACCCGGGGTAAGGCCTGGAGACCCTCGGGAGGCAGCACTGCTCCTGGGCATCCTCATGCCCGCAGTGACACTTATAGGCTGCTCTTCAGGGAGACCAGCAAGCTTGCAGACAGTGAAAGAAACGGGCTGAGTGATGAACCTAGTCATCACACTGACCTTTGTTTTCTTTCCTCATTCTTTTTCATTTTGTCTTTCTACTCCCCAAACCGTACTGAAAAAAAAATCCCACATCTCCTCCCCATAGTTCTCAGATCCAGCCATGTTGTCCTAGACTGTTAAACCCTTCTCAGTGAGGAGGGTGAAAATATCAGGCTGAAAAATTTAAGAGCATCCATCCTCTAAATTGTCTTCCAAGAAATTCTTCCAGTCCAGAATGCTACAGTTAGATTTGGTGGTAGCATAAACCACAAAGTTATCCTGATCAGAGACTGGAGGTGTTCTGACATCCTCTCTGCTTCTCAGCAAAAGCATAAATAAAGGGAAGATAGCTCTGGGTGAGGAGACTGAGATACAGCTGTCACCCATCCTTTTCTTCATCCAGGCTCCAAAGAGGAAAGGAAGTCTATGGAAAGAGCTTATAGCTTCATACGCCCTTCAGGAATGATGCCTCGTTCAGGCTACGCTATGACTGGGCAGGCACAAAGCCTGGACAACAAGCCTATGGTCCTGAGTGAGCCAGTCACCAAGACTGGGCTCCACATTGAGATAACCAATACAGAAGCTTTGCATCCTGGCAATCCCCTTGAAATGGCCATCACAGTGAAGACCTCTACTCCTGGGAGCTGGACCATTGACGTTGCTGGCTCCTGCCAGCTGCAGTACTATACTGGAAAAGTTCAGGCCAATCTTGGAACTATCAAGGAGACCATCAAGCTTGAAGGCAAATCTGGTAAGCGGAGATAGCTTGCTGTGTTCTGTGGACTAATTTACTGTAGCAGTCTGGGGCTTGCAATGGCTCCAGTTACACTGACTACAGACCAGCGTATGGCTCTGTACCTTTTGACAAGCAGAAATTGCCTGCCTGCTACTCCCTCCCTCACTGCTGCATCTGGAGATCTCAGTTCCACACTGGCATCCCTCTGTGACAGGCACCAAAACATGAAATCCATGCTGCAGCTTCAATGAGGTGGTTAGAAATACATCAGTGTGGGCAGACAGAGGTTTTCATGTTGTGAGCAAGGTGTACTGGAACATCTCCCTCCTGTCCTCCCTGTGTAAACATCAAAGATGTCACCACAGGCTTTGTGTGTGTCCATATGGATCAGATCTCTCACAGGATTTAGATAGCTGGAAATTTCAGCCTTGTTTTTTGTTCTTATGTGTGCCACTCTAATTTGGGTAGTGGTCATGCTGGTGAGTGCCTCTTTTATGAATTCTTTGCTCAAGCAAATCCCCGCTTCACGACTGCCTGCCTGGCTGATCCTCAGAGCTGTTTGCTGCTGTGCTTTGCATATTTTTGAGTAACCTGGGTTGCATTTCTGACCCCCAACAATGTAACTGAAATTTGCTAAACAAGAGACTAATGAGTGATGAATAATTTACAATCCTTGCTGATTCCAAGCATGAATCACTCAAAAAACCAAATCCTTGCTGTTGGCGAGTGCTGAGTGTTTTCACACATACACTGTTGCTGTCAAAACGCAGCAGGGTAGGACACAAAGGTAGCTACATATATAAATGCATGCATATGTACATTTAGGGAAAAGGACAGGCATTTTTGCTTTTATTTCCAGAAGCCACAAGGCTTTGCTGCTAAAGCAATGCTCAGGCACCAGCACTGCTGACTTCAGGGCTTTTCTGAGCCACTGAAAGATTGTCCAGGCAATTAACGATAAAATCTGAAGTGAAAGGAAAGCCAGCAATTTTATAGCAGGCAGAGAAACCCCAGGGAGCACAGGCTTAGAAGTACCCAACCTCTGGCTCCTCCGCCTCCTCCTGAGTGCCAGGGCAGCTAGGGAATAGTGCTGCTGAGGTGCTGGATGTGAGCCCAAGCCAGTGCTCATCTGAGCAGGGAGATGGTGTGGACTCAGCCACCCTTCCCATGGGCTTCATGAGCCAGGTACCACCCACCCAGCCAGGGCTTCTCCCCACAGGGACGAAGGGAGAGCAGGATGGCCTCAGCAGATACGGCTCATCCCACAGCCTGGGACACCAGCCACGAGCGCTGACTTTGCCAGCCACTTCCTGGGCAGGTCACGAAGTATCAAGTTGTGTTTTCTTTCCTGCAGAGATGCAGATCCCCCTGAAAATAGCACCTGACGCGTACATGAAGACGTTGTCCTCCGTGGAAGATGAGGTGCTCATCCTTGTCACTGCCATTGCCGAGGTCAAGGAAACAAATGACAAACTCACCAAGGAGACATCAATGAGATTCGAGTACCCCCCCATCTCTGTCCAGGTGAGGCAGCTGACAGATGGGCTCCTGGGGGACAAGGGTTAAAGCCCTGCTCACTGCAGCACTATGGTGGTGTTAGCATTCCCAGAGGGATCTCCCAAACAGCCTCCTCCTGGGATGCTCAGTTCTCCGCGTCTTACTTGGCCATTCAACCTTTATTTGATGGTTGAAAGCAGCCATGAAATTAAAATTGTATTATTGCCCATCTAAAATGGGGAGGCAGGAGCGGCTGGAGGGAAGAGGATGGAAGAGAACAGTTTGTACAGGCCCCATCTCCAATCCCACAGCTCTCCCTCCTGAAGGAAAAACATGTTGAGAAACCAGAGAGAGACTAGCTGGGAAAACACAGTGGTTTGGGAGGGTGGAAAGGATATAAACGGGTTGTCCCCTACCATGCTGGTGGTGAGGAGCAAAACTGCAGCAGCTCTGGCATCTTTATTACCCCTCTGATCCCTGGTCTTTGGGTTTGTTTCTCTCTTTCCTCCTCTGCCAGATGCCAGAAACAGCCAAACTGAACAATGACTTCACCTGTGCATTCATCTTCAAGAACAAGCTGAATGTGACCCTGGAAAACTGCAAGCTGCTGGTGGAGGGATTGGGCTTATTTAAGATGACAACATTTGATCAAGGGTAAGAACATGAGCCAAGTATGAAATGACCGTGGCAGGACTCTGCTCTGTTTATTTTCTTTTTAATTTCCCTGAATAAGCAGTGTGGGGATTTGGAGTAAGAAGGACCTTTGCCAGCTGTGTTTGAAACTGCACTACATTTGGCCACAGTCCACGCAGCAGAAAGACCCCCAGCAGTTGACATGTTCAGGGCATATGGACACGACAGGGACTCCCCCCGTGCTCCTGCTGTGCTGCCCAACAAGTGTGAACGCAGCTGCTTCCTTCAGAGCTGAATTTAGTGTTTCAGCAGTACGGGGAACTCTGGGGAAAGTCCCCAGATTACCGGGACCACCAGGCAGTACCACCGTGCCAGGCCCCACTTGCTGCACATTGGTCATGGGAAAAGGGAAACACCCACCTTAAACACAGCGAATAGTTAAGTGAAATTATTCAAAAGCAGCAAATAACAACCCTAACTCATGCTGGGACTATTTGTTTTTCCTTTGTCCTTAGGGATATAATGCCTGGCAGGATCATGAAGTCTGAAATAATATGCACTCCTGTAAGAGTAGGAGAGAAGAAAATAGTAGCCAAGCTGATCTCAAACCAGATCAAAGGGATTTCTACAGAGAAGGCCATCACCATCATCGAGTAGGATCAGTGCCTCGTCGGGGTGCAAACTCTGGCCTTGCTAAATGTATCGCATCACTGGGTGTCTCAGGCCCTTCTTGTCTCCTTGATTGCTGCATAGTACTTTTAAAGTAAAGAGCAAAAATGCCATTAAGCTAAGGGAATTAAATTGACTTAAGGGGCACAGTTGCACTGATTGCAGTTAATTCAATAAAGATTGTTAAAATTGACTGTGTGATTAGGTTTTATGATATTGTCACATTGGGGTGGCTCTGAATCCACAAGGGGATATTCCCATCTCAGGCTAGGGATCGGAGTTTTCGATGGTGCCAGCTTCAGCCAGGGATGGGTGTGAGCCTGGGAGGGGCCAGAAGTGCTGTGATCCTACAGGGAAGGACACACAGGGACCTCACTGCACCAAGGGCTCCCGCACAGCTCAAGGAACATTTCAAGCAACTCCCTCCTGGGCGATTCCCTGTTTCTCCCAGCTCACCATCTGGGCAATGTACTGGCATAAGCCTTTCCTTGTCTTTAGAGCACAGAAAGAGCAAACCAGGCACAGTCTCCCCAAATACCATTTTTCATACATCTTCCTATCCCACTTCTTTTAGGGGTTTTCAGGCATTTTTGGAAGAAGTATCATCTCCAGCAGCACTACCAGTGCTTGCCTAGAGATGTACAACCTCTATTCTTCCCCTTCCACCCTGAATGCTGCTGGATTACAGGTAGAACCTTGATGGCAGTGTACAGCTTCAACTCTTCCAGCCACAGCCACATTGAAGAAGACAACAGCTGGGCACAGCTGCAGCTGACTGCTGCACTGCAAACCCCAGCAACTCCTGAACCCACCTTTAAAAAGGGATTGCTCTGCCCCACAGCATCACCACAGTGTGGCCAGCAGCAGTCTAGCATTGGGGTTTCCAACATTTCCATGAGTAAAGAGGAAATTAAGCCACACAGTAGTATGGGGAGGAATTTATTTGTTTATTTAAAAGACAAATGCTCAAGCATTAAGGCAGTAGAGTGGAAAAAAGAAATGGTGACTACATCTGGTTATGTGCCAGCCCATAAAAAGGAAGGATGAAAAAAAAAGAGAAGACAAAAAAAGACAAAAGGGTTTTAACCACTCTCTTGTGTTTCAAAGATTTGGGGAACTCCCAGACGAGCACGCAGGTGGCTGCCGGGCCACAGAAGAGGGTCAGGCTGACCTGACCCCTGCTGCCCCTCTGCCCACAGTGTTGCAGTGCTCCACAAGAGCACTGGGTCCCCAAAAGGCCACCTCCTGTGGTGGCACAGCAGGGAGGGCGAGCTCCTCCCTGCAAGCAGAGCAGGTGAGGGGTCCATGTGCTTCATGTCCGTAGGGCAGGGAGGAGCAGGTGATCCTTGGCAGATGAAGTGTTAGTTCTTTAGTAAGTACAGCAGCGACCGAAGGCACAAAAAGGACTCACAAACAGCAAAAAATATACTTTTTCAAGAGATGTAAATTCTCTACTTGCATAGAAAACCTGCTGTAGAAGACACCAGATATGAAGTACAAGAACACTTTCCACATCTGCCACGACCCTGCCATCACAAATGAACACCTCATGTCAGAGCAGTGATGGGGATCTTCAGTGGACCGTGTCCCACTGAGCAGCGCAGGGGGAGCATCCTCCCCAGCCCTCCACATTTAGAGCACCCCAAGCATGCTCTCCAGGATGTCCTCCCTGGGACCTGGCAAGCCAGCCACGACCACAGCAGCATGGCCTGAAGATGAAGGCGTGCTCTAACAAGGGGCAAGAAGTGCGTGGAAGGAAGGGAAGGTAAATGGTGAGCTTGGTTTCAATTTCATGAAAATCACTTTTGGTCTCAAGCTCCCAGATAATCATTAAAGAAGGAGGTTTATACTAAGCTGTGGATAAAACAGATTTTTCCAACTTGTGGAAATGACTTCCGTGATTTCTGACAGTTGTCACACTACATTGAGACAGAGAGGAGATACACCAAGGGGTACTGGGACTTTGGAAGGGGAGAAAGGAGAACAAGGGAGACTGAAAGCCAAGAAACACCAGAACTGATTTGCTGGACATAGGAAGTCACCCTGCCAGGTCCTGAGGGCACCAAGAGCTGGAGCTGGGCTGGTTGTCCATGCTCTGTGTAAGGCACAGGGACACATCCCTGTCCCTCAGGCTGTAACTGGTGGAGGGAAGATGACTGTTCTGCTCTCACCCTCCTCTTCACGCTACTTTTCTGTTTTGCCTATTAAAAAAACACAAACCCACAAATGCCAGCACATGAGGAGCAACAGGAGAGGTGGGAAACAGAAGCAAAAGACAACTGTTCTCATGATCAAGCAAACCAGGTTTGAGAATGAAGGAGAAAACAGGCTGCCTCCATCCATGCCTACCCAAAGCCACGTCAGCAGGGTCCATGTCCGGAGAATCATCACTGGAACGCAGCGCACGGGGATCTCTCCCAGGCTGATGACCCCACACACCTGCCTCAAGGTGATTTTCAGCCATTAACTAGTTTCTCCCTGTAGCACCGTTCCCACTGCAGACACAGCACCAGAGGAAGGGATGTTAACTGGATGCAGAGGTGGAGCAGCAAACCAAAATTAGAAAACATGAGCTAAAAAGGGCACTCTTATTCTTCCTCCTGCAACATTCCTATTGCTCCCTGCAGGAAATCCCTTATAGATCTGTGTATGTCCCTGAAGTCCCTTTCCTGTGGGATGCTGACAGAGATGAACACAGGCTAGTGCAGAAGTAGGAGAGCTGCTGCACAGGGCAGACATTCAAGACCTCACGTCAAAATTACTTGAGAGGATACCTTGTTTCCCCTGAAACACAGGGTGTTTCCCTTTACCTAAAAGGTTATAAATACAGTTCCTAATGATTTTTTCTAGGTCTATTTTTCACTGACAAACAGGACAGACATCCAGAGGGAACAAGGGATGGGACAACTGTTTGGAAATACCCCCTGGATTTCAGCCAAGCGGTGTTCCTAAGAGTCAAGGCACTTGGTTTGTTCCCAGTACCTTTGCCAGAGAAAGGGACTGCTGTGGCAGAGGACAAGCCCAGGAGAGAACCTCATCCCTCCACAGTAGCCCTGAATGTCACACCATTAATACATACTAAGACACTTTCTGGGGATTAAAATGAAAAGAAAAAAAAATCTTGTACAAATTCCATTTGATATTACTCCTATAAATACTAAAAACTTCATATAGGTCTTTCACAATACCATGCTTTCATCTCAAAACTTTCTTTCTCCTATTTTTAAGAGGAAGCTGTTAACTTTGGTCCATGTTACAGGGGAGGGGGAGATAAAATCAAGCATGTTCTGTAGGGGAGAAACCAGGAACATGTCTCTAGTATCCTGCAAATTAAATGACAATTAAGCTAAGGGATATGACAAAAAAAAAAAGTTGAAAAACAGTCTAAATTAAAACTACCCTGACACCTGGAGGATGCCAAGTGTTTGCAGTGCATCTGAATGCAGCAGGCAGCAACACCTCTGCATGACTTTGCTGCAACTACTGCCACCTGCAGTGATGCCTTCTTTAAGTGACATGTGTAGAAGTGTAGAAGTGACATGTGTTCCTTCTACAGGTTACCAGCAGTCACCAGGAGCTGCCTGCAAAATTAGTGTCAGGAAACCCTGCGTAATGGCACGTACTACTAGGACAGTGTTAAACCCCAGTAAGATTAAGAGGCACTCTTCATTCCCTACTAACTCTAGCTATCAAGAAAAGACAAAAAGAGAAACATCTAAATTAGACAAGTCAAATGGATAGAGCATTCACATCTCCCTCCCTTTGACTGCAGGGTATTCATATCTCCCTCTCTTTGACTGCAGAACTAGCCCTGGTACCCGGCCTAGCCCACTTCCCTGCTCCCTGTGCTGCAGAGGTTGGCCAGGCAGCTCCCACTCCACACATCTTATGTGCAAATGAACTGCAGCCCTGGGGCATAAGCTTCCCCCTCACTAACACCAGCAGCTCGACACCCCGGCCTACATTTTCCCATTCTCAGCTGTGCTGGCCATGGGTGAACGCTCCTGCCAGCCTGGCAGCACAACAAGCCCAGCAGCTCCAACAAGCACCACCAGTCTTGGGCAGTCCCACAAGCACTGAGGAAAGAAATTTACCCCTGGAGATATTTCAGAGCCCAAAGTAATGACACCCAGGGTGAGCGTGTCCATCTGCTGCATCCATTGGCCTGTATCCCAGCTCTGCTAAGACTTGAGCACCAGCAACTTCCATAACCCAGAGGCATCATCCGTGGGATGAGGTGGGCTAAAGAGGATGTGTTTTTCACAAAAACCTTCAGAGCTGGGCTAATCTTGCCATCACACTTTTAGTCCTCCAAAGGGCTGTAAGAACAAAAGATTAACCAGACCCCTTAGGATGGCACATTTCTGGGAAGTGGAACCAATCTATATGACAATTATAAACTGTCCTTGAAGGCCATGTAAGAAAAGCTTGATAAAGCAGTTGACACAGGTCTGAACAGGAGGTTATGAACACCATCACTTACAAAGCTCTCTCTGGAGATTTGCATTGCTTCTGCTAGTGCTGTAGTGTCTGTTCCAGACAAATACTCCTGAATTTTTTAATGCACCAAAGAGTATGTTGAAAAACAACCCCTTAAATCTCCAGCATGAGTAGTTATTAATACCACCTGAAAGCTTCTCCTGGCATTGTGGGGGATGCTTTACTTATTCATGTAACATTTGGACGGCAACGTCTCGAGCGAGAAACTGCTCGATTTCTTCTTGGGTCATTATTTCAGACGCTGGAGCTGCCGCCACCGCTTCAGCCGGCGCTGGGCTCTTGCAGTTCATGTTTGAGAAAGGGTTGAACCAACCCAGGGAGAAGGCACCGCCAAATGCCAGCTTCATTCCTTCCCAGCCGCTGATCTTCTCCCATGTTGGCTTTTGGTTTTTAAGTCGCTCAATACCCTGCAAGAAGAGGAGAGTTTATGGTTGTCTCATGTATAGAGCAGGTATTTGGGCACCAAGCACTGTAGCACATGCAGAACCGCCTATCTGTAGCCAGGCTGATGCTTTTCGAGTTTGAGTTAACAATGAAGACAGATGCCCTGCATTACTGAGAGTTTCGTCTTCAAATTTAACAGCAAAGCCCTCAAACAAGACCAAATTCATGGACAATCTGAATCTTGCTGACCTATCAGTTGCTATTGATTTCTACGGTACAGAGGTGGCTTCTGAAAAGCCAGCCTTTTTGGAAACACAGACCCCTTCTTACATGGCTTTTTGAACCCCTCCAAGGAGTGACAAAATATAATTATACCTTAAAAGTTTCACCTTTGGACACTTTTTTGCAATAGTTCAGACACAGGCAAAATACTGCACCTTTTTCCAGTGACGAGGAATTTACCACTGCCACACCTAGGCTTGTCACTAGAAGCTCACCCTGTGCTAGTTAAGAGCAAATATTTAAGAACACAACTTCCATTCACCAAACTGTTGTGGACAAATCACAATGCAAGATAACCAGCTGGGAGGTGAGAAAATCTGTACAGGTGAAAGTGATGGCTTCAAAAGGGGACTGGTGCCTTGGTCAGTCAATATTCTGATTCATTCTCTCTCCAAGAACGTCCCTTTCAGTAAAGTAAACACCTTGATTGTGTTTAAAGAATAGATCCATCAAATTTGGGCAGCAACATTTTCTTCCTGATAATTTACTCCAAGCAGAAATAAGGAACTAAACTTTATTTTCTTAGTAATTTTTTTAAAGGCTACCATTGTGTGAAATAGGGCACAACTTTTTATGCCCAACTTCTGTACCCTGTAAGAGGAGTCAGATCTGCAGCTGTGTATGATACTCTCATGATGAAATACAAGTGACCACACAGAAAATCTGTACTTAGAGAAGCAAGAATACTGGATCCAAGTTCTGAGAAACTCAAAGAAAGGAAAAAAATTAGCAAATTCAGCTAAAACTGTTCAGCTAGAACAGTTTTAGAAGAGCTGGATCAATAATACACTTGTTGCATTTTAATTCCACAGATTTTTCTTGATGACACACAAAACATCCAAAGCCTTGCAGTGGGGGGAAAGGAATACACACAGCAGCACAGTGGCACCACAGCTGCACTCACAGTCAGCCTTACAAATAACACAACAGCAGCAGCTCAGTTTTGCAGCAACATTGAGTCCGCACGAGCAGACCCAGGTGAAAACACCATAAACCAAAGCCCTACGTGCAAAGCTTTTGAGAGCTTCATTCATGCCCCGTTTCTCGTGCTGACTCAGGAGAAACCCAGCAGTGAATGTGCAGAAAAGATTGACGCAATACCAAATGGTGATTCTTCAGGGATGTAATCTGGGAAAAATTCAAGCCCTGAAGGACTTTGAATGCTAAGCACAGGCCTGCGGCACCTCACTCCACTCCCAAGCTTGCAAATGTAGCATTTCAAGTCCTCCAGGGAAAATCCCTTGCAGCCTCTGGTCCCTTGGGATGCCACACTTGGTGCTGCCACAGCCAAGGCCCGACCTTACCTCCCTGCTGGGCAAGCTGGGAGAGGAGCAGGGTTCGCGCACAGCAGACCCTTGGCAAAACATTTTAGCACTATGATGAGCCTTTCCTCCAGGATATTGCACTTCCAGCACCCAGTGGCTGTGCA
The DNA here is from genome assembly GCA_013400975.1 of Atrichornis clamosus. Classification (NCBI taxonomy): domain Eukaryota; kingdom Metazoa; phylum Chordata; class Aves; order Passeriformes; family Menuridae; genus Atrichornis; species Atrichornis clamosus. Next base: position 32,401 of record WBMZ01012530.1, read on the forward strand.
ATCAGGAGGCAGAGGCTTCAGCAGCTTAAAGCAGGAGAGCACCTTTGGCTGTCGGCTGTTCCTTAGCGAACTGCAGAGGTTTCCCATGCGTTAGTAACAGACTGGCTGGAGCACGGCTGGAGCACTTACTAGTGCTCTATCTAGAGAGAAGGAAAACAAGTAGCACAGAGCAGGAGGAGAAACAGACACCAAGCATTTAAACCCTTCCCTGACAGCTTCAACCCTGCCCTCAGCACGTGTGTAATTCATTTCAACCCTTGCTGCCACCTAGACTGGGAATATGGATTTGGAACACTTCTGGGCAGCAACTCCTTCTTCCCTCTCCTCAGAAACTCTGCTCACCTGCTCTCAACAGCATCTGCTAACCAAGGCAATAAGCAAGGTCAGGCTGAGGTTGTGCTAATGCCAATTAGGGAGCAGTTCATCAGAACAGCCAGAGGTGTACTTTCTCTCTTCCAACCTGACCTCACTAATCCCTTCACAGCACGTATTCAAAATAAGCAAAGTTTTATAATTGTATCTTGATCTAATTTTGGCTGCCGGCCACATGGACAGTAAGGCATGAGGTTATGCCTTAAAAAGAATCTAAGGGACATGGAAGGAATGCACAGCTGTTGAAGACATTTCATTACTGTTTAATGAAACATTTTGAAAAATATATACTTACATAAAATCTCTCACCATTATTTTAGAGAGTGAGAATTTTGTGTTTTGCATTAAACTAGCACTTGTTTCTCTTTCCCATCATGCAGCTATTCCACTTTAAAAAAAAAAAAGTGCTCAGAAAGCATCATCTTTCCCTACTTAAAATTACCTAATTTTGAACCAACACTGAAAAGAGAAGACATGCACTGTGAAATAAATAATGGACACTCTCATTTAAGTTAAGAGGTACAGCCTTACAAACATGGGGACGGTAAGACAAAGTTGACCTGTGACCACTGCAATGCTGTAGGAAATACCCTGTTTCTCCCACTATTGCTCTCAGTATCTGCTCCTGCCCAGTGCCAGAGGAGGATGGTGGGTTGCATGGTCTGACCAAGAAGCAATCTGCAGCACAGCTCTTGCATGTTAGAAGAAACACATTAATTTCTTTTAATGCACTTTTAAGATACAAGAGGAAAGAGCGCACCAAAAAGACAAGCATTATAAAAATTTCATGGTTAGGGAGAAGACACAGGAAGCATTGCCATGGGAAATCATGATTAAGGCAGACTTTTCTTACAGCAGTTCCTTGCACTCATTTCTGCTTGGAGCACCACTTAGCTTTTAAAACAGAAGTGCTCTCATTCAGTCTGTCCTTCTATTTCTCTGGCCACACTAAAACAGAACCAGCACCGGGAATCAGGGAGTGCTGACCGAGAAAAGACTTTCCATCAGCAAACCACTAGTCTGCCTTTCTCATATTAAGACTGACCCACACTTAGCATCATTCAAACTGCATCAAACTGCACCACCCAGTTGTACAGCACAAGTAAAACTGAAGGCCCCAATTACCACACACACACATGACAGGTACCAATGGCATTTCTGTGATGATGCCTCATTTAAAAAAAAAACCAAACCAGTTTGATTTAAAATATCAATACTGTATTTTGCTGCTTAACAATTCGTGTTTGTTTAAACAAGAAAAACTCAGTAGTTACACATTTTTCCATGATGGTCAAAGTGCCAGAACAATGTAACCAATCTTCCTCCAAAATGCATAGGTAATAAGGGTAATTAAAATAAACCCAAACTGGAACGTGCACCAGTAAATTTGTAATTTAAACCATTTTGAAGCAGTGAACTATAGAGACAGATGCATTCATTAATCAATTGCCTAAGTGGCTAAAGCCTCTGCCCTCAATACACCTGATTTTGCACCAAGGCAGCTTTAGGGCCAGATTCTCTACCAGTTCAAGTTAGCACCTGCACGCGTCTCACTGGCTGAACTGACCATGGCCAAAGATCCAGCTTCATAGTTAAGCTGGGAGAGTTCTCTGAGAAACACCATCACTAAAACCAGAGTTACAACCTCTGCCAAGCGGTGAAATAAACCACTGATTAACAGATCAGTATATTGCCAATTAACTCACTTTTAAACTTGTAAGTTGAACTCTCAGTTAATTAACCTTTACATGCTTCTGCCTGCTTGTATATGGAAGCGAAAGTTCAGAAAACCATTACAGATTTTTCCCAAGATTTGAAGCAAAGAAAGAAAGAACAGTAAACAAGTTTTTGGAAAAGTTTTATTGCATTTGTTTTCCATATGGAAGCATTGACAGATTGAAAAGATGCAGCATTCACATTACTTCCAAAATGAGACATCCATTAAATTTCTCCTTCCCTGAATTCCCTCCCTTCCCCTGTGGCTTTGAAGCAGTCTAAACAGGTCAGTTTCCAAAAAAATACCATTTTATTTTAAACCAAGGAAAGAAAAGATTCCTTGGAAGTGATAGACACAGCTGATTTGTGTACTTCCTTTGTTTGCAATTCATTTGATGAGCCCATGGGAGTCATGATCCAAAAATATAATAAAATTCCTGCCTGAACAGAAGATGTCAGTTGTAGTTATGAATGGTTCAGCTCTACCCGTTTTTGGAATGCCTTCTGTCCCTCCCACTTTCATCACCACACAGTTGATAATAGCATGCATGCTCCTTACCAAAAATATTTCCCAATTTAAAACACTTACACATAAATGTGCATGTGTTTACACACATACACACGTATGCATAAATAGGAGAAAAGATTTACAAAGCTCTAAACCAGGGCAGTGCTAACAATATAGAATCAATCACCCTGGTACACTTACACATCCCATCAATATTAATCTTTATAGTAATCTGGGCATTCATGTCAGTTTTTCACGTTAACACCGTTTAGCAGGCATTGCTCTAACAAGTCATTTACCAAGACAGACACACACAAAAAACATGTTTCTGCTATTCTAAACACTTGAAAATTAGCTTGCTTTCTTTCCTGGAAGTGTAAGGCATTTAATAATCCAAAGAGTCTTCTAAATCTGCCACAGTTATCCTAAAAGGGCAACAATTTCCTGCACACAAGGGAGGGAACAGACAAAATAATGCCAGAAAGATGGAATCAGTTCTGTGGCTGGAAGCAAAAAGGAGGGCGGCGTGGGAATTGGTGTTGGCAACATTTAAGTACTTTAACTGTACGTGATCGCCAGGTCAACTGGCTCTCCTGCTGTGTTGCCTTCTGGTCTTGCACCTTTTGGTACGTGCAGGATCTGCTTCCCCATTCAAGTTCACTTAGGAAAGAGCCATGTGCTCCTTCAGGAAGTCCAGAGGTGTCTGTGTACGGCTGTTGGCACTCACATGTCATCCACAGAGCTCATCACAGTCAGGAGACAGCGCGAGAATTTACTCAGAAGAGGTGGGTCATAACAGAGAAGAGAGGATCCCCTTCACATTGGTTATGCCATACAGAAAGCAGAGAGAAACAAATGCCAGTGAAGTTAATGTGATAAAAAAAGAGAAAAAAAAAAAAAGAGGAAAGAAAAAAAAAAAAAAAAAAAAGAAAAAGCAGTTTAATCCAAAAAAAAAAANGCAGTTTCAGCCAGAGATATAGAATTATCTAAAATGGTGGAGTACAGGGCTTTTTTTTTCTCTGCAATTATCAGCCATTTAATAGACATAAAAAAGTCCGTTTTGCCTTTTTGCTTTAAACATTCATGGAAAATTTGTAACAGTAGTGCTGTAATATGTTTCTATTTTAGTGGAAATGCTGGTCAGGAATTCCTCAGACCACATACTGGTACGGGTCTGCTTTTCCTTGGTCTGGTGTTGCGAATGGGCTAAGCCATGCTATAGAGAACGGATGGCCAAATACTGCTTTCATGTTCATCCATTTTGTTTTTTTAGCCCATCTTCTCTCTTCCTTTTTCAACTGTTCTATTCCCTGAAAACAGAAATATCACATTTTCAGTCAAATACTCAGATTTTGTAGTTCTGGATTTGGGGAAAGGTCTACTCTCAGTTACCCCTTATCCAAAGGATGGAGTAAGAAAATACAAATGTATCTGTACTGCTTTTCCTTTTCTTCTCACTGCTTTATAATAAAAAATATTAAGGCTAGAAAGTGTTCCTTGGAAATAAAATTGGTTTCATTTTGTTCAGACCTAGATACTTCAGAAACATTTTAACACCTGCCATCCAATTGCCTCTTATGTCAATTAAAAAAAAAACCCCACCACTTAAAACAAAAAAAAGTATGTGCTTTAATGGCTGAATGTTGTATGTTCTAACCAGATGGAAAAATTTTAGAAGAAACCATTACAAGCTTGCAGACAAAAAGAAAAAAAAACAACCAAAAAACCCACAAACCCAAAGATAATGTCTACAATGCTCCCAGATTCACCAAGCAAGTTCAGGAAGCGCCCATGGCTCAGTGTAGCTGAGTCTACCTGGTGCCTCTTCATGTGTCATTAGAATCACTGCTAAAACATGCATGGGCTGACAGCAGGGAGAAAGGGTTAAGTAAGATACTGATTTGGAGAAATCATTGGCATTGTTTAGTAAAGGTTAGAGGCAGAACAAAAATAAGCCATCAAGCAATCAGCTGAAACATTCACTAGTTAAATATTAAGAAAAAAAAAATCCACATTGTGTCTAAAACCCACAAAGTGAATTTGGTCTTTCAGGAAAGCCATATATGCCTGGCTGCCACAGAAGCAAAATGATGAGTAAGTGGAGTTACTGGAGAGCATTACTCTCCCAGGGGCAGCAGCAGCAGCTGGCAGATCACTCTGTTCTTTGCCTCTGCATCTTCTGCAAGGTAAGGTTTCTCCTGCCCTACATGTGCCTCCCATGCTGCAGATTAATACATCTGTGTGTCTCAAATTACTGATGCTGGGAGCTCGATGAACACACCATGGGTCAACTGCAGGAGAACTGCTGGTCCCTGGTAAATGTCACCTCTAGAGACAACAGCAAAATACCAGAGTTCTGGCTCCCTTCAGGCAGTAAGGAACCATCTTGGTGGGACAGCGTACTCAAGGTGAGGAATGAGGTCTCCCAGTGACTGGAACAGAGAGGTGAAAAAGGCAAGACACAGTCCTGTCTCTAAAATGTGAAGAAAAACACTGCAAGAGAGCACACCAAGAAGCACTTCACCTGGAAATATTCCTCTGCTCAAAATGTGTTGCTTGCCAGACACAGCTAGCTCAGTGCTAGCAAATCAACAGTGAGACATCCCATGCAGCAAAATCCTTACTGGTACATATTCAAAAAAGAAAACAAAAATGAAACCCCACAACCCAACACGGGGAGACCATATTTCATTTTTTTATTTTAGAATGTGGCATTGTTCCTTTAACATCTATAGAATTAGAGAGGAAGGGAAAATCTGGGGACTTATTTGGGTGCCTAGCTGTAGGAAGCAGTTTCTAAAAATTCTTGACAGGTTTCAAAGATAGAGAAATTCAAATGATTATTTCACAGGCAGCATTGCTAATTTACGTGCTTATTGATAAATTCAAGCTCTGCAGGATCTGTACCACACTATATTTTTTTCCTGGGGCTCTCCCCATCAGAAAGAACAGTGAAGTCTTCCTCTGAACACAGCAAAGCCACAGGTGGAACATCAGCCTCTTGCAGAAGCCATGCATTAAAAACAGCACTGCAAAAAAAGGCTCAGAGCAATGGGCCCTTACAGCATATAATGCCAGTCACAGCTCTCCAACAGCAGCAAAAATACCTATTCTACCTTCAACTGGCCATGGGCAAACTAGGGGAAAGAAACCCAAAGGAGGAAGGGGAGGAAAGAGGAGTTGTCACTCTTAAGACCACCACTTCTCTCCAACCACTTGGGTTAACCCAATAACCTGAGCGTGCTTGGTGAAGACTGGAAGTGTGACCCCCAGAAGTCACCAGCTCCGTCTTTACAGAAGTGGGCAAGCGCATGGATACAGGGCTGCAATATTACTACAGAACCTCTACTATGCCACCTTTGAATTTGGGATGACTTGGTGGCTTTGCAGCAGACTGTATCCAGCAGGATTCCATGAGCCTATCCACTTCCTTTTATTTTCCCTCTGGCAAGAGTTTTTGAACTATTGAACAGGTAGCTAAAACTGGATAATCTTCTACACCAAAAGAAGTCTCTCTGTGTGTATTCCTCCCCCACCTACCCCTCTTGGCTTTCCAGCACATAAACCTGTGTACAGTGATAACCAGGACACACAGCTGAATTTCAGACAATACCAGTGTAAAAGCACTTCATTAAAGGAGAAAGGTTCTCTACTCCCCAGGGACAAATACTCTCTACAGAGTGATCTCAGTTACTTATGCCTACCTTATGGCAGGTAATGTCAACACAGCATCCCAGCCAGCCAATACCTACTTCCCACAGTAACCTCCCGAGAGCACAATGCAGCACTGTGCTAGCTCAGCTTATTACACTGGATCTCTCCTCAAAGGGTACATGAGCTCCCTGTGCAATGAGCTAAAACCCTGTAGCCCATCACTGTTTCTGCAAGTGGTGAGGGTAAAAGAGAGTGAGACACCCACCGTTTCATCAGTGCAGATGGAGTGTACTTGGGTCCCAAACATAACCGAGGTGAAGATGAGAAACAAGAGAGCCTCAAAACACAAGAGGATGAGAAGAATCACTGTAGTTGGTGGAGAGAAGGAACTGCATTCTGTGAAGACAAAACAATGGAGTTGGAAGGGTAGATATCAAGTAATGCAGCAGCTGCAAAACACTTGCTTAGCCATGAGTTTTCTGTACTCAAACTATCAAATAAATTATATGAACACCGTTCTCAGAAAGATAACACAGGCAAGTTCTGACATTATTGAGGTTATTCAACCATAAAACGATCACTCCCACAAGTTTCAAAAAAAGAAAAAAACCCCACCCAAACCCCTGCAACACTTCAAGAATGTAACTTTGTTTTCCACTTTGGTGTTTTCCCAGCACACTGGCTAGGACTCCATTCTACTCCATTTCACCTGTAGCTTCTCTCTTAAATCTTAGCCTTAATGGATTTTCCACAGGGATAAGTTCATCAGAAGTCTCAAGCTGGCAGTCAGGACATGAGGACATGTAGTACCAACATAAAACCAGAGTGTGCTCCTTTTCATAACTGCTCTAAGTCATAACTTAAAGAAGGTCAGATTAAGCCAAATTCTTATTTTTCCTCATACTCAATAGTGCAAACTCAAGCAAGAGCTGAAAAAAAAAACCAAACCAAGAAGGTAATTACAAAAGAGGAGCAGAAGAAGGGGAAGGAAAATGTTATAGAGTCAAAGTCACAGTGTTGAGTGCTGTAAATGTCAAAATAGCTCCAGATTTTTCTGAAATCTAGGACTCACCAAAAGCCTGTATTTTTCTCATGAGATGTTAAGCTTCAGCAGATATACCTATAATCAGGGGCTAACACAATCTGCACAAACACACAGCAGCTGGAAGAACATATTCATCTCTCCTAACAGCTCTGTTCTGCCACCTAAACCCAGCACAGGGAGGAAAGTGCTTTCCCCACAGAAAAAGGCTCTGAGAAAGGAGATAAAGGAAACTACCATTTGATGTGTCCTTCTCTTATAACCCTGGACACTGTACTCAAATGCAGATGTTCCCAATGACAGCTGGCAGCTGTTTTACAAAGTTTTGAAGTGCAGAACAACCTTGTCAAATTCCATTCATGTGTATCCTCTGCAGCATTATAAACTAAAACCAGTCATATTGAACAACACAGTTGAAATTCCAAGTAAAAAAAACCCCTAATCCTTTTCCAAAAAAAGTCACAAGCAGTATATACATCTGCACACAACATACCCTTTGACAGCTTGCTCTTCGACTCAGCATTACCGTGAGGATTTCCTATACCCATTTGTGGTTTTAAAAACATATGTAGACTAGCTTTGAGAAATTTTACTCAACGGCTGCTTCAGAAGGAGTGCTGGGGTTTTTGGTTTGGCTTTTTTGAGCTGCTTGGGTTCTGTTTTTGGTTTGTTGGGATTTGTTTTGTGGAAAGGAATTGTTTGTTCTTGTGAGGGTGGATTTTTGGATCTAAGTTAGCATGTTTTCCTGGCAGTCTTGCAAGAATGATTCACATTACCCTTTTAAAAAAAGCATATGCATTCTTCTTATCTTCTGTTGGCATTCAGGAAATTAGTGCTGTGTTCATGTCAAGAGAAGGTTTTTGCACACATATTTGTTAGGTATCTTTACATCTCAGCTTTTTCCCAGGCAGTGTCAGGAGTAAGTTAAAACAGAACTTTTCAGGACAGAGGTCTCAGCAGGTCAAAAAGCATTATGAAGTTCCAGTTCATTAAAAAGAAAGAAAAAAAAGAAGAAGAGTATAGCAGAACCCTGATAGCATTCCTCTGAAACATTCAAACTGCATTTTAAGTTCTTATTTAAAGGGTAATCTGTTAATTTAATTAAGTATTTTGTTTCTACTTACTTGTCCAGTCTTCTTCAAAGCAATATAAGAAGTGAAATCCCACCATGATTAGAGCGTGCAGAGAAATCAGTGCTATATACATCTGAAAAATAAAGGATGTAATATAGGTACCAAGTGAATTTAGAGACCAAAATGCTGAATCTTCCCAACATTTTAAATAAAGCATAGTGCTAAGACATCAAAATAAAACCAAACCACAAACAACTCCAAAAACCATCAAGCTTTCCCATCTCCCCTAAAAAAGCACCACGAAGCTGGCAAATGCCAAGACTACACAGACTCATCCTCTCCTTACTAACTGCTCTGAGCAAACATGAGGGAGACTGCCGAATTCAACACCAGCTGGATCCAAAATCCAGCCTCTCGTGTCCCAGAGTGGCCTTCCACACAGCTTGTTGTCTCTATCTCTGCTGACTTCTGCACAACTCTCAGAGAACAGTAACACTGATCAAGGTACCACATTGTCAAAGCTTACATCCTTGCTCGCGAGAGCTCTACAGTTTCCCAGAAAAACAACAGCTCATTTGTTTTAACCAGAAAACACACTTTATCTGTTTTCCAGCATGAGGTTCAGGAAAATGATGTATTTTTTAATAAGTACTTTTCCCTGAGGCAGACACTGGCATGGGAGGTTCCTCTCAGACTTTAATACTTCGTACTTTACCTTTTTTGTTTTCAACTAGGTCTTAGCTTTGTAACAGAAAGTATACGTAACAAAAAGTTATCACAAAAACTATATGCAGTGCTACACATACATTACAATTTACTAAGATGGGGCTAAAAAATTTTACTCTCCTGAACCTACAAACTGACAAAGACAGGCAGATACTAGAAAAGAGAGAGATTTTGTTACGTAAGAAAGAAACCCCTCTGGAAGCAGTAAAAGGCAATAGGGGAGTATTTTGGTTTTCCTTGCAAATTGAGCGTGCTGCCATTCTTTCACTTCCTCAGGTCTCAAAAGGAATATCCAAGAACAACATCAGCAACGCTTATTTTGTTTCTCTCAACTACATTAAATGTTTACTATACTCTTCTTGAAAGTAGATATCAAGTTTTAATAGAAACTGAAATCCTTTTGATAGTACTAAAACATGTAGCTCACTTCTCAAGGTTAAAAATACCTTGCTCAAAGGAAAGAAACAGGGTTCATTTTGTTCTGTAATCCACATCCTTGCAAACCACACCAGAGAACACTAAGCCTTTCCATTTAACTGAAAATCTCCTCCTTTCTACTTGGTAATATGAGAACATACTTCCTCAAACCTACAGATGTCTCAAAAGATTTATTAATAAAACAGAGCATCACTGAAACTCAGCCTTGTAATGTTCACACTACTCCCACAGGATATTTGCAGTTCACTTTGATGAAACACATTTCAAACCTTCCAGAAATATGCAGTGTTCAAGTTTGTACTCCCGTTTTCTTACTCATGATGCTACAGATATAGTACAAAAAGTCAAACACCTCCTTGGTTTAAGAGTACAAAAATAAACCACTTGCAATTAAAAGGCGGATAATTCCTACCACAGGGGATGCAGACTTTCCACTCCTTCTGTAAGACGTGACAACAGCTCTTATTACGTGATCCCACACAGGTGCTCACACAGCTATAACGTTTAGCAACCCTACAAGTCACAGTATGATGTGAAAGGACGGCCCCTGCCTCGAAGAGCTCATTGCCACAACAAACTACTCGCATTACAAAATAGGTGCTGAACAACCATCAACACAAACCTCCGCAAACCCTGGCAAATAATCCCTGTGATGCCTTTTTCTGTTGCTGTGGGTGGATGGGGAGGGGGGTGTGTGTGTGTTTGTATGTGTTCCCTAATTAGTGAAGAGGAGGAAGAAGTCTGCAGCAGTTCCCCATAAAGCTCTTCCAAAACATGACGGAAGAGAACACCAGCCTTGGGAGCTGCTTCACAGACTACACACTGCATTTCAGCACTTGCCACTGGACAACCTCAAGCATCACTTACAAAATACTTACTGTAAACAGTACAAAGTACTTCTGGTTATTCTCTCCTACACAGTTATTGACCCACGGGCAGTGATGGTCCATTTTCCGAATACACCTCTTGCAAACACTGAAAGAATACAGGTCCTTATTAAGAGCACTTTTTACTCCAGAACACAAGATTTCACAGGGATTTGGGGAACAAAGAAATTAAAGAAAAGAATCAGAGGTGAAATCTGAATCTAAAAAAATTTACTTGTCACCGTATTTATATTTGTGGTTTGCTTACTTTATTAAGTCTGTTCAAAATGAACCATACAATACCAAACCACCATTGCAAAAATTAATGCCACACATCAGTGGTTCTTTCAAAAATATGGTTTGAACAATACCTTCAGGCAGATGGAAAAAATCTGTGATTTTGTTTAGTTTTAATCTATTTGGTCTGTAAAAATGTCCATAGATTAAAAACAAACAGAAACCATAAAGATATAAAAAGCAGCAATGAATAAAGATACTCTTCAGAGTTGCTAGTAGCAGACTAAGGTTTATTTGCCAACATTTCCTGGTAGCAGAAACTCGCAAAAAAAAGAAAATTAAATAAGGCATTAGAAAAGATTCTTGACATCAAGGTAAGCTACACATTAACACAAAGTAGCTGTGGCAGTCAGTCAAGCAGTACCACAATATACATTCAAGGTGAAATTAGGTATTAAAGCACTTCACAAAATCAGACTAATAAAATAACATTCAAATTCAAGCCAGCACGCACACTGTGGCTGGAAGTCAAATAATTAAAACATTATTACTTGTCTGAACATCATTCTCTTGCTTAGTCAGTAACTGCTTCAACTCACATAATAAAGGAAGTCTTTTTCTCTGCTGCTTTCTCATATGATAGGAGACGAAAGGCAGTCTCCTGATACCACATCGCACAAACAAGCACAGAAATCAAGTATGAAAAACACAAAACCCCAAAGCAAACAAACAATAGACCCAGAAAGGAAACAGCCATTCCAGAGCAATTCTGGCAGCAAGGGAACAGAAAGAACTGAGTGCTCTGCTAATTTTATTTTTCTTCTTATAACAAAAAGTATTTTGACCTTAATATAAATAATAAACTTCAACACCCAAACACTTAGGGAAATTCAACCAAAAACATAAACATGTTCTTATCAGCATGTATGAGTAAATAATGGAAAACCTCCCTGTCAGAACAGCTTTTCCCTCACTCTACACGGTGGGAGGGGGTAATCCCCAAGGATATGTGCTATGCCTGAAAAACAAATGAGTTGCTATAGGCCTGATCCTGAATCAAAGTCCAGGCAGGCAGGCCCTAGCCTCCCAGCATGGAGCCAGAGCAGGAGCTGCTTCTCCTCAGGCAAGCCTGGGTGCCCTACTACCTGTCAGCCCTAGGTGCAGTGGGAAACAAGAAGAGTCTCATTTTGGCAGAATAAGCACCTTAAAATTATTTTCAGCTACATGGGGTCTAAAACCAGCTGGCACAGTAAAACCAACTTATCTGCCTGATAATGTACTTTGTATGACTAGTATCTATCATTGTCATAAAAAAAAAAAAAAAGGAGAGGGTAAGGTGAGGCAGGTGATGCAAAGAGGGAGGATGCCTCCCTGTGTGCAGATGTGAACACACTTCCCCAGGACTCTGAAATAGGGGAGTACCCAAGCAACCCTTCAAGTGCTCCTAGGTCCTACTTCTCCAGAGGGACAGTCTGAAGCAGCCAAGCCACAGATGTGAAAGAGGTAGGAGAGGAAGCTGAGAGGAGAGGTTTTCTTCCACATACACACACTAAAAACAGTTGGATGACAGGCAGAACAGGAAACTAGCCAGTGGAAAAGGAAACAGAAACCACAACTAAATACTACAGGCAGCAGGGATTGCCCATGCTCAGACACTTTCCCCTACTCAACCATCCAGCTCACAAATGCTGACAGGACTAGTTTACTGGCCACAGGGGACTCACTAAATAGCACATTAATCAAAAAACACCCTGGTCCCTCTGGCATACAGCTAGCAGTAGCTCCTGCTGATGCATATGCACAACCTTCATGTGTCAAAGTATAATAAATCTCCCTAGGCCACAAAAAAGCCAGTGTGACTGAAGATTCTCAACAGCATCAGTGCACAGTGAATCATTTTCCTAAATCTTAATGTCTAAAAACTTATCTTAAAGCATAGAAAAAAGGACCATGGTGATGAGGTTTTGTGTTTAGCCAGTCTTTTCCAGTTACCTATGCTGTGAGTCATCATCAAGACAGCATTTTAGATGTGAAGTTTCATTCATAATTGAAAAGCTGTCAGAGGGGATTTTACAGTAGCATTAATAAGTGATAGGCATGATCACATTGCTCCTGCTGAATAACCAACTCCTGATTTTGGTTAGAAAAAAAACCCCAAACAATGAAAAAGAAAAGCATTTGCAAACTAAAGCTCTGAAAATAAATATGAAAAATGCAAACAGCAAAACAAGTTTTCTCAGCTCATTACCCTGTATTTCCCTCCCCACAAGACTGCTGCTCGAATCAGCAGTAACCCTGGTACGAGCTCTCTCTGTATGTATTGGGCTTTGAGTAGGTAAGGAAGTGACACCAGTGCAAACTCATTAACTACTTACTGAAAAGCAAGTTTGCTTGCTTTAAAAGCAGAAGAGAATTTTAGGAAGTAGTTATTTTTTTGCTCACTGCCTTTAGTACTAAAAAGCTCATGACCAGTTACTCTCTTCCAGGAGGTTTATCCTACCAGAAAAAGAAAGGACATGACAGATCAGTAGGCATACTGATCTATCACACAGCACAAAGTACACATATTGTACTCAATGAAACTCAGTGAAAACATGGAAGGCTGAACTCTTAACTGTACTTCAGTTTTAACTTAAATATCACTTCTAAGTAGAATACTCAGTTAGACAAATGGGTTTGTGAATAAAAACAGAAATGGAAAGACACTGACCCTTTGAGAGACATTATGTTTTATGTATTTCTATGCATTCTGGTATATAATGCCTCTTTTCAAGTCATGTTTACATGAAAATTTATGGAACGTCACTTGCAAGTCTGGAGCCAATGCAGCACTCAAAAATTTTAAGTGTTTCTCACTTTGCAAGAAGTAGCCCCTGCTTCCTATATATGAAAATTTGTCAGAAAAGGCCTGAGACTTTTTCCCAGAAGCTTAAACATGTCTGGCATTATCGGCAACAGAATTTGTATGCCAATATCTCAATTTACCCACTGCAGTCTCAGACTCCAAGAACAATTTAGATTAAGGCACACTGGTGAATAATTCTTGAGGTCTTAATAAAACAGCCATCCTCAGAAATGACTTTACCTGCAGTGATGTGCTCTGTCAGGTTTGATGCTACAACACTTTGGGCACTTGTAAACCACCTGTCCTGGCTTCAGCTGTAAACTCTCGATGAACTCTTTTGTGGCATTACCTTTGGGTACAGCACCCTGCAGGAAAAAAAAACAAACGGGAAGATTAACTTGTGGACTTTACAGCTGCTAAGAACAACAGGATGACTTAATACTATGGGAGGGGAAGGAAGAAAGAGAAATAAAAACTTCCCTAAGATCAACACAGTTTCAAGAAGAGCAAGAAGATTCAGAAAAGAAATTTAAATGTAGTCTTAAAATATGGAACCACATACTTAAACATAATTTTGGTGGGGTTTTTGTTGTTTCTTTTTTGAGCACCAATAAACCCTCACTTAAGCAATTAGTCTTTTGTAATCCTACAGTAACCTTACAATATTTAACAATCCTCATTCCTCTTTTCACATCAACAAATTTATCATGTCAGTGTTTCATATCACAAACTGGAAACCACAGATGTTTTATTCCAGTACTTGCAGCTACTTCTGAAGTATCGTTGTGTATGCTAAAGAGTTGCTGGCAAACAACTCATGTATTTATAGACAAGCTTCCATTGTGTATTTGTTATTTAAATTAGGGTTTAACATTCAAACAGTGAACACTAAGAATCCTCACACCTGAGTAAGACTAGGTAAAACATTCTTAGCTGTGCAATTTTGACTTTAAAATATACCTTTAAATAGGTAACGTACTGCTGCTGCAGGAGCCCAAGTTCATGAGTTTCCAGTCTTTACACAGACATAAATTTGCTCAAAAAAACCAAACCAAAGAAACTCCCTCCACTCAAAAAAAAAAAAAGAAAAAAAAAAAGCCATGAAATGCGGTATGAAATCACCTCTGGTGCACTGGCACAATTCACCTCTGTGAATTTAAGGCTCTTTATTGAAATAAAAACAGAGATGCAATATTTTGACTGATTTCTGATGGAACAGTCTCCTTGTAACACATCTATACAACCTTCTAACAGCAATAAACAGGAATGACACACATCAGTGAGAGAACTGCACATTAAACCAGTACTATAAGGCTTTTTTAAGCAGTCTTTGGCAGTGGGGTTTCCACAAAAACTCCCAACAGGTAATTTAAACATTACCAAAACAAATTTCCACAAAATGCCACAACTTATGTTCTCTCTCTTCAGTACGCAGCAAAGCCCAAAACCTTAGGAATGTTTTTAGCAAGAACCCACAGGAAGCAGTTCCTGAAATGCAGGACACATGCTATCAATTCTGAATAACTCAGGTGACCTTTTATTTATAAATAAGAATTCTGCTTGTTTGGCTCAGCAGTGCTTTTTGTTTCATTCTGATCTTAGATGTGACCCTGGTTCCCTGTGTTCTGGCAGCCTCCTTAATCCCTGACTCAACCCTGTCTGCCAGATGTTCCTGCCTCCCCTCTCTGTATCTTCCCTCCTGCATTTTATTTAGCTGTATGCCTCATTAAAAAAATGAAACAAAATCCCACTGGCTCTCACCATCTACATACATAAATCCCACCTCACACTAGGAATTAACATATCTTTCCCAACTACTCTCAATAGAGATTGTATCTGCTTCTCCAACACTGCTTGCCCAGTCTGTTTCAAAATACAGCTTTTGTTTCAGAAGAGCTTCTGCTAACTCTACAAAATAATTCCAGCGACCTGAAGATCCCTAGGCATAAAAGTCACACAACATACAGTAATTAACAACAACCACCCTTAGGATACAAACTATCTAGCAAATTGCTGCAACCCTCTATTCCCTAGTCCAATGGCCAGAAGTTTCAGAGACTAAACTACTGCTTACACTTCTGCCCAGCAGCAGTAGCACATAACAATCTTTACCATAAATTGTGAGGTTACCCCAAATCAAGCCATTTCTGAAGTGCTGTGGCTTCTGGAAGAGATGCAATCTAAGAAACAAAGGTTATACAGAAGTCTTGATGGCACCTAACAAGGTTTCAAGTAGGAAATAATGATTGCAAGGAACAGGGTATCGGAGGCACACCACCACTCCCAACAGTAACAAGAACATTCGTGAGGAGGGCGACAGGAAGTCTAAGCTTGTCTTTCCTTCCACTCAGTAGTGGAGGTGGAGTTTTGAACTGAGTCTACTGTCTAGAGGTTATTAAGCAAAATAAACCACCACAGGCCATTCAGAATTAGCATCATGGTGCTACACTTTATCTTCTCACAAGCTGAAAGATGAGAGAGCAGCAGATCTGATCTCTCAAAGCAATGTTCTGAGGATACATATGAGGGGGTCTTACAAATCTGATGCTTCCCAACTTGCCTAAGAACTGCCAGCCCTTAGCATGCTCACACTGTATTTACTTCAGCACTGTCCAACACACTCAACAAAATCAGTAGAATGAGAGATGGTAACATGGCTTTTCAAAACAATGCACGTTCTGCTCCATTCTGCTGAAGCAATACTTGCCAAGGCAGACAACCAAAACCAGCTTTTCCAGCTTGCCTGTTTGTCAAGACACAAGAAGCCACAAACACGAGATCTGCCACTGGGGAGAAAACAGTGTCAGAGAGAAACACTCTCCTTCCCAGTGCAAAAAGAGGAGCTGCTCACACACTGAGAATCTAACACTGCATCCTTGACTTTGCATCTGACTTGAGTGGGACGAAAAATTAGCATACCACATCAGCAGCCTTACTCAGCAGGCTGATACACACAAGTTATTTAAATCTGCCACTCACTCGGCAACTGAGTTACCCAACATCTAGCAGACAAGAAAAACACCGCCTGTTTCTTTCCGAGACACACAGAGAGAGGTATACTTACTGGGTCTGTCAGCATAGCACGAAAATGTGAAGCCAAAGCGAGGAAAGCCAAGGTGTTGAACAGTGTGCCATTGATGACGCTATAAACATAATCTCTCGATGGAACTAGCATGACAAGAAGGACTACAAAGTCGGCATAGAACACCAGCATCCAGGTAACGACAGCACATGCAATACCACAGCCATCTCGAATAAACCACATTGTTCCCAGGGAAGCGCGGCTAGGAGGTGGAACACACTTTTCTGGCTGGAGGTATTCAGGTGTCCTTTCAATATCTCTGAAGCGGTGGACTGGAGTAATCATCATAGGCTATTATGTCCATACTTGCACCTGAAAGAGAGTCAGAAACAGTGTTCAGTTCTCTGCCAGATATGCAGACCTCTGCTCGCATAATGGCATGGTGATCACATGGGAAACTCCAAACTGCAGAAAGTGAGGTGAAAAAGCAAAAAAAGGTAAAGAAATCAAACACAAAATAATGGATTTGGAAACCACACTCTTGCGCTTATCGGAACACTCCTTACCCAGAAGACTCTAAGTGCTTTTAAGAGCGCTTAATTACACATTAGGTCCACCTGTGTGCCACCTGTGGAAAGGCAGCAAGCGTTTTAAAGAAAAAGTCATCAGGTAAGAGCCAAGAGGAGCTGTCACAACAGGAATTGAAGCAAGCACTGGGCACCATCATGTGAGGAAAAAAACCCTGGGTCCTGGCACAGCTGGCAGGGTCCCTTTTTGCTGCTTCATATCTGGGGAAGGGAAGGGTCTCTCCTACACGTACTGGAAAACTTAGCAAGTGGAAGATGTTTCTTTTGTCCTTATTAATTGACTCACAGCTTTGGTAAAAGTGCAAAACCGAATAGCTGTAACATCAGATTAGCAGGAACTGATTAAGAAGCAACACAGGCAAAGATCTTGACAGGAGTTTCTAGTTTTGGCTGGAGGATGTCACGCCACAACAACAGCTGCCTCCCACACTCACTGCCTCCTTTGGCCTTACATGCCTTGGAAGTCTTCTGCTTTGCCATGCCTCTCCCATCACCTTTGCTCCATCCCTCAATGGCATTTGTTTTGCTTCCCCTTCAGCACTTCCAGACAACTCCACTCCACTGCAGTAAGAGCACCAACACTGGCCTTGCCCTGTCCTCTCCTCTCCATCTCTGCAGAAACCTTGTCTGTCCAGAGGGTAAGGTCCCTCTTGGAACCAGAAACGGCAATACTCCAGGCATGCACAGTGCTTACTGTAGTTTCAAGGTAACTCACACCAAACATAGGCATTTGAGAAAACAGGAAAGGCGCTCCTACGTCTGGCAAGGGATCAATCCATCTGCACTGTGAACGTAGAGCACTCAAATGTTGGAGCACACCTGGAATGCTACGCTTTGAAAGCGGCTCTTTATACACTCAGCGACCTCTTCCAAAGACACTTCTTCATGGAGTATTTGCTCAGTGCTCTTAACACTTCATAACATCACAACCGCTAAAGACCCACCTTCTACAAAAATGGCTACAATAATTTTACTACCAAATACACTGAATTACATACACCTGAATGGAAGGCATAAGCATCCTGCTATTTCAACATGTAATGCTTCTTCTCATGGCTTTGCAAAAAAGAGTGTGCATTATGTCACTTGAATTCAGAGAAAATATTCACCGTTAATTATGTTTTCTGCCAAGCAAGTTCACACTGAAGTTAATTTTGTCTGTAATTGTTTAAAAAGTTACACTGTTGCCTATACAAAAAGGATATACTTTACAGAAAACAGAGAGATAACTGCAGAAGCCTCTAGGACCTCAAACTTTCCTCCAAATTTTATGGCTAAGTGCTGCCAAGTACAAGGAGAAAGCTCTACTCTGCTAACGCCAAGCTAAATGGAGATGTTGTTACACCTACCTAGACAGGGAAGGAGATGATAGTTTGCTTTTCAGTTGTTATTTTAAGAAGAGCAAATTTTTAAGAGGACAGTTAGTCTTTCACAGCCAAAGAATAAGGTTATTAATGAGCAGGATGATTACTTACATCCAAGCACAGAAGTGATGAGTTTTGTGTGCCTTAGCGCGAGTGACATGGAAGAGGGGTCCTGGAACTGCTACGGTCACGGTGAGAGGCAAAAGCCAGGAGCACAAAGTTTCTAGGTGCACCAAAGTGAATGAACTAGACCATTCACAGTATTTGTTTTTGCTAGAACTGGTATAAATAAAATAGGAGGATTAGTTATTTTGTTATCTTTCTGCTTTGAGCATTTAGCATGCTGCCAAGCAAGTTTAAGATGGTTTCTGAATCTGAAGAAAGTCACATGGATTAATGTTAAAATATATCAGTCTTGTCTGTATACACACGTCACACAGAACACAAATATAAAAATGTCCTTGTGAGGATGTCATTTACTTCAGTGAGAAAAAAGCCCACAACAAAAAACCCTCTCCTCATTCACAGAATTCACATAAGACATTGTAATTACTCTATAGCTATAATTTAGCCTCATGATTCCTAATATTTAGGAAGACAAGCTATATAATTTTCGTAAACAGTGATTACCCATACAATCTGACAGTCTAAGTTCAGATAAATATATACCTACTAGTAAATCCATATCTTTTCTCCAGTTTCTCACCATTTCTGCAATCACCTATTCATACATTCACACAGACTTAACAAGTATTTCTAAGACTCAATCCTTCCACTCCCACAAGGAAACAGGTTAACCTTCACTGTATTGTTTAGTAATCTTAGTAAAATTGTTATGCTTGTTTGCCAGCTCAAAATACAGCTGACATTATTGAAGACTCACGCCTGACAACAGTGTTTAGTTGACAATAATATCATATTACATTAAAAAGTAAGAAAGAAAACTGTAATTTAGTTGTTCAATTTTCAATCGAAAGTTTAGACTTTAGTTTAAAGTTTAGACACATCAGGTGCAGTAACAAGCTGGGATAGTCCTGAACACAGATTCTCTCTTTTTTGCCTAGACTCTGAGCCTTTTTCTTTCCCCTCAGGTTTTGTATCCCAAAGTAAAGGAACGAAACAGTCACAGGAAAAGTAAACTTCTATTTAACAGAGGGATTAGTTTGACGAGTCACCTTAAGGTCACTATTACCAAAGATTGACTGAAAGCTAAACAAACACACAGTGATTAAAGCTGTGGGTTTAGTCCTGAACAGCACAATTCAATCTCTCTTACAAGTGCAGGAAGTGGTTTCACTCCAATAAAAGTTCTACAGCTCTCTCTCAGAAATATTACTGAGCTGAACTGGGGGAAAAAATAAGAAAAAACTATTGCTGTGTAACTGTCCAAGCAGAAACTGGAAGGAGCCTTGAGGGTCCTTCAGCCTGAAAGTCTGGAGACTTCACTTCTGCAGTGCAGAGTTAAGAGAACAGAGCACAGGCTCCTGATTCTGGCTGGAGGACAATTTTGTTATTTAATGTACTTTCCTATTTAATGCTCACTTTAGAGACCTCATTAGGCAACAAAATAAAAAAATCAGTAATCAGTACATAAACACGATACATTATCTGAGAAATACATATGTGTTTCAGTGTTCATTATCTTAAGAGCCAAGAAATAGGAGCTTAGAGTCTCAGTTTCTCTACAACATGACCCTGTTAGTGGGGTTTTTTTAATTCCTTGTTCTTACATACACAAACATCTGTTTTGGTTTATGTTATCCAACTTGGTATTTTCATATAAATAATACAACAACAACCAAAAGAAAAAGTTGTAGTCGGGGAGGAAGCAGTAACTTGCTCTAACTGGTCTGCCCCTCAATCATGCTGCATATGAACTTAATTTATAACACAGATGGAATATGTCAGCTCCTCCTGCTCTGGAGCAAACAATATGTAAACAATGTAGGCAAAGGGCTTAAGGACTTAATCTTGGTGTTAGGCTACAAGAGAGACCACTAGGTAAGTGTGAGATACAATGACAACACACACATCAATTCAACTTAACGACATGACAGACCAAAGACCTTTTCTTTCCTTTCTTTTTAATCTGGAAGGCATTTGGCATTACGGAAACAATCAAAAAACATGTAATATACAAATTAGAAATGTAAACAAACCAAACAAAAATCCACTTCCACTTAAAATCTGCTATTACACCCTATATAAACTGTCTTTTTACCTGCCATAAGCCATGTGAAAGAAAATCTGGTTTTCAATGGCCTATGACGGCCAAAGAATGTGCTAAAGATGAACAAACAAATGGTGTGGGCCTTCACCCAATAAGTACCCGAAACCTGAAGCACCCACCAGTACCTACCAGAGGTTCTGCTGTAAAACTTACACCAACCTTAAAACCACCCTCATAATAAACCTGCTGATTTTCATGTAATTACTCATGCTAGTGAAGTAAAGTACGTGGGGTATGACTTGCAGAACTACAGCATTACTATGTACATTGCGACCATTTCCTCTATTACAACTCCATTAACACTGAACTTGGGGAAGAGGTTACATTTCCATTTTGTCATATGAACTAAGTGAATTTCAAGTTCTGCCAATTACACGAAAACAATACTGGGGCGGGGGGGGGGAACGGAAAAAAATAGAGACCGGGGCAGATCATGGACCTTTTTTTAGGTTTTCAGATTGGTTTTTCATTTACTGTGAAGAAATACTTCAGAACAGCTTTTACGACATACAGAGTGTCTTGAGAGCAGACAAACAACACTGAAGTTAACTTTTTTATCATCAAAAAGAAGCAAACATACACAACTAGTCATACTATATTCACGACAGCTGAAGTAGGCAATCTAGATCCACAGGACAGGTGTCCTTTTAAATAAAACCAACAAACTCCAGATAGATAGACAGAAACAGCAGGGGAAATCATTAAGCTTATTTCATTTTTCTGTACATAAAACTGCATTGATTAAAACACTGCATATTTAATCTTCCTTTGCAACAGACATGAGAGAAGGTGTGTTTTCTAACAGGGTATTTACCTATGCTTCTCCTGCCACACTTCCACACAGCCGAAATCTAGCAACAAGCTTGTTAAAACTAGCCAAAGCAAGTCCCAGCAGGGGTAATAAGAAAATATCTGTATTTATATATTTTTGCCTAATGGCTCCTGCAAGGCCTAAAAAGCTTTATCTGATCAGCAGTAGTGGAACAAAACAGGCTAGCTATGCTGAGAATTTTTGGCAGTCTCCTGCAGATTCATCCAGATATCCATCAGCATAGCAGCTTCCAATCCCTGGTTTACAAAACCCTGGAGGGTCAATGGGACATTACTAACAGGTCTGTGAAACGCAGCTAAAAAAAGCAAACCTATTATTAGCAACCTCAAATTTGCTCTAGAGAGCTGTACTTCCACTAGAACACTTTCAGGACTCCACACATGGTGAAAAAAAACAACCAATCAACAAACAAAACAAACCCTACCCCGATTCACAACCTCAAACAGGGGTTAAAAACTCCAGACACTTGGGTTAAAATGGCAAAGGCAATAGGGAAGAACGGAAGAACAGGGCACGGCAGTTAACACTGTGCTTACAGGACACCTGATGACTCAGATCAAATTATCACAGGGCAAAGTCAGCTGCCAGCCCTACTCCAGTCACCCCAGGAGCAGAGAACAGGATTGTGTCTACCACAGATACTTTTTCATTTTTCTTCCAGAAATTTAGCTACATTAAGGAATATCATTACAGCCTAAGCACTATATATTACTAGCTACACATTTGCTTTTAGCAAGAGGTTCACAAACATCTCAATATTCTCAATCCTCTGGCTCCTGAAGTTGTGCAATTTCAACAGTTTCAGTTCCCCTACTGGAGAAAAACAGCACAGAGAAATCAGAACATCAATTATATTAAATACATTTAAAATAATTTTTTTTTTAAATTACAAGGTTTAAAATAAATTTGTGTTTCCTAAGGCTTGAATTACCTCCCTTGAAAAGGGGAATAGAGAGCACATAAAACAAGATGGTAACTAATTTATAATGTTTTTCTATACATGAAGAGAGTAAGTGGCTGTAGTACAATGCTTTATATTCATAGTTTAGAAAACTGTTTATATCATCAACTATTTTGATGTTATTTTCTATTTTTAATTTATTTCTTACTTCCAAGAGGCCACATGTGAACAAGACTTTACTAAAAATGCAGCACACTAAACTCATGCCTCTATCATTTTTATTAGAAGCATCTTATTAGATGGGAAGATTCAACTGAAGTCATGCCTTCCTGAAGAACACATTTGAACAGGACTACAAATACACAGAGGGAACTTCTCCCTAAAGACAGCAAGGGGAGAGGGAAATTACCTCAAAGATGTCTGTCAGATCTAGAAATTCCATCCTGAGGGCCTGGATCAGGCTGAGAGTGACAGGCTCAAAAGAGATGCAGCCACATAAGGCACAAACCCCTCAGTCCTCCTCTAATTTACATCAGTGGAGACAAGAAGCAACTTCAACAGTGCCAGAGGAATTCCATTAGCGGAACTGTAAGGAAAATAAGGCCATGTTTTCTGAATTACAAACACAGGGGCTTCCCTATCCTGACGTTTGTGGTATGCAGTCTCTCAGGGCACACAGTAACAGCTTCCTGGTTAATGTATCATTTCTGTTTAACTAATGGATATGTATTGTATAAATAAATTATAATGCAATAAAGACTGACCTAAGAGTCTCAGTTATCTGGTAAGTGACTGCATCCCCACCAGAAGGCCTGTCAGCTGCTGGCCTGAGCAAAGGAGAGCAAAGACAATGTAGTTACTGTCCAAGGTACAAAAACACTGGACCACTATGGATGAGTGACAAAATTGGGGCAACACGTAGGAATAGGGCACAAGTCACAAGGGCAACAGAGACTGAGGTCAGACTTGGATCTGACTTGGTCTGATCACAAAGTTAGTGATCTTAAAAAGCCTTTGATCAGAGATAGAAGGTACTTTATAAAACTGTCATTAAGTAATGAACCATTAAAAAATAACTGATAACTTTTTAACTATCAGAGCTGCAAGGGGAACATAGAAATTTTGTCACTTCAATCTTACAGTTTTCCAACAGACTAAATACACAGCAGCTACTTATGTAGCTTAACCTATGTCAAAAGAGAAATATTAATTCTGAACATACCATCTTTGATGCATTGCCACCCATCTGGAGTTAAGCATTTGAAGGAAAGAGCAATCTTGCAGGAGAGACTGCACCAGGAAACAGAAAACAACAGATGGGAATGTCATGCTTTCCCACAGCATTGCAGTTATCCTGAATACACAGCTTTATGAGAGACAAAACAGGAGAAGCTGTCCTGGTCTTCTAGACAGCTGTGCAATTTAGATGCTGACTCAGGACTTTAAAAAGCAAGCCACTGGATTAAGGGAATGTAAATTCTCAATTTGTCCTGTATCAACTTTTTTTTTTTAAAGAAAAGAAAGACAAAAAATAAAGAGGAGTGTTTATCTATAAAACTGGTATATTTCTAGCATCTATTTTAAAAACCACACAACTTTCATGGCATAAGGAATGTATTTCCCAGAGCAGGAGAGAGTTGCAGCTTTAAAGTTGTAATCGTAATAAGAAGCTGGCAGAACCAGTCTGGTCTAAAAAATATATTAATACTATCTTTCAAGGCAGAAGGAGCACTTTAACTATCAGACACACATTTTCACTCAAGATGGTGTAATGCAGGATTTGACTCTCATCTGCTTCTGCTACAGCTCCCTCTTCACAAGCATAAACGACTCAGTCTCTATGATTTTATTCCCCCACTTGTAGTTTTTTCTTCTTCCTTACCACACAGGGGTAGGTAAAGACACAAGTATGAAGGCTATAAGGCATTTAGATTTTAAATCTACATACTCTATCTAAGTAGATACCTAAGCCAACTACCGGGCATATACTAAAATAGCACACTAATAACACAGGGACCAAAAAATTATCACCTCTTTCCTGCAAAGGACCAAAGTTAAAATCACAAATAGAAGAAACCTATGCTGCTACTTCAGAGAACTGGAAAAACCTGCAGGTTCAAAGTTGCTGTATGGTAAAGCTTTTGTAACATAGCAAAGAACACCTGAATTGGCAAACTAAACATTTCTTGTTTTGCTCACTGTTGCACTAGCAAGCAGAAGGGATCCTTGCTGCCATAAAAAATACAATTCCTGTGTGTAAACTTTAATTTTGTTATCCTTTGAAATACAGAGAGTTCGAAACCAGACGAACTACAATATATATGTTGCTTATCTATTCTATGTTATATTGGACATCAGTAATTCAAGTAGTCACTGCAAAGAACAAAGATGCATATCATATTACTGTCTTTATCACCTGCTATAGCCCTCTCTGTATCTATGGTATGGTACAGTACTACTGCCTCCTCATGAGGCCTGTACAAGTCTTTTAATTGTTTTTTTAAATAGCATAGTACTTTACACTACCTTTATTCACTCACACTGTTTCAGCTTGAGCCCACTTGTTTTAATTTCTGCATGCTGCACTACATTTAAGATTGGCCACCCTTGTCAGTCCTGCATTATTGCAAAACTCACAGGGGAGTTTTGCACACCATCCACCACCAGCCCAGCAGCAGAAACATCAACAAGGGCCTTGCATTTCCTCTCATTCAACATTCCTCTGTTGTCCAAGAGTATTAACAGTGAGTTTTCTGTGTTCTTGTTTTACTTGCTCCTGGAACAGTGTTTCCCAACATTTTTCTAGCTGAACTCTGCTGCTGTGCCTTTCCCTCTCATTTCCTTACCTTCCCATCCCTATCCTCTGTTTCCATTTTTCCCTCTTCTTGCACTCCTACCTCTTCTCCTGTAACAGCACCAGTTCTGAATGGTCACCCTGTAACCTGGTGGGGTGAAGAGATATGGGGCTATAAGCCTACATAAATCTCTCACTCCAGTCTCCAGAAGCACTCCTAAGCACCTCCCAAGCTGGGGGCAGAGCCAGAGGCAGGCGACAGGAGTTAACGTGCCAGTGTTCCCGTGCAGTAAGAGCCAGCACCTAACTGCACTTTGCCTGTAACACCTTGCACCTCACTACCAGGGAACTGCTGCTGTATGGGGAGGTCTTTGGCACCCACAGCCTGCAGACAAGCTGGCTTGCTCTTTTGGATTCCCTCTCCAAAGGACAATGTGTGAAGTGTTACTGGCAGACTTGCTGCACTGCAGTTCTAGTCAAGTTAAGGGCTATCTTCTTTCCTTATCGTCTGCACAACCCAGGAAACACGCAGCTCCAATTAGGAAAGCTTTAACTCCTCATTTTCTCAGATACAACCTGAAGCTTCAGATTAGTTACATGCACAAGTTAAATATGATGTTCCAGGTATCATCAGTCACATTTAGTTTGCTTCAACCAGCTAAGCACAGGACAGGGAAAATAAAAACTGACAACAAGCTCTTCTGTCATGTCATATTTTACATTACCTGCTGTCTTCTATCAGGAAGGCAGAAAAACTGTATTCCAGAATATTGCCCTAAGAAAAAGGTCATGTCTACATTGCAGAGTAATCAGCGAGAAGCAGAAGCTCAGCTAACTAACATCTGCTGACTGGCTGAGCTACAGCCAAGTCATTTTCAGACTGACACCACTGTGGGTGCCCATCTAGTCTCCTCTATAGGAGAGATGCCCTGTTACAGATGCATGGAAAACCTCTGCACAATAAAACTGGCTCGACGAGCAAGTTTTCCTGAAATAATGTAACACACAGGTTTAAACTGCATGGACTACGAAAGACTGCCAGCTCCTGTTCCGTTGGAGATGCACAGCAATGCACCCATTGAGAAAAGTACACTCATATTAGATAAGAGATGCACCAAAGCTGAGTTACCACTGATCAGGAGACACACACTGCTGAAGACTGTCAGTTGTTCCCTTTTGCTGACTCAAAGGGAACTGCCCAAAAGACACATAACTACTTGGGCACAGCAGACCTGCATCCGCTGAGGAATTAAGTATTCACCTTCTTGCAGTCTGCTCCCAGCATTTGAATTAAATTACATTTGTGTAGTTTTGTCTACTACCAAACAAGCAATTTCAAACTGAAATATAAACCCTTGTCTGTAACTACATCACCTAAAATGAAAACTAAAAGGCAGCAGAAACATACAAGAAAATACCCAACAGGTGGTGTCATTATAGGTGCTAAATGTCACAACAAACATTTTGGCTTTTAGGCAGACCTTACATTTGCCCTGTTATAAACCTATAACCACAAAGAGCTTCTGGGTCACTCCTTCTAAATCTCAATGAACATTCAGTCAGACACAACTTACTACCAGCAGCTGGTCCTGCTGGTATGACAAACACTATTGCATCAGTGAGACAGCACTAAGAGCTACACTGACACAGTCACAGCCTTTGAAGGACCGGATCTTTACTGCACGAGGTTGCATTTTAAAAAGACACGGGAATGGTGTGGTTCCCCTTATAATGACTCTTAATCACTGAAATGCCTGTAACACTGCACAAAAGACTTAATTGTTGCTTTCATTCAGCAAAGAAAAACATGGTACTCACTAATGCCTTGCTATCTACACCACCAGACACCCAATGCAGTCACTGCAACTCACCAGTCCCTTCCTTTTTCATGATTCCACTGTACCAGAACAACTACCCAAGTTCGGGCTCCTTTTCCACAGATCTGATATTGCACACCTTTGCTGTGTCAGGAGTCTGGCACACAATTGCTCTCTCACATGCTGAAAAACACTGTTTATCTTTTCTGAATCGAGATCAAAGATTAAAAAAAATCTAAAGGAGCTTTGCTGTCCATCCCACATCCCTCAATGGCACCACAGGCAGTTGGGAGAGCGTGTCACGGACCATATTGCTACCTCCTCCTCTCCAAGACCTGTTTTCTTTATTGTTTTCCTGAACACTATTTTCTAATGAGCCATCGTGAACTCTTGCTTCTTCCTAAAAATTACCTTATAGAATTACTCCAGTAGCACTTAGAAGCTGCCGTTCTAAACCAGTCCGGATCGCTTCCTACTGGCATGTAAAACTCGCCATCCATTTCATCTAAACCCGCCCCAGTACAGTGCCATGGTTTCACCATTGATTACTCCCGACGCCGAGGTCGCACC
Organism: Atrichornis clamosus; assembly: GCA_013400975.1. Lineage (NCBI taxonomy): Eukaryota > Metazoa > Chordata > Aves > Passeriformes > Menuridae > Atrichornis > Atrichornis clamosus. The sequence continues at coordinate 59,995 of WBMZ01012530.1, forward strand.
TGGCCGACGGTGCCATCGGACAGCCGCAGCCACACGCCGGGTGACCAGGGCCACCTCGGAAGCGACAGGGTCAGCTCCACTCGCTGTCCAGCTGCTCGCTGGCGGACACGTCCCATCGCTGCAACGCATTAGCAGATTACAGGACCACTGCAATCCACTAACTGGTCACAGGACCCCGACGAAAACGCTGGAAGCTCCGACTTTAAATTTCCTGCCTTTCCTGCCGAAAGGCCGAGGAGCAGACCTAAACCACGTATTAAGCCCGGTATTATTTAACGTGTTTAGCCTCGTAGTATTTAGAGCCCAGCGTTGGAAGGCAGCGGGAGGAGAGCGGGAGTCCTCCTCCCGTTTCCCGGCCGAGGCCAAAAGCTCCTGGGAACGCCGCTGCGATACACGACCCGCTGCCCAGCCCTTGCCGGGGGGCCGCGGAAGGATGCGGGGCACCGCGCGGCCCTTGGGCGGCCGCGCCATCCCCGGGCTCCCGCACGGCTGAGGGGCCACACGGGCCGGGGACACCGGGGGCACGGGCAGGGCCGAAGGGCGGCTGGTAGCGCGCCGCAGGCGGCGACGGGATGGCATCCGCCGGCGGCCCGCTCCCGGTTCCAAGCTCTCTGCGCCCAGTGCCCGCTCCCGCCCCGCTTCCCTAGCGCACACACCTGCCCGCCCCACCACCACCCCCCGCCCCGCGCTGTCAG
>WBMZ01012531.1:0-69915 GCA_013400975.1 Atrichornis clamosus
GCCGCCCCCCGCCCGGCCGCCCCGCCATGCCCCCGGCACATGGTCCCGCGCCATCGAGGCCGCCGGGATGGGGGGTGCTTCGGCCGCCCTCCCGCCACGGGCACGGCTCGGTGTCACCTCCCCGGGGTGCCATCGCCACCGCCCTCGGTGGTCCCGACCTCCCCGCACAGGGCTCCCGCACGGCCCCGGTTGTGTCCTCCCGCCTGCGGTGATGGTGGCGATGGCACGAGGGAGCAGGTGGACGGTCCCGCAGTAGTGGTGATGGCACAGGGAGCAGGTGGATGATTTCGCCACGGTACCCGGTGCCGTGAGCGTGGCACTGTGGGGTTGGTGTGATCCGCTGTGGTGGCTGTCCAGCCCCTGTGGCTGGAGGGAGTGGGAGCACGGGCCCCTCGGTGCCTTTTCCCACGTGCGGGTGTGGAGGACGTGCCCATGGCGCAGGTGTGAGAGAGCTGGGCTCCCGTGCCCTCGCCGCCCTTGGGCTCATCCCCATACTGTGCTGGGAGGATGAGCAGCAGGGCCCGGGGCGTGCAAAAGGACATTATTCTGATACACGTTTCCTGGCGAGTTTGAGTATCACCAGCAGATAGTAACAGCAGTTGTTTCTTCCTGCCCTGACAAACTAAGCTGGTGGTGGAAAAAGTGGGTAGAGGTGTCTGGAGAAAAGAGATACTAATGTGTTACGATGTCTTTAGGCTTTTGGTCTGTAGACTTGGACACTTGGGCGATCTGCATCTCATAATGCCGGCGTAGTGTATATCACAGTACTTGAGACAGAGCCTGACACCTCCTATTCCCTCTTCTTTTTGATTTGGACACTTAAGTTGCTTATGGTCATGTTCTGCTTAGCACTTTTCATTGACAATTTTAGGGTGGTGGGGAAAATCAGGGTGAGGAAAGAACAAAGTTAATGTGTGCTGTAATCTGTTAGTTCCTGGTTTTAGAGCTGTGGGTGATTAAGAGGCGCTTTTTTTTGTTCTGGATAGAGGCATTTAACAGCTATTTACGGATTTGTAGATTGTTTCAAGTCAGTACTTTGTCTTCAATAGGCAACTGGTCAGGTCCTTTGGAAGGTGCTATGGGGAAAGCATTACTGGGAGTGGTCGTTAAAACTCTGCCTGAACTTTCAGGAATAAAGAGTTTCTAACATAAAAAACATGGATAAGTGATTTCTGTTCTTGAAATTTTTATGCACTCTTATGTGATTGGTGAGTGATACAATTTTATGTGAAAACCTGACTCTCTATCCAGTTACCCTTGTTTGAGCCAAATAATGGGCCATATGTTCATGAGCTATGTAAGCGCTATTAAAAACGCTCACTTTTATGAACTCTGATTTTGCTGCCATTTAATATAGTTGGTTTGACTAAAACCTTTGTTTTTCCTAAGGCTTTGGTCACTATGGTACAGCCCTAGTATTTTGCCAGAGGATGAGAAGAACTAGCTGAACTTCTCTATGCAAATTTTATACAGTTATTACCTTTCTCTCTTTACCCAGTTATTTCCTTTTTGAAGTCTTAAACATCTTGAAACATCCAGTTTGATCAAGACTTAGCATTTTTCTTGCTTTTCTCTGAGCTCTTTCAATTTTCTGAGCCCTTTCTGTTTTTACCACGGAGAGAAGCTTCTTAGAACTGAAGACTGTTGTAGGTGAAAATCCACAATTATTTATTTAATCATCTTAGAACTTCAGTGTGATTGTCATTTAATCCAATGCAATCTTTTCTCACTTTTTGTTCATCATTCCATTCTTGGTCAGATAGTCTTATTAAGCTCTCCACAATGACAAATAGATAGTCCTTGAGTAATTAATTTAGAATACAGCAGTGCATATGACTAGTTAATAATATTTAATAACTTTTGTACCATATGTGTTACTAATTACAAGCTTCTATGAAATTCTCTGTTCTGGGTCTTATGCTCGTAAGAACAATTTTAAGAACAAAGCCATTATTTTTCTTTTTAAGACAGGGCTTTCAGGCATCATCGATGTTCATTAACTTTTCTCCTTTAGAGTAGGATGTAGAACTTGGTAAATACATCATCAAGAATCTTACTAAAGCTACGTATTGATGCAATACCCTGTTCTCTCTCCTGCTCTGTTTTGCTATATCAAATATCCATGAGATATTTTTTCCTCGGAAGCCAGTTCCATCTTGCTGGGTTTCTATACGTGTTTGAGAATTCAGGGTGTCTTAGGAGTATTTGTTTTGATTTGTTCCATTTCCAAGTAGAATTCCTCATCTTGTAAGTGTGAAACAACCCTTGTTTCATGTCTGTGGAGTGTGTTGCACTGGGCTGTATACAACCATGTTTTTGCCATTAATGCAGTGTGATGTATGATGTAGATCTCTGGAGCAGGGTTGACCTACTCTTGTTTATTTGTCCTTCACCACTTTGGGTATTCTGTGCAGATTCTATCAGCTGCAGACTTTTATGTAACCCTTCAACTGACCAGCAGAAACACTGAATAGCACTGGACCTTCCTTAAAGCATTGATAGTGGAGATTCACACAAGAGGAAAAAATGTCTTGCCCAGGGTATATCACCTGACTCTGTGCCAGCTCTTTTGGAATAAGTACCTGTGTGTATTTTCAACCAAGCTAAATGTGATGCCGTTTTTCCTCTTTCCTTGAATTCCTTTATGTGTGCCATATTGTAAGACCCTGAAGCAGCTTATGCATAATAATTTGTTGCACATCTGTCCTTGTCAAAAGTGTTAAATGATCCTCTGTAATGTCTCCAGGTGACTCTGGATGCAAGAAGTATAAGCTAGGTAAGTTTAGTACTGCAAGATGTTGCACGTGTGTGGAACTGGCTCTGATTTTTCAAGAGTATCCTTTTTTTTTTCTGAAAATATGGCTTTTAAGTACACCATTTGGTTTTTTATTGAGGAAATCTGTTAATGCTGAAGTTTTCTTTCCTGAAAAACAATCTATGAGAGTCGAAGTTTAAAGTGACTTTTTACCTCCTCCCTTTTTCTTTAACTGTGTGTATATTTTTTTTTCCCAACTGCAGAAAAAGTTAAAGGGGAAGAAGCCTTTTATAGTATTCTAGGCTATAATGAGCTATCATTTTTAAGAGCTAAGAAAACAGCTTTAACTGTTGACGAGGTGGATTTAAAATATTTTTCTTAAACCTCCCTAATAATTTATGAGATGGTTTTAGATTCCAGGTTTTCTTCATGTTGAATAACTTCTAAATCAGACTTCTGTGTAGCACTAAATCTTACAGAGATCTAAGTATAGTAGGTCAGAAACTGCAGGGTATTTTTATCCAATCCAACCTATATTCTTGTCAGAAAGCCATACCAAATTTATTTAGCGAGACCTATTTTCTGTAAGCCTATGTTTAGCATTACTTTTTACCACCATCTTTTATTTTTTTGTTGATTATATACCAGGATTTTGTGCAAGACTGATATCAAGCTAACCTATCGGGGTCATGCTGTTTTTCTCTTTTTAAATTATGTTAGTGTTTTGGGTTTTTTTTTTTGCAGTCTTCTGTAGCCTCGGCATTTACTGAAAATTAGCATCAGTGTTCCAAGATCTTGTCATCTCATTCTGTAAAAATTCTTAGACACTGGCTGTCTAATTCTGCAGATATTAAAATAGTCACTCTTGGCAGATAAACCTGAAATTTTTCAACCTAGTGATTGAAGTAAAAAAGTAGTGAGTGGTTCTTAGCCTTGTAAAAGCTTTCCTGACATGGACCCTTGTGTTTCTGCAAAGCCAGCACATTTTCATAGAATTACAACAGAACGAGAGAAGGGAGGGTGAAAATACTTGTTGTGACTGTAGTGACAATACCAATAATTTTAAAATGCAACATTTTGTTATCTGAACATTAATCAATTTTGCTGTCTACTGTCTGTGTTACTAAGATTGATTAAATGTACTGTTAATCCTGTACTTTAAAAACCAGGCTCCTATCAGATAATAGTGTAATCACAAGTTTTGGTCTACAGTATTGGTTTTATTTGTTATTTTTTAGTTTGTAACTGAAAGAAGCATGTAAAATTCTAGAATTTTTGATAGAAGCACTCGGCAAAATACTAGTCCTGGAAATACTTTGTTCATTAGAAAGACGCTTTATTACTACTACTTTTCTCATAAAGGGAGACGAAAGCTTGTGTTAATCATTAAATAAACAGTGCTGCATGGTCCTTTAAAATATTTTTTTCCTAAGTAAGGGCTCTGCATCTTAGTTAATCTCAATTATACAGGTGGCATTCTGATATCATCCTCTTTCAGCTGTCTTCACAGGAATTATGTAACAGCTTTCCACATTTCATATCCGGATCCTACTGAATATTTATGAAGCTTGAAGATCAATTATTATACATTTTAAGATGATCTGTGACTAATTTATTAGGGCTTGTCAAACACAAGTTGAAACTGCATGATACTGGAAATGTAGGTGTTCAGTGTAGAAACCAGAGCCTTCAAGTGCAGGGATGCAAAGGAAAGAGTGCCCTGTGTGTGTGCCAGAAGAGGCTCTAATTGAGGAGTGGAATTAGCAGGAGTGGCATGATGGATCATGATACCTATTCCCAGGGACTTGGTAGATTCCCACGTAGCAAGAAAGTCAAGGTGTTTTAACAGGTATCGTGAGAAACTCGGTGTCATGAAACTGCAGTGAGACAGATCAGCTGGTTAGAATTTTCTTTTAATCTAAAAATCATTAACACCGTAGACTTCAGCTGCCTGTGCGATGGCTCCGAGATCCCACATGATGTCTGCATTCTGGGATTTAAAGTGACTCAGGTAATTTTAGGGGGGCATTTCATGCTCTTCTGTGATTCTGTTTCATGTATTTTGTAAGAAAGCAGACATTTATTCTTTTGGAATTATTTTTGGCAGGATTAGTTAGTTATCTAGTAATCTCTTAGTTTGTTGGCAGGATGTTTTCAGGGTGACTTTATTTTATTTTACTAAGGAAAAAGAGCATATTTTTATTTTTTCCTTCCTCAATCCTTCAGTTCATGGCTTTGGTAGAGATCAGTGTTGTGCCAGAGTTTTCAGAGGAAGAGGTGGATGTTGAATGAGGTTTTACCACTGACTTAGAAGAAGAATTTGTCTTAGCTGGCATCGGGCCAAATGTAAATGTTTGTATTTAACCGTGGTTTGAAACACTGGATGAACCATAAGAGAGCTGTGAATATCATATTTACTTGTATCATGTTTAAATAAATAACTGTTCGTGCTACCGAGGAGATTTTGCACGACGATTACGAGGGAAAACAGGCATTTCCTCCTTTGGAAAGCAGCTCTTGCCCGACCTCAGAGCGGTGTTTTCTGAATCACGTGGCCAGATGCTTTGACTCTGCTAAGAAAGCTGAATCAGAGCTGTTGCGCAGCTTCTGAGTCAGCTTTCCGAAGTTTAATAAAATTGGTTGGTTAGGTTTGTTTTCTTTTATTTATGCTTTTATTTCATTTTTTAAGAGCAGTCCAGAACTGTAAAAGAAAACGTAGAAATTTTACAAGGCTTTGAGCTTGGCCACATCATGGAGAGATGTTGGAAGAAAGGCTTCTGTCTCAGGAGATGGAGAAAGAGAGTATCGGGTCTATCAATAAACATCTGTTTCTTGTTTTAAATTGGGTTTGTCTTGTGCTTTGGATTATTTTATGGTTTATTTTCTTGTAACAGAGAAACTCTGCCAGTGGCTCATGTTGAAGCCCAAGTACAATTTACAGTTCCCATTAAACATGATACACTGACACATGTTCTCACCCCCTGATTTCTGAGGTACAAGCCTGAGCAGTGAAATAGAAATAATTGGAGGCATGATTACATGCTTGGCCAGGAGTTGTACTTTGATGATCCTTGTGGGTTCCTTCCAGCTCAGAATATTCTGTGGTTCTAGGATTCTGTGTTCCTATGAAAACACTGAACTTTGTTTCTGACCACCATTAGCCTACCATTAAGGACAGGAAACAGGATAAAACCCCAAAGTGAATTTGTGGCCTTAGGAAGATGGCACGTTCCTTTCACTTTCTTTTTCTGGGGGGCCAAATGTAGCTTCTAAACTATTGTTTCTGTTGCTCTCAGAACAGATGGTTTAAACAAATACTTCAAGAGGTGTGTGATGAGAGGATAGCTGGGCATTTCCAGCAGAGACTGACGGATCCAGAAGGGACAGATTCAGGCTGTGACATTTCCTTACCTATCTCAAGCTGGTTGTACCAAAGGGAAGGTTTGTCTGTCTGAGGCCAGTTTGGTCATGTTTTCATGAAGGTGGCCAAATTCTTTGGTATTTGCTGGTGTTTTGTTAAAATGATACCAGCCAGAGCAGCTTGAAGGAGATGATGAATCTGCACATTTTCTGTGCAGTAGCTGAAGCAGGAACGTGCTTAAATCCTGCCTCTATCCAGGGCTAAGCACCTTTCTCTAGGGAGCATTTTGGATTCACGCTCTCTTGAAATTAGGATCATAAGCCCTTTCTTTCAAAAAGGGAGCAAAGGTCAATCTTTGCTTTCAAAACCCAGGAGGTGGCGATGGTTCTGGTTCCCTTTTCGTCATTAGCAGAGCTGTTATCCGCTAGACTGCTCACCACATGTGTGGGAGACTTCAACCCAGCTATCCTCCTTCCTGAGGGGATTAATGCCCATAATTCTTTCCATCAGAGTGAATTTTGTAATCACCAGACTGTTGACTAGTACGAGGTGGTGTTGCTGTCAGAAAGATAGACTGAACACAGCAGTGAAACCCAGCACAGAAGATGTTCAATGACTGAGGACTAAGGTCTTTCAGGGAATAATCCATAAAAGCAAACCAGTAATTTCAGAAGTGCAAGAAAAGAACAATCAAAATAATTTTTGCATTGCAGGTCAGATTCTGTTCAAAGATGTATGAGTGCCTCTCTGTTGAGTCCTGTACTTTATTTGAAAGCCGGGATAGAATTTGAGCTTGAAAAGTACAAGAAACAGAAAAAGCCCCAACAAATTGTGGAATAAAATATTCTTCTTCATAAAATGTTTTGGTGAGTTACAAAAGGTAAATAGGCAACCTAATATCAAACACTGTGAAAAAGAGGAATTAGACACAAAATACATTAGCTGTGTGTATATGTGTGTATATTGACATGTAAATTTTCAGTTGAGAGATGGAAGTGGCTCTGTGTGTGCCCAAAACATTGAGCCCAAAGTGTTTTTTTCTCTTATCTAGTAGTTACCAAACTAGATAACAATGTATCTATCTTAAAATGTTTTATTTTAACTAGGTTATAAGGTAACTTTTGTTATAATGTCATGGTAGAGAGACTATAAGAAAGTAATCAGATTTGCTTGTTGGGGGGTTTTTTTGCAAAACATTAATGCAGAACATTTGAAAACCACGAGATCTTTTTGGTCCTCTGCCTTTCACTTTTATTTCAATAAAAAATTAAATTTTGGTTATACATGGAGAGAATGGAACTAATGAAAGACGCAAGGCAGATAAATTGGATTTTATAAGTTAGATTAATAAAGATTGGCTTCTAGGAGATGAGAGTAAAACAAAGCCATGCTAATAATAACTGCAAGTATGCACCTGTGATTTTGTGGTTCATGGTAAATATTTTTGCTTCAGTTTCATTCCAGTGTCACTCTGGCAGTTATGAGTTGGTGGGGTTTTTTCATTTTTGAGATCTGTTTGTGGGTTGTGGTGTGTGTGTGTATATATATATACATAAAGTTAGGATGGTGTTGAACAATAACATATCCTGAAATAAAATTGTGCACATGTATATTAAAATAAAACATACAAGATCCTTTTTTTTGTATGTCACTAGTTTGAAATTTAATTTTAGGAGTACCCAAGTTGCACTTGAGCTGCAGCCACTTTGTCTGGATCGGAATGGGAGGATATTTGCTGTCAGGTTTTTTGGTGGAGCTTTTCTTTCCTGTTGTTACGTGAAACACTTGCACAAGCAGGAGGGACTGACTGTGGCTGTAGTTTATGTCATCAAACAAATGGAAGGAAATAGCTTAAAAGCTGTTGTTTTCAAATGTTTACATTAAAGAAGTCTGTCCTGGTCTTAAAACTTCTGAAGGGATTTTGAACCTTACTCATCCTCTCAAATGTTGGTGTAGGCTTGTGATGACAATACAGGTAACAAGTTTCCCAATGACTGGATTATTCTTATCAAATCTTGATTAGTAATTGCCTCTTCACAGAGTCTGATCCTCACGTCTTTCTAGGACTGGCCTACTGAATTTGGCACAGAGAGTTTCAACTCTAAGACAGCCATTTTGCAACCTACATTTTCTTCTCTTTCTGCTAATATCAGGGAGTGAAATTGCTGTTCTGCATCTCCTTTTGAAATGGGTGCTATGAGAATGTGTTGCTCCCTTGCAGAGACCTCTAAAAGTTAAGTTGTCTTTAAATAAGCAGTTGTTCTCTGCTGGCTTCTGTGCAGGTGGTGTCTTTTAAGCAGCTGCAATACTGTCATGGCTTGGAGAAAAGTAATTAACAGGCAGCCCTAGCACAGGGCACCTTCTGCAAGATGTGGGTAGGGTAGAGCACTGTGTGTTGTGGTTGAGAAATGTGTTACAGCAATTCACAACAAAATGTAATTTCTTTTTTTTACAAAGCCATAGAAATAGGAAAATACTGTTTTAACTATGTGTCACTGTAGTTAAAGGAATGATTTCTGCTAATCCAGTTGTCATTAGGGCCCAGACTTGGCTATGCTCCATTATCCTTTTTGTTGTGAAGAGAGGAAGGAGAAATTGTAAATTCCATGATTTCTAATGTCAAGTCAAAGATATTCCCAGGCAAGTGTCTTCCTCGAGAGCAATGTTGATATGTGATGTAGTTGTCTGTTGTTATCAGAGAACTTAAAGCTTAAGAGTAATATTTACATTAAAAATAGAAATACTTTTAAAAGAGAAAATGTAACTATTGAGAGTTTATGCCCGTAAATGTAGTACTGGAGGATATATAAAAGAAAAACTTTGCTTTCATGTGGTCATATTTTGTGAAGATTTACCTTGAAGCTTTCAGATCAGTTTTTGATTTCTTATTTTTCTTGCCACTTGATGAGTATTTTTCTGCATTTCTGGTTTTTCACAGCTCTTCTTTGTGCACCTTCTCTGATATCAATGGGAGAGTGCATAGTTTTGTTGTGGGGCATAGTTTTGCTTTTATATTTGTGCTCATGCCATAATAGTGACATTTTATTAAGTCAGGAACATTACCTGAATATTTAAACTGATAGGAATATCATCTGTGCTTTTGGTTTTTTATTTATAAGTAAAATTACTGCATAGGGAAGGAATGCCTACTGTGTTCCAGCTGAGCTCCCTAAATTTTCTTAGACAAAAAACCCCAAAAATCAAACCTATATAAAAATATTAAGGATCCTGAGATTGTGAAAATAAGTCTGCTTGGGCTGCTTTAGTTTTGAAATTGAGTATTAATTAACTGCACACGTGGAGGACATCAGCTTTGTATTGAATGAAATTAGGAAAGAGGAGATGAGGAGATGCCAGTGCAGTTGCTTAAAGATCTAAAAAAACCCATGGTGCAGAAACAATGTGTGCCATAAGAATACAATTCCTTATCTTAAAAAAGAGGGGTCTGAGGGGATGAGAACAGATCTATTGAAGGGCATTGCAAAGCAGGGAGCTTGTGGCAGGTGGGGAAATAAATCAACCATATTCAAGCCATGAAGATTGATCATGGACAAACACAGTTCTCTAGTGGAAGTATTGAAAGGCTGGAATAATCACCTGTGGGAGCAATGACTTGTCCATTGCCCCAGGTCTTTAAGAACAGGTTTGATTACATGTGTTGTTCCCACCAGGTACCTCAGTTATCATGCCCTGGGGCTGAGGGATGGACTGGCTGACCTTTGGAGGTTCCTTCCGTCTCCCCTTTGGTTAACAGATCTCTAACTGCACAGTGGACACATTTTAATAGGATCAGAGTACGTGATACGTTGTGAAACCTATTTTTGAGCTCTGTAACCTGTTTATCAGTTCTATTTTATCTGGAATTCGTTGTATCTGTAAGAAAAGCTGTGGCAGTTGTCAAGGAAGGGTTCTGTTTTTCAATGGATTTGGCTTTTTGGGGAATGCTTCTTGCATGTCGTCCTCCAGGACAATTCTATAGTGAGTCCCTGTCATTGTTCTGTTTAAATATTCTTCTCTGCTGTAATGTTGCATCCAGGCCAGTTACAGAATTGTTATTCTGCTCGGAAAAATGATGGGGATTCGTGGAGTGCCTTGTGGGGAAAAGCATGTCCTGAGTGTGGATCAGAATGAGCAATTGTTCCAGCTGGCTGCATTCATGCACGAGCAGGAAACTGTTGATTTCAGTAACTACAGCTTGACATTTGGTTCATACGTAGGTAGCTGTGTTCAACAGTGAGCTTTGTAATTCCACTTAATTTCATTTTATCTGTGAATATGTATCCCCTTAGGAAAAATTAATTTCTTAGTGGGACTAGCAGTAAGAGGAGGGATACCGTGGGACCTGGAGGTTGTGTATCTAATGGAATGATAAATGTGAGAAGAAATCCAGTGTTTTTATAATGCTACATTACCAGTCTGCCTGTCCATGAGCAGCAGAGTGAGGAAACTGGAGAACTGATTTTTTCACAAGGCATTATTAGTCATAGCTAATAAATTATTTTAATAGCTAAAGAATATGCTACCACTCAGCTTTGGCTTTGTATCTGGGTATGGTTTGCAGAGAAGGTAACTGCTATTGGGAATATTTTAAAATGCAAATTATTATATTCTCCAGGTAAATTATAACAAAAAAATCTTTCCTTTTATTCAGTTAAAGAGTATCTAGTCGTTGTTTGATTAATGCTTGAGTATTAGATGCCTTATTAATAGCTACATAAGTAGTAGTTAGATAAAGATACGATTTTATATAGTATAATAACCATGAATTAATATAGTATATCAATATGTGTCAAGTTTATAGTGTGTCAGAAGTTCTATTTGCTTGGGTGGGCTTTTGTAGACATTTAAACCACTTGTATATTTGGGTCAGTATGAGTGTAGTTCTTAAAATTAAAATATTAGGGTTTAAAAATTAATTTTCATGCCATTAAAAAGACATTTTTTGTCTCATTAGTATCACTAATGTCATCAACGTTAAAGCCTTGACAGCATTTTAAAACAGGTAGTCTTGAAGTGTCACTGTGGCATCTTCAGCTAACGATGAAATTCTGTATTCAGTTCCTCAGCATGGCCCAGCATATTTCTTAGTAAATAAACTGAAACACAGGATTTACTTGAAAAGCAGTATAGTGCTATTCTTTTTTTTTCCACATGTACAACTTAAATGTTTATAACAAAATTGCAGTTTTCAGAGAAAAGCAGGGAGACATGGGCCAACTGCTCATTAGTCAGAAGGTATTTTAAGAAGGGAAACCTAACTAATCTTTTAAACTGGCTGTAACTTTCTACGGTGTGCGTTCTTGGGGTTTTTTTCTTTTGGCTGGCGTTGACATTTCTCTCAGTGCTGTAACATTTCTGTGCTGCTCATGTGAGGCGATGCACTCTGGCTCTAGATGGCAGTCACTGGTAGGCAAAGGGAAGAGTCGTTCTGGGGTGGATGCTGAGCTTGGACCCTGCAAGTCCCTGCACTGATTGGCTTCGCTAGCTGGCATTTTCATGGTGTTGGACAGCGATAAAAGTGTCACCTCAGCTTCTTTGCCTTCTGGACTGCAACAGAGATGCTATGAAGAAAGGAAGAAAATGGCAGGAAACGTTGCAGGGAAATATTCACAAAAGAGAGCTTTAGTAATGCTGACGATACAGAAGAGATTTCTTTTATATCAGTATGACTTCTATCCTAGATTAACAGAAATACGTTTGTTTATAATGGAAGAAATACCAGTTTCCCACTAAATTCAGTTTCAAAGAATAAAACAGATTGACCAAGATACAGCCAGGGATAATAGGAGTGGAGAAATGTGTGATTGTAATTTCATTTGAGTGAGGATTTCCCCACAGTCTTATGGGCAATGTTGAAGGAGAAGTAGTTCTCTTTTTTGCTTAAGATCTTGTGTCTTCCACCACTCCCCTGCATCCCCATCCTCCCTTTGCAGTGCCCATTCTTTCTCAATTTCCAAACTCTTTCCCATCCTTACACGGGTAATTCCCTTCCTTCATACTTGTTAGCAGTCTGTCCTTGATTCTCCTCTGTCTTTTCTCTTTAAAGCAGGATGGACTTTTAAGTTTTTTCAGATGCAGTTTGCCTCCCTAACACCTCACTGCTGAACAGTTTGCAGTTAGAAAAGGCAGCAGCACTCAAGCAAATGAGCAACAGCTTCTCACCCCTTGCTGTGTAGGGCTGATTGCACTTCATGAGATGAATGCTGCTTGATAAGAAAGCTATTGTTATCATAAATACAGTTCAAACCCAGGATTAATCTATACATATTGATCTCTGGTTTCAAATACAGTGCCAAATTACAGTCTTGTTTACCTATGTGCAAATCCCAAGAAACTCCTTGGAAAGAGCTGGGGTAATTCTGGATTTACAGAGGCTGATTTAAGACTGTGTTTTGGCCTTCAATTTTAAAGATAAGGAAATGATTTATTGTTATTTTGCATACTGTATTAACTACCAGCTCTAGTAAAGGGACTGTGATCCTCTAAGTGCTTTGCAGATATTCTGCATGACATTTTTTTGCACTGAAGAAGTGTAACCGAAAACCAGAATATCTTGATTTTTGCTTAATACAATCCTAGCAACAAGCTTTTGATTTCTTAACATACTAGTTTCAACTGTGGAAAGCTACAGATTTTTGAAAAGAAAGATGCTTTAGTTGCAGAAGAACAAAAAGAAAAAAAGAAAAACCACCCAAAGATTTAATTAGGTCTGTATTTTTACATGTTTATATTGAAAAATACCATTAACATTTCCAGAGTTTTGCAGTTCAGTCAAGTGCATTTCCAGAGTCAGTTTGAGAAATACAGACCATTGTTTGTGAGGGAGAGCATTCTGAGAGTTAGGGGTAATGAAGTACAGATTTCTGAGTGAAGTTCATGTGCAAGAAATAGCAGATAGAGATAATTCTGGTATTATGTCAAGATTATATATTAGGGTGACAGGTATCATAGTCCCTAACAGATCGCACAGGACAGAGATAATGAAGAGTGATGCTCTCTGTTCCCGAGCCTGCCTTGGGCCTGGTCTGTGGCTGTGGGCAAATCACCCCTCCTTCTGCAATTCCTCTGTCTGTAAAAATGATGATAATTATGTGGATTATTTTGTGTTTTGTTTTGAGATCTAAAGGGAATACATAGAAATGAAGCGGTAGGAACATGAGAGGAAATACAAGGTGGTAAAATAAGAATCTGTATTGCAGACAGCTTTGTTCTGGCAACTGATTATAAAATTATTGATTCTACTGTTCTTTCCTGTTGAGGGTGTCGCTATGTACTTGTTCACAGGATTGTAGGAAAAAGAATTTGCTATTTCTTATGCTTGCCTATCTTTCAGCTTCTCATTCAGAATATACGATAAGGTTATTCTGCTTTTATTCTTGCCATTACCATCCCCATGAGGGACAGTTAAAGCTGTAGTTGGTGGAGGATAAGGACAGCAAAGGTCTGTCTGTCTTTATTTCCTCTCTCTCCTCCCTTTCTATCTCTCTGTCTCTCTTTGGCCGTTGAAAATGTAGGTCATATTGCATCACCATAAAATGGAACAGTCAGAAAGGTGTTTGAAAAATGCTGACATCCTTAGCCTGGGGTGCATGCCAGTGTCCTTTGTTTACATTGGGAATAGTGTTGTACCTGTGTAAGAACCAGCATCTCTGTAAAGGTTAGTGGTATGGTACCTGAATTATGAGTCAGATTTTAGGATGACTTTCATCTGCCTGCAGTAATTTAAAATTAGACAGATAAAATGCAGCCACTCAAAATAATGATATACACAAGGAGCTAATTTGAAATCCTTAATCTGCAATAACCGTGACGATGTCGTTTGAATAATGTTGCCTTTAACAGAGAAGCTCAGTAATAAATTTTGCAAATCATATTAATCATGTACTCTCAGTTGCCTTGATTAGCTGTGCCTTTCTGTCTTGAAAAGTATGTTTATATAATATGTTTGTATATTCTTTTTACTTTTTTACTTCATGTTACTGTTTTACTTCATGCACCCTTTTAAATGATCCAATCAGGATTTTATTTGTTTTTAAAATGGAAAACCCTGATGTCCAGTGTCTTACTGCTTGCTGCCAGGCTTTTATTGTTTGTGTTTCTGATGTAATACAAGTTGTAATTGGTATGAAATATTCCTGTGGCATAAAATGCAGAACATAGCTTTTCTTCTCTACAGACATATACAAATATAAACATATAAATACCTTTTAAAAGAAATGCATAAATATAATTTCAACTGTCCTATTTATTTTTGTTTGCTGCACTAAGTAATGTGTTTTATGGATTGAACTTTCAAATAAATAGTGTCATAAATCATACTGCAAGATGTAGGTGTTTTGAAATATAAGACAAGATACTCGCTTTTAGAAAATTTTTCATTATTTCTGAAACCAGGTTTGTTTTTTACTTTTCTGTTCTATGCTTTGTGTGGGTTTTACTTAAATGGTTGAAGTGGAATATGCAAAGGCTCCTTATGACTTTGTTAATCTTACTGCTAAAGAAGACTTCTCCATTTAAAGAGGAATTGTTGGAAGATAAAAATAAACTAGGTGATGACATGATTTGTTGAGGAAGATAATGAAAGCTGGTCTTTTCCTGTTGTCATTAGACAAAGGAAAATTATAGTAGTCAAAGTTAAGACCTGCCAGGTGCACTTTGCTGTGCATAATTATTTTGCAATTTTTATTAGTTTATTTAGAATTACCCAAAAGATACTATTGCTTCTCCATTGATTAAGATATTACTTATGTAGTAACTAAAATATTAGTTAGTAAAGTTTGATCCTTCTCATTATGAAGATACCTATGCATGTATGAAATAGTTTCAGAATAAATTATATCATTATTATATCTTGCACCAAATATTCTGTTGCATTTGTGTTTGCACAAATAACAGTAAATATTCAGGTAGTTCTGAGAAACACTTCCTATTGGTGTACATAGGAAATACACTGAATCCTGAGAAGCTGCAGTTTTGTAATTGGCATTTACAGAAGTTTGGTATTTCGTCTCTGTTTGAAGCATGTAGCTGGTAGTTATTTCAGCCTGTGAAGACGTAAAGGATTGTGTCTCCCAGAGGGACTAGCAGGGCCAATTATGCACTTGGTGGTTCTGGTACCATCTCTGACCCCCTGAGATTCTGTGGTGGGTGGGTTCAGAGTCAGTCTCCAGCACAGCTGAGATTCTCCTGGGAACTGCTGGGATTTACCCTTGAGCTGCCAGCTGGCCATGACAGCAGCCCCTGGCCCTGCTGCTGCCCATCTCCTGCTCCCTCCACACACCCTTCCTGCTCCTGCTTTTCCAAGGAGCAGAATGAGACCTCGGGAGGTTATCCCCATATTTACAAAATCTCTAAATGAAGCCCAGTACTGGGGGTGATTATACCCTGTACGTCCAAATCTATGTTTATAGAAATGTAGCCTTTGTATTTTTTCTTAAATTTGAATATTTAATAGGTAACACAGGGGAAAGAATGTTCCAAAATTTAGGCTAATTCTTTGGTGTGTGTTTCTGACAGCTGAAAAGAAACAGAGTTAAAGGACTCTGGGTAGCTGAGGCATTAGTTTTGATACTTTCAAAAGTTAGGGATGCTCTATCACATACATTTACATTTTCTTTATTTTAATGAGTTGATTTGCAATTACAATTTTCATGTAAATGTGTTTCCCCTTAAATGGATAATGCACATTAGTAATTGTAACTGTGCCTATATTATATATAATCTGTGTAGATACAGTTTTGACTGGGGTGTAGCTTTTGCTCTGCCAGGCTGTGCTTTCCTGTCTTGCATACCAGTAACTCCTCCAAGTATTAAATAGCAATTTCAACCAAGTGTCTTTGATAGTCAGGCAATGAGAGTGACATAATGCTTCACTGGTTTGGAAATGCAGGCCTTTTTCCATTTTCTTGGCTTGCTGCTTTGGCTGGTTTTGTCACCTTTCCACCTTTCAGCTAGCTCTCCCTTTTCCAGGGTACCAAGGAGAGAGCTCCACCTGGCTTGTTCTCAATCATCCCATCACTTCCGGGCATTGCTCTCTGCTGACAGGTGTGGTTGTAATGGACCTGCTGTAAATTCTCAACAAGCATCATTCCCGTTCTCTGCCACACATTATCCAGAGAAAGAGCTCTCTTTAAAGGATCGTTAAACTGTCAATTTACTCTTTTGAAACTTATTCTTTTAACTTCCTTCAAACTCAACTGCAGGTGTAATCCCTACAGCAAAATTCACAGGTGGTGACATAAATGATCTTTCATTTATAGCAATAAAATTTTTGCTTTTGCTTCCTTCAACTTTGTCTGGTCCATTTCTTGTACTTACCACTTATTACCCTATTTCTAGATTTGTGAGGTGTCTTTGGGGGTGTCTTCTGCTTTATGGTTTTTGTTTTCATTTTTGCATGAAGCAACAGAACTTGCCTTTTATGTAACAAATAACATTTACATCAGGATAAATAAAGAGCATTTTGAATGCACAGCTCTCATATTCCCTAAAGAAATTGGGGTAGAGATGGAGGAGTGAGTTACCTCCAGAGCAAAGAGGTCATATGCTTGAAGGGATTGGGACTTTGAGGCTAAACACTGAATGATCTTCTGGGAAGGGGATGGTCCATTTCAATTTGGAATCTCCTGTCTTAAACTAACAAAGGACAAAAAGGACTTTTGAGAAACACTGCATTGCATTTTCCAGTCAACAGCAGCAAGAGTTGAAGAGAAGGTTTTATACTGTAGTAATCAGTGAGATTTATATGTGTAACAAGGACTTCTGCTAGCGTAGAAATGTGCTGAGGATCACTTTTACTAAGCGTAAAGCAGAACAGTACCTGCAGAGGACAGAGAAAATGAATACTGGACTTGCTCTCAAGTCTTGTCCATTGAAGACAAGAAAAATTTGGATTTTATGCAGTAACTAGAATATAATTAATATTTTAAAATGCAAATTATTATATTCTCCAGGTAAATTATAACAAAAAAAATCTTTCCTTTTATTCAGTTAAAGAGTATCTAGTGGTTGTTTGATTAATGCTTGAATATTTGATGATATATATGCTTCTTATGATCAATTATGTCACTGAGCAGAGTCAATCTTAGAAGTATTAAATATATTTCTAGGTGACTACAGTCAAGGTAATGTTAGCTGCTAAGCTGCAGTTTAAAGGAAAAGATGAAAAAAGGATTTATCCTCAGTGTATAAAGACTTTAAAGACATAAACTTAGTTTGTAGACATCTTCCAGGAAAAGCTTTGTTCTGCACCTTGCACTGGAGCAGAGCCCTACAGCTCCAGTAGGCCCTACAGGGACTGCTTGGATGCCCTCTTGGACTGCATTCCTCTTGTCTGGACTTTAGTCCTTTGAGGGGAAAGAATTCGTTTTCTCTGAAGTGTCATCCGGCTGGAGTGCTAGGTTGGCTTATACCTATGTATCTTCGTGGCTTTTTAGTAATGAAAAAAAATCACTAGTTTAATTTCAAAGCACTTATAAAAATCAATTAATTGATCTTAAATATAACCTGTGCACAAGAATAGTTGAACTTAAAAAAGAACCTTTAACAGGGCTTTGGTTTAGCTTTAACCAGTTAGGCACTGATTTATGCTAAACCAAAGCAAACTGGGCTTAAGTTTAGTTTATATAAACAGCAAGTTTATAAGCATTGAATGAAGGGACCTTAAAATCCTGTGCTTGGGATGATAAAAGTTCCTTTTGTGGGAAGGCCTCAACCTGTACATCTCTCTAATTTTTGTTAAATTCTTCATCAGTGCCATAGTGATAGTCCCTGATGATGATTTTTAGGGATCGTTTTTAGCTATCCACGTTCTGTGGCACAGTGGTAAAACTGTCAATGGCTGCATCCTGAGAGCCCCTGTTCTTGCAGTCGTGCTGTATTTTAGAAAAATCCTGTGCAGAAAATCCAGCGCTGTCGTGTTTCCAGCTTGTGATACAGACACAACCATCTGCTTGGGAATCTGGTCAGTAAGAGTCGATGCAAGTGCAGTAACTGGGCTGAAGATTGAGGTTTCATCCAATGCATACCTTTCTGGTAATGTCAGGCTGCCATTTAAAGAGCTGCTCTGTACAGAAGAGACCATAACAGCTCCCTGCTTACCTTTCAATTTGAAATCCATTGCAGAAACTATGTTTGTGAAATTGATAAAATGCTTCGGATTAGTTTTTAAATAGATACATATATAGTTAGGAAACGGAGTTAAGGTTTCAAATCTCTTAGTGCTGTACTCTTTTTCTTTTCTTTCAGAATTAATCAGGTACAAGTTAGGAAAAGCTTCCAAAATCTGAACAGATGAAGATCAATTGATAAATCAACCCAGCGATTCACCATACTTCCAAGGTACTGTGACATGCTTACCCAAATATTTTCCTTAAGCATAAGATTCTCATGCTTTAGATGTGAGAAGCGTGGAGAACAAGATATTAGCAGGGTTGCGAAGCAAATCTGAAGTGTTACCAGATGCAGTGGGGAGACTTTTTAAAAATGCAGATGTTTAATGTATGTTTCAGTGGGAAATAAATGACCTTACAGTCAACCTAAAAGGAGTTAAATGTATGCAACAGCCAAACTTAAAAAGATAAGATTAAGTTGGATTATATCTTTCAATCAATTAGGTTATTTGGAAAAGTAAGTTGTGGCAGATAGGGAATAAAATAGAATCAATATTTGAAAACTGCTTATTTTTTATATTTTAGAAGAAGTAAACTTCTTTTTCTGAATAATTAATTATTTTTGTCTATTTGCACATTTCTATGATATGTTAAAGCATTTGAAGGCTGTTAGGTTCTGGCATTTGCCATAGCCTACCAGCTACATCCGTCCTGTTATCTTACAAGTTCAGAAAGTAGAATTGTGTTCTGAGATAAGACTGTACAGCTGCCTAACACAGTGGGGTTATTCTCCATGACTAGTGTTCATGGCAGAATGTTAGAAAAAAGAGAAAATTATGATAATAAATTGAAATTTTGTCTGAAAGGCTGCTAATGCAGATTATTTTATCAGGTACTGCTAATTCATTGAAAGATTATCTGTTTCTTTCTCTGTTTCCCTTACATTTATCTCTACTCTTTATCATCACGTGCATTTCACCATTTTGTATATTTTTGCTTAACTCCATGAAGAAAAGACTTCACTCTTATGCACAGACATGAAGAATCCAGACTGTTACAGCCTGGCCAGTATTTGCTGTGCAAATCATCTTTTAATGTATTTTAAGATAGATTGCAGCAGAAAGGGCCATTGCAGTTAGCATGGAACTGGTCTGCAGGGCTTATTTAAGTGGCAGAGTTAACGTGGTCTCCAGAGCAGTGAGGAATGTTTGTCACAGTCTCTCTTGCAATATGTAACATTGGAAGCTGTAATGGCTGAACTTTTTATAACAAAATGCTTCCCTGGATTTTCCAGCAGCCTGAGTAGTGGCTGTTCTTGGTGAACTCAGAGTGTCTGGGGTTGCAAAAACTGACTTTGGTCTTATCTTCTTCTTTGTTCCTCATTGCTGAATAGGGCTACAACACATATCAGGCTTTCATACAATCCTAAGAAAGTCTAGATTGGAACAATCCTCTGGATATCATCTGATCCAACCTCCTGTTTAAGGCAGATTATTTGAGGCCTGATCAAGCTAAGGGTTAAATATTTCCAGCAAGAGAAAGTTCAGCATTTCCCTGGGCAGCCTGTTCCAATATTTAATTGTCCTCACAGTAAATACTTTTTTGTTGCACCTAGACAGAACTTCTGAAGCAACTTGTGCCTGTTGGCTCTTGCCCTGTCACTGTGTTCCTTGAGAAGAGAGTACGTCCATCTTCTCTATAATTATCTTTTACCTCTTGGAAGACTGTGATTACATCTCTCCTGAACTTTCACTTTGTTAGGCTGAACAAACCAAATCCCTTCTCATATTTTGACAAAGTTTTCCAACCTTCTAATCACTTTGTTGGCTCTCTGCTCTCCCCTGTCCAGTTTTTTAACTGGTCTCTTGAAATGGCTCAGCTTTCCAGCCTGTCACAGTCTCTGTACATAGTGACACTTTGGGTCTATCTACTTATCTTCCAAGTTTTTGTGTCATCTGCAAACTTGACCATGCATTTATTCCAATCCAGATAATTCTAAAAGATTCTAAAAGATATCAAACAGGATTGAGCCCAGTTCCCCAAGGAACTCTGTGACTGATTGCCGTTTGATTTTGAGCCATTCCCACCCTTTGAGCACAGGAGTTCAGCCAGTTTGCTGGCAGTCTCGTGGTCTCCATCTGTGACCTTTCAAACTAACTCTCTTAGCACCCCTGCATGCATGCTATCAAGACCCACAGAACCTGCCCATGTCCAATTTGTGTGATATTTTGTTGTTAACTTGCTAAGCACGTGGTCAGGTAGCGTGAGCGAAGCATCAGCAGGCAGCACTCAAACATGAGAAAAACGGTATAAATTTACATTTCCTTGTGCCAGAGTTCTTAGAATCCTTGGTTTGATGTTAAAAGCACGTCAAACTCCTGAGGGTATGGGGCCTCAGCAGCTTCCCATCGTAGGTAGCATGGCTGTGGTCTCAAGGAACTCGAGTCCTGTGGGCTGTGCTTCGACCCAGGCTTAAACTGACAAGAAACAAGGCAGGGTTATGGAACTTTCCATGGTAGTTGGGTTCCAGCAGATCATTAGTACCAAACTGTCCCCACTAAGTGCTTTGGTTTGAATAAATGGAAATCCAGCACTAATGTTTTGTTACAATTGGTCTGAATAGCTGTGTACTTTAATAATTCTAAGTTGTAATATCATAGTCTCTGTGTATAGATGAGTATCTAAAAAGTCATACCTGTTTGTGACTCCTCTGATTAAAATGATTCATCTGCACATTTAGGTTGCTGAAATTGTTTTAACATTTCCAAATTCAAAAGGGGATTTCAATACCTTATGTAAAATTAATAAACATTAGTTTGATTTCCGAATCATTAACTGGATGTATTTTACTTGTTTACCTTAAACACTTGGAAACTTTGTGTCACTATTGATTGTTTTCTCTGTAAATTTCTCTTCAGGAATTGACAGTATGCAGTGACATCTAAGCAGGGCAAAGATCTGTGCTCCTCTGTTCCTTACTCTGGTTTAGATCACTGTGTCATCAATTCTTGCAGAAATTTGACTTGCATTTAAGGCATATTTGAAAGTTAACTAAAGAAGGAAGTGTTTGTAATGTTTTGTTAGATTATTAATGCATGGCAATTACGTTGTCTTATAATTTGGGTGTAAAAGCATTTTTGTGATGTTTGGATAAACATTTAGGCATCTATTGCTTTCTCATCCTAATGCGGGATCTTTTGCATATTTACTTACTAGCTTCCATCCCCCAATTCTTCCTCCTCAGAAAAGGATACCTTAAGTTAGTCTTCTAATCTTAACAATATTGTTCTTTCCCCTGGTAAAGGTGGTTTATAGTAGGTATGCACAATAATTTATATTTCAGCATTTAAAGTAGCTGTATTTCAGCACTTCTGAGCATCTTCAGCTCCCCCTTTGAAGTGTTACTCATAAATAAAATTATACACATCAACCTGTTCCCAGGATCTGTGGGAAAAAGGATTATAGACTGGCATGGTTTCTTATATAATTTTTTATTGTGTGCTGCTTATGATTAGTATTATTTTGCAGGATCACAATCCTGTGTACAGGTATAAAGGGAGAAGTTGCTTGTTTTCCTGGAGGTCAGAGTGAACTACAGGTTACCATAACGTGTTTTTCTTAATGTATTAATATTTTTCCATAGTGGGGTGTAAATTAAATGGTCTGTTTGTTATGGCTGGGTAGTTCTGTCTTCATCTGGGTGTTCTGATTTATATGAACTTTTAATCTCTTGCTTCCCTAGCTGCTCAGTTATAGTCTTCCACTTCTCATACTGGAGATAAATTTTAAAATGCACAGAATGTGTTCCCAGTTCCAGTGCTGTCAGCAGGAGCTGATGGGAGGGTCAGGACTTCACTTCAGCATATCAGCTGCTTGAGTTGTCGCTTCATCCTGAATCTCATCTACCAACAAATCTTCAGTAAAAACGTTTTTTCTTAGTTTTTAAGCCCTTCTTGGTAATTTCATATCTTTTGGCTAGAATGAACTTACTTGATTTCCTTTAGTGCCATAATGCCCCTCAGAGCTTTTCCTTGACAGACTTTTTGTGAATTCACTATTTTCCTTTCTTCTGAGTACTGATAAAGTGACACTCCTGTGGATTCTCCCTGTCTCTCCTTTTGCACTTCAACTCTCACATCCTTTCACTTCCATTGTGGAAAATCATCGGTGAATCCTATCATTGTACTTCTGTTCTTAAAAGAGTTTGGCTGCAGATTCATCCTTCCTTTTTCATTCCAGTTAAGAGTTGTCATATCTCAGGTCCTATACGGAGGCTGTCATACAGATTCTAACTGAACAGCTGAAGTAGGTGTTCCCTGTTTGAACGGCTTTCCCGGACCACCTGGCAAAAGAATGAAACCTGCTGGTACAGGTGAAAAAATGCCTGCAGTGTCATACCACGAAATAACCATCCGCTGCAGTTTTCAGCAGTTGCATGCTGTTTGTAGGCATACATTTAATCATAGTGTCGCCAACCATGTTCAGTATATTGTTAAATCTATTTAGTGAGCTTTAAACCTGTGAGGTTTCCTTTTCCTGTATGTTTTCTTTCCTGTTTTTATCTCCTTTCTTTCCTTTTGCAGGCTGTGTTATATGTTTTGGTTTTTTGTTTATGCTTTCTTCACATCGTTATTTGGCTGTTTTCTCTCCATCATCCACTGTTTTCTGCTATTTTCCTGCCTCATATTTTTCCTTCTCCACTTTCTCTCTGAGCTTAACTTAACTCCTCCTTGTGTTTTCTCTCTGTTCTCTGAATACCTGTTCCCATTCACAGGTATGAGCAGTCTGTGGTTTTTCACACATTGTCTCAGTCCCAGTGCCACTACTTGGGCTATTTTGCTTTCTCAGATAAGCTCTTAGAACTGGTGACATTTCTGTGTTCCTTTTTGGTCACTTAAAGGGAAGCATTGGCTTGTAGGCAGTGTTTTCCACACTTGAGTGTTCTCTTCACTCCTGGCCAGATTCACCCAACTTAATTCTGGATGCCTGTTGCAGGTGCCTAATTTATGCGTGTGGTCATCTGTGACTTCTTCTGTGGTCAGTGGGAAGAGAAGTGCTTCTTCAAATAGTGTTTTGGCACCAGGAGGGACCAAACTGATCCCAAAAGTATCCCTATCTCTCTGCTGACCACCAAGGGAGCTTTGGGTGACTGCACTTCTGACTGGATGTCTCAGATTTGTAACCTCTGTTAAAGCCTACAGCTTGTACATGTGTTTTCAATTCTGATCTCCTTCTAACATGATGAATTTTCAGGGGTTTCCCTATTTTTGCCTAAAATAATCAATGCATCCACATACAGCATTATGGAAACAACTAAGAAAATTGAACTAGTGTGCTTTAAAGAACCCAAACATATTCAGCCTAATGACTTTCTATGAAAAGAAAGCTCTCACCACTTCCAGTCCTTGCAAAATTAGTTTTTCATCTGCCACTATTCCTGCTGTCTGACTAATCGGTCTTGTGCACTGAACTGATGAACTGATCCTTCTGCTGCCACTTCCCTCCCTCTGCTGGAATACTGATGTACTCACCACACAGCGAGAAAATATTTCGGTAGCGGAAGGTTTACCAAAGGACAGCCTGAGGCCCAGACTGCAGAATTAGATCTTGAGTGGGAATATATAGGGAAAGAAGAAAGGCTGTGAAAGAGGGAGGGGAAAAAAAAAAAAAGCAACAGCCAGATTGAAAGAGCAGAGAAGAGCCATAAAGGGGATAATCAAAACTGTATGCAATAACAGTGGCATGTGCTTTTACCTGTGTGGCTGGCACTTCTGCAGCAAGAGGCACTTCTGAGTAACTTGATGAGTGTCAACTTTAGAAACTAAAAAGTTGATAATCTGTTGGTTTGTTAAATTGATGTAATTTTGCCAAATTAAGCCATTTTACTTTTTGCATAATTTGACATAAATACATCAATAATGTTTAAGGAAAAGAAGCATGTGATGTGTGAACATTAAATTGATCTGCCATGGTCAACTCTGTCACTGTTAAAGGATAGGTGATCGTGTTCTATGGCTCTGTTTGGTCACTCATCACTATATTTGCTTTATGATTTATGTAAAGTAAATAATAGAAAAAACATTTATGAATTTGATGGACACTTGGACATATCAAGGTTTCTTTTTCAAAGTGCAGCTGAGGCAGCTCTCTGACAGCTTTCTCCAGGACAAAGGAGAGCTGCATGAATGAAGTTTGTAAAATAAATGAGAATATTTGACACAGAGAATATAGACCTGTCTGTAACTTGCTTTATCCTATGGCTAGAGTCTGAATTCAGCTGTGGATGTTATCTTAGACTCCATCTGTGAAGCACTGTTGAAGAACTAAGCCTGAAAGAAGTCATAGGGTTTCTTTCTATCTGGCTTCTACATCTCAAAAGAAAGCTGAGATTCTGTTCAGAAACTGTTCAGCACCTGACAGACTTTTTTCTTCCAGTGATATTCTTAGCTTTAATTATAACTAGTTTTCTATATTATAATGTATGCTATTTGATAATTACTCAAACAATAATACCCTCCATTCATCATTTATTTTTAGACTCTGGTTCTGTGAACACCTTTACACATACTCAGGCTGAGATGAAGAGTTTTGGTGAAGCTATAGAGCAGCAAAGAGCCAGTGTAACTGTCTGAAATATCAGGGCCCAGCTCGAGTTGCTGATGGCCTTTCATAATTAATCCTGCTACAAATGTCTGCAGTAGAAGTCAGTGTCGCTCTCTTTATCTAAATTTTATGGTGTTGGCCTTTTATGAAGGAGTTAAGTTAGACTTGCAGTGATCAGGGGGAGAAAAAAATCACACTAGCTGTTCTGTATTAGGTCTGCAGTTTTACGAGATACATTCTGAGTGTGACATAAATTATCAGTTGGGTGGAACACTGAAACTATTCTTATAATTACAGCCTATCCTATCCCGTATGACTATGGTGTGATGAGCTTGAATTTATAGATCTTTTATATGCATAAATTTGAAAAGAAGCATCTCTAGCTTGTACAGTCCCACACTTCAAATGAAAATAGCAAATGAAAATTAACTAAGCCTGCATGTGTATACACCTCTGCAGGACTGGGACCATGTATTTTAAACAAATTTATTTACAGTTCTGATTTCTGCTGTGTGGTTTTGCAAACCCATGTGTGAGATCTGTGAGCAGTTCCACTTCCGGTGCCAGTTCCATGCTCTCAGGTGCCTTTAGAACAGGCAGAACATCAGATTTATGTGTTTTTAGCTGTTCTTTGAGGATGTTTTTACTGACAGTGACATCAACATGGCCAGAAATTTTGTAGATCGTGGCCTGAGGGTTTAATTTGACATTGTTACTTGAACATTTTAGTGGAGAGAAAATCCTGTAATAGGTGAATTCTAAACCCAGATTTTTTATGAAATAACTTGATTTTTCAAAGCTTAAACTTTGTTACTAAGAGTTATCGGGTAGGACAGCATCCTTTAAATCTTCGCTTTTAACACGGCTCGACGTCATCCCAAAGTTTAGGGGAAGAAAAAAAAAAAGCTATTAAAAAAAAAAAAGTGGAATAACCATGACAAGACCCTCCCCCTGGGAGACAGGTTACGGGTATAGCGAGGGCAGCAGCGAGCAGGAAACTCGCTCGGTGTCCCCCTTGTGCCCGGGGTCGGGCGGCCGCCCCGGGCGAGGAGCGGAGGGAGGGAAGGGAGGGAGGGAAGGGGTGGAAGGGAGGCAGCGGGGGGGGGACGCGCCCGCCCGGAGCGAGTTTCCTGCTCGCCGCTGCCTTTAAGGAGGCGCCGGGTTTAAGGTGGACCGGCGAGGAGGGCGGGGCGCGCCCGCCCGGCTCCGCCCCGCAGCGTCGCTCCCCGGTCCGCCCCCCTCGCCGGGGCAGCGGGTGCCAGGCGGGGTTGTGATGCGGCCGTTGTTTTTGTAGGGTCGCGGGGCCGCGGTGCGGAGGGAGCAAGGTGGCCCATGGAGCTGGGGTACGCCTGGCTGGCGGCGTAGCTCTGCCCGCCCCCGCTCCCTCCCGCCGCTTTGTTAGCGCGAACACAAGCGCACCTCACCTACACGGTGAAGAGGAAGGCAGCGCTCCCCGCACAATAATGGGCACCCGGGTGCTGCCCCCCGGGCCGCCGCAGAGGTGAGTCGGCGGCGCCGCAGGGCCGCAGGTTCCCCGCGGGGAGGAAGGAGAGCGAGCGGGCGCGCTGACAGCGCCGCGGCGCTGCCTTAAGAGCGCGGCGCCACCTTAAGCGGCCGCTGACTTTTCTCGTTACATTGTAGCAGCGGAAAGAATGTCGGCGCGGGCCGCGGGTGACGTCAGGAGGGAGCAGCGCGGCGCGGCCGCCAGGCAGCGGCAGCGGCGGCCCCGCCACGGCGAGGGAGGAGGCGGAGGAGGCGGGAGCGGCGCCGGCCCCGCCGCCACCGCAGCGGCAATGGCGGCCGTCGGGGAGCGCAGGTCCCTGCCCAGCCCCGAGGCGATGCTGGGGCAGCCCTGGAGCCACTGGGTCGATGCTGCTAAACTTCACGGGAACGACGGTGAGTGGCCGCCTCCCCCCGACCCCGCTCGTCCCCAGCACACCCCGCGGGGCTGCGGGTGCCCCGGGCGCGGCCCCGGGACGACACGGCGGAGGTGCCGGGCCCGACGGGGAGGTTGGGTCCGTTCACCCCCCCCCGCATTCGCGGCCGAGTTCGTTGTACGGTGCGCGCCCCGCGGCCGGGGCTCGGGAGCGACGCGGAGCGGGCAGCGCTTGCCCCAGTTCCTGTAATCCGGGACACGGTGCGAGGAGGTCGGAGCCGGTCCCCGGCGCCCGGCACCTCCTGCCCTCGATTAAGCCGGGGCGTGGGGCGGGGAGCTCCCGCCGCAGGTGAGGCATCCCCGCCGCTGACAGCGGCTCCCCCGCTCCGGGGTCGGGAGACCTCGGTCACTCCGATCCTCTGTTTCCTGTCGTATCCCTGTGTGTGCCCACGGGGGAATGGGCTACAGGTCAGTAGTGGGGGGGGGCGGGGGTTAGCCCTACCCTCCGGCTTCTCCATGGATTGAGATCTTGTGGCTTTTTGGTTTTAGGAACAGCATTAGAAGAAAGTTTCAAGGAATACGGAAGAAACCGAGAAGCAATGCGACTTTGCCGAGAAGGTGAGTGCGATTCATTCTTGAAGAAAAGTGCAAGGAGAAGTTTTCCTGCTCATAACTAGTTAGGAGAGGGTCAGGCATGGGAATGAGAAAGTAAACTCTGATCCTATCAGTTTGGATTTGAGACCTGTGGCCAGTCAGTGACTGATGTTACTAGCATTACTATTAAATTAATACATATTCTGAAAACTCTGAGTTCGGACACAGACTGTCTTTACTGTGTTTCTATATAGATTTTTTTTTTTTTAAACTATAAATAGTCCTAAGGAAGCTGTGTGACCAGCACTGATAATATCTTCTCTTAGGTTACAGTATTTTTTGTTCTTGGTGTAATCCAAGTCAGTATTTTAATACCAGTCCCTTTCTCTGTCATGTCAGTGTGTTATGTTTATTGCTTGGTGCTCTGCTAAATGAGAGTGACCTTTCACCTGTGATTAGCAAAAGCCCATTACGGCCTAGTTTGTTGCAAGAGTAACAATGCTCCTTGGAGTTGTAAGCAGATGATGAATGAAAGCTATAGATTAGGGTAACTTTCTAACAGTGGGGGGAGAAAAAAGCGATGAGTCTGGTTTGTGATTTTAATTCTTGTTTGTTTTTCCAGTTTAGCGATTGTTTTATAACAGAGAAATGTTCTAAAACTTAATATTGCTGGTGCTTGGTTCCTTCCGACTGTCTGAGATGTGAGCCAGAGAACAGGCACAGCTGTTTTAAATACTAGAGCAGTTAGACCCAAGTCATTTATTTGATGCTGTTAGAGATGGAAGACTGAGTTTGCAAACATGGTTTACAATCACAAGAGGCAGGACTTGCCATGGACCTTGGGAGACAATCTGATTCAGCACTTATTGACTTGTGAGCTACAAGCAGCAAATGAAACCTAAAGCAAGGGGGCACGGGCTAGTAGGATTGGGAGGCAGTGATCCCCATTGAGGCTGAATCAAAATGGCTATTTTTTGTAGAATTTCTAAAGTTGCTGAAATTTGGAAAATATGAATTTCTAGGATCAGAGTCAGTGGTCAGTGGCTTGGAAGAAAGATGCAGTAGGCAGCTATGCTGCAGCATTCAGATTCACTTGTGTCATTTTGCCATCTTCTTAAGTGTATCTGTAAATTCTTAGGCACTTGAAAAATCACTTTATTCCTTCATTGCCAAACTCCAATCTAATAGTTGAGCTGGATATGTAGTTTATTTTTCTGAATAGGCGAGTCATTCAAGTGCTAAAACAGCATTTACAATAATAAGCATGGACATTAGTCTAGTAAAGATTTTACCATTAAGGATTTTCAAACATTTGGTTTATTTCTACCTCCTAAAATGCAAGCATCTAAGGTTTCCAGATCCTTAAGATTAGCTGGCAAGGTAAAGAATAATCTATCTTATTTTTTTCCCCTCTGGAGAGAGGTCATGAAACTGTTTTTGCATGGTCTGACCACTGAGAAACAGCTTTTCTGCACTGACTCCAACCATGTGAATGATTTGTAGGGTTATGAGTTGAAGAAAATTCATAAAACACTTGGAGAATTAAAAGTGAATCTTAGTAGTCCTGTCAGGCTTCCAGAAGTCTATTTATTTTGGTTGCTTTATGACATGTGAATAAGACCCTGACTTGGCGTACACTTGTAGCTGGTCTGTAGGGAGTCAGCCTACTGCAAAATAAAGCTAAAGTAGTATTAATTAAGTTTAAATTAACTTAAGGGACTAGGGGAGCAGCAAAACATGCCAGCGTATATATGTGTTGTGTTATCAAATAAAACTTTGAAAATACTATAACTGATTCCTTCTCCCAGGAAGAATTTTGTATTCAAAATCGTGGAACTAAGATTTAGTAAATAATTGGGACTGTCTAAACCTTGGTTCTTAACACAGAAAAGTGAACCTAATGTATAAATTTTGTCAAATCCACTCTAACCTCAAGATTTTTGTCATGGTATCACACAATATTTGAAATAGGACTAACAAGAGAGCTCCTTGTGTAAGAAAGTTATTTCTCTACGGATTGGGAGTTGACTCGGAGGCCCAACTTCACAAAAGGATTTCAAGGTTATTTAGGCTAATTTAACCTTGCATTGCAACTCTTCCAGTTTGCATAAAAGAATTAAATATTCATGGCCTGGAGAGGGAGCGAAGGAAGGAACATGACTTTACAGCCCACATATTAGAATTGGGTGCAAAACCAAGAACCATTTTCTTTATTTAACACTTGTCAGACTCCCACTGGCCTCTGTATCCACTGGGGTATGGGTGGTAGTTTTTTCTTTTCCCACACGGTGTTTCTCTTGTCTCCTGGTGGGAATCGCCTCATCCTCAGCCTGCCTGGTGGCGAGTGGTGGATTTCAGCCTCACAGGCAGTTGAGTCCTGAATGAAGAGTGAGTGTTCCTCTTGTAACACTATATTAAAAAAGGGGCTTAACATTGCCAGCTTCTCCTTTTGTTGTGCTTTAAAGGAAAAGCATGATGCATGGTATTTATTTTAAAGGAATAAAGGATGTAACTGTGTAATTCTGGGGCAACATTTGCAAGCAGTGGAGAGAGGCAGGATTTCAGACACACCTTTGTCACTGGCATTTCCTATCTGCTGATCAGGCAGCTCCTTTCTCAGCATGCTGGTGGTTGTGAAGCCTGATGAGTCCTTAATACCTGTCAGTGATGCTAGTTCCATGCAGGGATCAGGAAACTAAAATTAGTTCATAGTTTCAAACATGTTTTGTTCTGTATCTAACCCTCCTTGTGATAACCTAGCTCAAGTCAAAGTAAGAACTCGAATTTGAATTTGGCCTTCTCAAGCTCCCAGTATTTGTATCTCATACTTCCCCCTTTCTTTTTCACTGCTCTTATATGCTTTCTGTTCTGCTAATCCATAATTTTCAATCATTCCTGCTGGGATCCTCACAGACCTTCATCAAAGTGAGAAACTTGCAGAATACTTTCCTTAGTGTTGCTTTTTGAGACAGTAACAGTCCACACTGAGCTTTGGTGTAGAAATCAGAGCTGCAGGAATGGGGTAAGGGACCAGTGGACTTGGCTCACTCTTGGTTGGAAAATCCTCAGAAGATGGAAATGAGAGAGGGATGTCCATTGTGAGAAGATTTTACTTTAAAATAACCCTTAAAATTTACTTTGACTTTGTACACTTAAATCTTCTTGTGCTGAGCAATCTATCAATGTAAGGACATGTTAGAAGCAGTTGTGCTTATTAGTTATTTTCATATGTAATTGACATGACAGAGTCTTTTGTCTCATACAGTCACTTAATTACTGACTGCTTGTGAACCAGCTGAAGGTGTGAATCCCCTGCCACACACTTGTGCTGTGGTGAAGCAAGGATAACATGTTGCATTATAATATGCAGATGAGTTCCAAAACAGTGAGGCAGAAAATCTCATCCTCTTCATGCATTTTTCTTACATTTTAAAATGCAGCTTTACTGAAGTGCATCTTTGAAACTTGTTTGTGTGATAGTGGGAGCGTTTGCCATCGGACGCAGCCAAAGTATTTTCATACACTCAGTTCATCTTGCAGGTGCAGTAGATTTTAAAGCAGGTTGATGTTTCTGTAGTACCTGATACTGTTTCATTTGAAAAAAATGATTCTTTGTATCAAATCTCATAATTAGTGCTTGAAAGAGTTTTTCAGGAGATTCTTGCTAACTTGCCCTGAATTTGGTTTGCTTTTAAGATTTTTTTCTAGCCCATTGTTGTGAAGAGGATCTCTAAATAGAACTGTGCGTGTGAGTGTAGAGTTCATGCGTGGTAACTTTGACAGGCTTCAACAGAGGCAACTTTTGCTTCTTGCAAAATTTAACAACAGGTTGGCTCACTTTGCTCTGTCAAAGAGTAGGGAAGCTCTGGATAGAAACAGTGAGGACCAAAGTTGTTTACTGGGGCTGTGAGTCTAACCCTCCCTCATCATCCAAGAAACTCTGACTCTCCCCAGAGGATATTTTCAATTGCTGCAAGTTTTCTTGTATTTTGTTTTAAATAAAACAAAAACATGGAAAAGAAATCCAAAACAAGAAACCAAAACCCAAGCTATCCCCACCCTCAGGTATATATCGGAGAGTCAGAGAAAGAACTCATGTGCATCATCATTACTTACAGCATTACTTATTAATTTGTACTTATTAATTTTGAAGTGGGTGGGGTAAAAGTCTTATATTCGTATATTGACTCATTAAATGATTTTGAAATACTTAAAATTATTAGAATTGTTAAAAAGGAAACCATACCATCTCAGATGAGAAAACAAAAGTGTGGGGAGCAGAAGAGGGATTTGGTTAGACAATTAAAAATTGAGTGTTTCAATTTAATAGCATATTCAGTGCATGCTGAAACTATGGGGTATCTTTACTAGAGCTTAAACATCTCATTCTTTCAGTTAGACATAGAGCCCCTTTTTATAGTTTGGGGATTTTTGTGTGTTTCATCCTTTGAGAGGTAACTGTCTTGGTACTGTCTATTTCAAACACTTCACTAGTACTGTCACCATAGCTTACAGTTAACTGGCAACAAAGTACAGGAGGAGGAGGACAGAACATCTGTAACTTCAGCCTTGAGCTCAGTTTGATCAGTTGTCATTGATCAAGATCGTTGAATCTTGGCTAAAAAGAAGTCTTTGCTACCCTTGCAGCCTCCATCCAGTCTGCCAGTGATTTGTTCTGTTTGTACCTGGTGCTTTTGAGAAACCCAAGGAAGTTTGTAGTTGCTCTCTGTACGTAACTGAGCAGTCTGGGATGAGGTGGTCCTTTCCATGGTCATGGAAGGAGATGCAGAGGAGGCAATTACTTTATCACAGGCTGATATCACAGGTCAGAATTGGTGCTAGCTGTGGGGTGGTGTAGCCCAGTACCAATCTTACAGGTTTTAGGCTATACTGTCTTAAGAAAGCAAATGTTGCATTTTCTGTGGGAATGCAGATTGTCAGTTTTTGGAGGCACCTTCAGAAGACACTCTAGAAGACTTTGTGACAGCAGGAATCAGTCAGGAGAGCAGGTGGGAGCAAATTCTGTTCAGCATTGTGTCACCTGGTAACAGTTGAACTTCTGGTCTTTGACAGTTAATATGTCTTGGGGATTAAAAAAAAAAGAGTCTGTGAACCTCTAGGGCATTCAGCAGAAGCTTTGAGGTTTGATTATATTAATTGCTATTAATGGAAGTTACCAGAGCTGTGACAGTACTAAGAGCTGTGTGATGAACTCTTGGTCTTCTGGAGCTGTTGCTGGGCAGGGCTGAGCAGTGAAATCTAGGCCTGGGCCAGGAAGGTTCACTGGAAGCACCTTTATCACATAAACGCAANCAGGCCTGGGCCAGGAAGCACCTTTATCACATAAACGCAAGGTCTAGAATTTTCCCAGCAGCAGGTTCAATAAATAATTAAAGCACTGGTGAAACTTCTGTTCCAATATTAAGTTGTAAATACAAGTAAGAGACAGCATCTTATTTCAAATTTAAATTTGTTTTTATTCAGCCTTGGGAGGTGTTCAATTGAGTTGATTTTTGTTGTGTTAAATCATGTCAGAGATGTTTAGAGGGCTCTATAGTCCTTGACTACCTGCAAATACACTGTGAGAATTTTTAATAGATGGAAATAAATATTTTAAGGTAGCAGTACAAAGTGCCATGCTTCTTTTTTGGCATTCTGCATAGCTCTTCACAGTCTGTAATCAGATAAATCTCTTCTTCATTTCATTGCATTTTAATTGACTATTTACACAAAGTATTTTAAGGATTTGTGGACTGGTTATCGTAAAACAATTACAAGGAGATTTTAAAATTGCATTGAACTGTTTAAGAAAATTGCAGAGGTTTTATGAGATCACTTGAAAAACATGCAATTTGAAAGGATACTACTTTTGAAATTCTCTGCAGTGACTGGCCCTCATTTTTTCTTGCTTTTTTTTTCCTTTAAATCCAAGTTCTGTTTACAATATTTAATTATTTCTGGCTAGATGAGTCAGATGTTATAAATAGAATATTGTGATGTTAGACTGCAAGTTAGAACTGTGTCATCTCATATGCTTTAAAGATACTTTGCGGGTTTTAGATATTACCATAGTATTAGTGTGATATTGCAAGGCCTTGGGGACTTTCACTGGAACTGCAGCCACAAAACTGTCTCTATCTGTCCATAAGATGTGAGGAGGCAGGATATTTATTTATTTTACAAGAACCTTTTGACATAGTTGTCTGTACACATACATAACAGTCAGGAATTCACTGTTATCTAATGCTTCTTAAGTGGTATGTATGATTAGCTAGGTTATCCCTGTGCAGGAGTGGTGATGTCTTGCTAATACTTGGTTAAAAATTGGGTTTTGTATTGTTTCTGTGCTATATTTAACAACAAATACTGAGTGAGAGAAGAACAATGCAATAAACATGTTGGTAACTTTATCATCTAAGTAGAGCAGGAAAGACAAAAAGGCTTAGTGAAGGATACTTTTAAATAAATTGTGTTAAGAGGATGCAGATTATTCTCTCTAAGGTAACTATTTTAAAAGGTATTTCTTCCATTGCAGCAGATCTGTGAAAGCAAATGTGTCCAGTTCTTACACCGCTCCTGGCTATGCCCAGCCTGTGGCTGGAAATGCTGAAGGTCAGCTGGGGATACGTGTGAGCTCTCGTCTCTTACAAGACAGGAAAGGTTTCATCTTTTACAAACCATTACAATATTTGACTTGTAATTAACTATTCTAAATAATCTCTAAGATGCTTAAAAATTGTTTCTCTTCACATGTAATCAATGAAATCACCACTGCTGTGAAAGTTCCCCATATGTACAATATTCAGCATTATTTCCTAGACATTCTTACAGTGTAGGTGACAGCACAGAGATGAATAGAGCTTTGTAGATACACTTCAAGTTTTTTAGCAGCAAATGTTAAAATCTGACAAAGGGAGTTCAAAGTATAATATAGCAGAGTAGCATGACTATAAAAGCAGTTGTCATGCAAGGCAATGACTTTATTGTAATCTGTGTTCCCATTGCTAGAAGGCTTAGCACAGTCAAAAGCTGTCCCTGCTTGTGCAGCTGTGAGCCAGGATTGGTGCTGGTGGCTCTCGGACTGATTCTCGTGGTAACCCCAGATACTACGAGGTATGGCAGGATATGACTTCATCAAAGTAAACTGCACATGCAGCTGCTCCCACATTGCTTGGAGCCACGATTGCTACCTTTGGAAATGGCAAATATTCTGGGCTGTTGGCTCAGGTAGATTAGAAATACTCAGGTGCTCAGTTACTTGTGTAACAGCACACGCTGCCCACCAGCCCTTGTGCACGAAGCTGTTTGGTGGTAACCTGTTTTCCAAGTGAGAAAGAGTCTTTATTTACAAGCTCAGCCCCACCCCGATCTCCACTTCCGATAGCTTCGACGTAGCCCACAGACAAACTTCATTGATAACACAAGGAAAAAGAGGTCATTGATTATGCCTCCTTTTCCATCCGGGGGGATTATAAGAGGCAGAAA
This sequence comes from Atrichornis clamosus, assembly GCA_013400975.1. Lineage (NCBI taxonomy): Eukaryota > Metazoa > Chordata > Aves > Passeriformes > Menuridae > Atrichornis > Atrichornis clamosus. The sequence continues at coordinate 34,785 of WBMZ01012531.1, forward strand.
ACTTACGCAGTGCTCCTGATCTGCTCTTCCTTCTGTTGCTAAGCAGGGCTTGAATCTTCATCGACTGTAATGCAACAGGGAATGCAGCGTTCTCAACTGGCACTGAAGAAATGTGTACAGAGGAGCCGAAGGGCTAAAATCCAATAGGGAACAGTTTGGGCATTAAGTCCATGTTGTGAGCTTTGGTTCTGAAATCTGTAGCTCTCGTGGTTTTCTTTGCAAGCAAGTTGGTTGGTCACTTTCCCATTGATACAATTGCCTGTAAGTCCTATAGCAGCTTGCATTGAAATGAAGTCTGGAGGCATTAAGGAGTTAAATTTGAAAAATCAACTCATATGGTGAATACACAGTAAATTGTATGTTTGCTTTCCATGTGCGTCAAATTCTGTTGTATTTTACCCTTCATAATTGCAATTTTCTGTCTACAGTTTTTTTTCATTGACTGCATAAATGGTGTAGTAGATGTTGTGAGTAGGAAAATTGTAGTTCTGATAGTTTATTAAGTGTTAACTGAGGATGTGAGGCTTTGTCATGAGCTGCTGAAGTCAGCAGGGTTTTTACTTGTGACTGGAAGGAGGATGCAGGAGCAGGTTGTGGGGCTTGGTGGGGGAGAGAGGAGACAGCCATGTTCACTGCAAGCTCACGATCAGACAGACAGCAAAGTACTCCACTATGCAAACATTTAATTGTCAGTCCCTAGATATTATAGCCATGCCTTTGTCAAGGTGTATATAGCCTAAATGACACCCTCTGGCTATTGTTTCAGGCAAAAATACAGAAGAAAATCTGTATCAGTTTACATGTAGGGTGTGGTTCTACAATCCCTTTTTTCCCTCCTAGTAATGCTGGATTAAGCAGTTCCTCTGTCTCTGCTGAGTGAAACACTTGTGAAATAATAGCTGTATTCTAACTGTAAAGTTGTTTCCAAAACAAGGTAATGACTGCTTAAAGAAGTGTCTGAATTTTCCATCACGTATTTGGTCTGGTAATCCTAGAATCCATTGGACTGTGCTTGATTATGTATCTTTTCAGAGTGAATCTGATCCGATTTTCACATGTCTACCTACAAGATTGTATAGCATAGTAGATCTTGTATCTTGGTTATCTTTGAGAGTGGTAAAGATGTTGTATCAGTGAATAACTGAAGTGTAAGTCAGGGTCAGTTGTAAGTGGTGTTCTGTGAAAACTTAATAACAAGCAAGAACTAACTTATATTAGTAGTAGTTAGTATTTTTTTTAAAATTATTTTTTAGTAATTAGTTATGTCAGGAAGCCAGGTAATAGAAATCAAAAGTTTTTCTAACATTCCTGAGGTGGTTCCCAGTAACTTTGTGAACTGGAGAAAATACCATTTGCATTTGGGTTACTCTGGTGAACAGACTTTACAGCATCATTTCTCTTTATCACTTATTGAAGGGCTGTTGCAAATGATGCCAAAAGGAGAAAGAGGCATCTTTTATACAGTATGCATATGTGTGTTCCATACCAAATATTTTTTTTAATCCCTTCAGAACAAATTTATAGTCATGTGGAATATCCAGAAGTCTCAAACACTGCAAAGATTTGTGTTAACTGGCAGTATTTTTGATGGATATGTCAAAGGAATAGGAAGTGCTCCAAATAGTCAGACAGTGTGAGTGTTGGATTATTGAGACAGCCATGTAAAATAATTTGGAAAGCAGTTTTCAAAACAATAAATTTTCCCCAAAATTTTCCCACTTTTCCCTGGAAATGTTGCAATCATCTGTTTCAATTAGAATGACTCTAGAAATTAAAGGAGTTTAATTTGCCTCTGACTACTAGAAGACTTTGCTTGGCTTTGGTTTATAAGGAATATAATTTTGGGGTTTAGGATGTTCAGATAATTTGTTTTTTTGAAACATAGAATCCGTGCTTGAATGTGTTTGTTCTGCTCTGCTAAGAGAGATGGCAGTCATCCTGCTCTTGCTGGTACTAATTGGAAGTGTTTGAGAGGAAAGGCCTAAATTAATTTCTTGATAGGCAGCATTTGCTTCATAAAAGTACTTAAAGATGAATTCCCAAAAGCAATTTTGTTTTTCTTTTCTGTGAAAGTTGTGTTACTCAAATCAACTGTCTAGAAATCCTACTTATTAAGGAGCTTCTGTTCCACATTGTAGTTTGTAATTTATAGAGGAGAAGTTTTGAGCCAAATTCAATATATCTGTGTTGCCTACCAAAGGCAGTGTAATATGTTCTTATATAATAGATTGCAAATTTTTATCCTGAATACAGGTGGGGCTTTTTTGTGACCAAGCGATTGAAGGACTTTTACTACTAGTTGTGTTATGAGACTCTGGGGGAAATATCGATGTCTGAACTGTACCTGATATGGTTTGATTTTGGTTTGTACCTAGGCTGGGCAGAGCCTTCTCCTTGACTATATTTCTTCTGTACAATCTGCTCCAACAGCCAGCTGACTCGGTTTGCTGTGCCTGGCTGTTTCAGCACCACTATTTTCATGGGGTGTTTGGAGAAGTCCTAAATGCGTCAGCCCTTGTTTGGGAAATTTCCTTTTGGTCCTGCCTGACTCCCACCTTGTGCCCTGAAATGCAGGGGCACTGACCACTGTGTCATTTGCTGGAATAAAACTTCCAAGTCTCTTTTCTTGTTTTTGTGGCCTGAATTTAATAATCTGAAGTGTTAGCTTGATAGCCTTGGAGATAAGAATACTATTTTTATCTGCAGAGCAGGTAGAGCACAGGAGTAAAATCTTCAGTGCGTTGTCAACGTGTCTCATCTGAGGCTTGTTTACAACTGCTTGGGATGCAAAAGGGGTTCTCTGTGCAACACTGCAATTCTCTGTCTCCTGCTGACGCCATCCAGAATTGTCGTGGATAACCACAACAATGTGAAGAAAAGCCCCTGTCCTGGGAAAGGGCCAAAATCACAGCCTGGATAGATGGTGCTCTTCATTGCAAAATAGGAAGACATGATGGTAAGGTGCAGAGTCAGCAGTTTTATTTATAATTTAACCCCTGTAAGGCTTTTCCTGCACTCGTGTGAGAAGTGTTGTGGCCGAGGTCTCGCAGGAAGCGTGGTGTCGTTCGTCATCGCAGGGATTCAGGGTGATGTCACCGACCGATGGGAGCATTTGGGCTGTCTGTACTGTTATGGTGGCCTGGTGATACCCTTTCCTGGACTCCTTTGGCATCTTTCCCCAAGTACTCCACACTGTTGCTGGAAGCAAAAGCTTTTGAGCAATTTCCAAACACAAAGCAGTGCATTGTGGGCCAGCGCTGGGAAGACTGGCTCAACAAGTTTGGCAGCAGCGGCTTTGGCTTCCTGCCTACCCTGGATAGGCACCAGTAGACATTGCCATAGTCTCTGAGTGAGTTTGAGCTGAAGATCCCAGCCTAGGTCCTGAAATTCACGTGTGTGAAACTGGTGTGCCTGGCAAAGGATCTGCTTCTGTTGTAAACTGTGGCTTTGTTATCCTAGATACGTTTGCAGTAGTTATCTTTTGTCTGCTTTAGGAAGGTGGATGTGTTGTTTGTTTTCAGTGTACTGGAGGGTGGTAAACTCTACAAATTTGTTAAAATATCAAAGGATCCTGTTTATCTTTCAGTTTTCTGTTGTCTATTTCATCTTACTGTTTTCATCCTGAGTCATCCAGGGGCAGTTAACTGGTGCTCTGAAATGTCCTTTTCGGTGCGTTTTTTAAATACCAGCTCTGTGTTCTTTGTTTTGCCTGTTCCTTGATACTGACCCCTCACATCTTCTATGACTTCTCCTTTGCAAACAGGTCTTGTCTTCTAACACAATGCATCGGGACCACCAGGTCTGGGGGGGTTCTTGGTGGAGCAGGACNAGGACCACCACTTGAGGTCTGGGGGGTTCTTGGTGGAGCAGGACACCGCTTGCCTGTGTCTCATTGCACAGTTGCGCTCTGAATATGTCCACTCTTGCATCTGCATAAGGATGACTTTGTCTTGCTGCTTATATAATCAGGTTTATTGGTTTTATGTCCTTTTTGACTTGAGATGTCTAAAAACTAAAGCTGGTACCAATTTTAGTACTTCTTCCCAAGAGTGGAGCATTTTGCTTGCTAGCTGGTCTCCAAAAGGGAGAAAAGTTCTTTTTTTCTTTTTTTTTCACCTCCCACTGTGTGTTTAGGTCCATTCATACATATCCAATACCTTTTTCCCAAGTGTGATGAGTGCTATTGTTTGCAGAGGGACCAGAGGAGGGAAGTAGTCTTAGAAGTATCTGCAAAAATTGAGTTAGACCAAAACCAACCAAATCAGAGCATTAAGTAGTCTGAGCAAATTCTTCTCTCCTTTCCTTTTGTTTTGCTGAAGGTGTTACCTTTTGTGTACATTACGAGTGGGCTGGTGTTCCAGTTATGGCAAAGAGGCACAGACCATGAAAGAGCAGAAAAACTACTTTAAAGCATGTCAAGCCTTTCAGATCTTCTGCATGTATAATATGAACTAAGCAATCTTCATTTTTAATACATCATAATTTAAAAATATTAAAAGTTGCAGTCCTTCCCAGCCTGTTTCTATTTAAGAGTGAAATGGGTGTTTTCAGTAGCAGAGAACTAGTGGTAGATATGGAAGAATAATACCTGGTGCAGATTTGTTCACCCAGTGTTTTCAAAGTGGTTTTTTTTTCTCCTGTAACACGTGTATCATGTATTTTATGTGTAATGTTTGGAGATGGAAATCTGGGAGATTTTGTGGAGGTGAACTCCTAAAATAAGGCAAATCATTCCTAACAGTGAAGAAATGTATCTTGGACAAGGATAACAATGACCTTGTTCTGAAGGGGAGGTGACATGCAAGGCAAAACCTAAATTTCTTCTTTAGAAGAATTCAAAATTCCATGACAATAAAAAAACTCTCACTTCCATAGAGAGTTTCTGGGCTGAACTGTTTGTGTTGTATCACAAATAGCCAGCAGTGAAATTTACTGACCTTATTGTGTGAATGCACAGCCTGATTTTTCTTCAGCGCTTACCTATTTAATTAATATAACTGTGTGTCAGAGGACAGCTAGCACTGGTTTAAAGCCTAACCCTTCTGAACAGGTGTGTCCCCTCTTGAAAGGAAGGCTCTGATGACAGTAGCTCTGTATGTGCTGGAATATATCAGCTGTAAGAATTAAAAACTCAAGATTTGCAAATTCCTCAGCAAGATAATTGAAATAGTCATATTTCTTTGTCTAAAGGTATGCAGTAGCCAAGTTGAAATACTCTGTGTAACTGCATGTGTGCTCAAATACATAAGAAGTGGGTTAGCCCTTTTACTGCACTATAACAACAAAAACAGTTTTATATTCCACTTTATCTTTTAATCTTGTTAAATATCACAGTGCTGTTGGGTTTTTTTTTTTTGCTATAGTACATTTATATGCCTGTTGCTGTGCAACTCGCTGCTTTTTTTTAATTTATTGTATCAAATCAACTCCCAGTAAATCTGCAAAGCAAAGGAAGTAAATTTTAATGGAAAAACTAATAGTGTCTGCCAAATTGAGAGGAGTGCGGAAGTGTAAGTTGGTATGTGAAAATCAACAGGCATAGATTTCCTTATGGCTATATTAGGCATGATTGAAACAGTCTTATTTTTGAGGTGGATGTTCCAGTGCATGGAGAATGGGAGTGGCAGGGTGGGGTGGTTTTAGGTAGCTGGGTTGCCTAATAAAAGAAAATATTGATATACAATTCAGTTGACAGTAAGCTTCCTTTTTTTTTTTTTTTTTTTTTTTTTTTTTTTNTTTTTTGAATATGCTGATTTGCTCCCTCAGGTATCAGGTGCATGATGTGAAATGTGGCAAGTGTATTCTTTGCACAGAGATGTGATGTCTTTGCACAATTAAAGACTTAACACCATGCTGCTGTCACACAGGACTTGTGGCTGTGGCCAGGGGGAAGAGGTGGAAACATGAGCGCTGTGCCTGTCCCAGGTAGCAGGGAACAAGATGTGTTTTATTATTGCTAAATTTTGGTCTCCCAGCACAAAAGATAAGTCAAGGGTGCATTGTATTCCTGCAGTTCCCATTAGTTAGAAAACGTGTAAATGTGAGTGGCTGTTGCTGCTCTGCTCCCTCACTCACTGAGTCGCAGCCAGCACCCTGCCACACGGCTGGATATGGACAGTCACACAGGAAAGTGGCAAACCCCACATATGTTTTTCCCCTTAAAAACATGTCTAGGTAGGAGATGGGAGAGGCTGAGAAGCCTGGAACATGTTCACCATTTGCAGTCACGATGTATCAAAATACTTCTGCTGCGACGAGCAGTTTTATGTAAACTGTGAGTTTAGGTTTAAATAAAACAAACTTCCTTTTTCCTACTCCAGAAGTACAGCTGCTGCAGAGTACACGGAGTGCTGTGTGTGGAAGAGGAGAAAATTACCAAACCTGTTGATGTTAAAACAATTCATAATTGTAGTGTGCTCCAGGCTGTGTGACTTAAGATACATTTTAGACTATTCTATGGATGATTTATTTCAGTTTAATTGAGGTGATGTTTGACTAGTGGCTTATCCAGAACTCTTCTTCCCCCTCATAACAGACCCTGGTTTTCTGCTTAGTAATTGAAGTGTTTCTGTGTACACTTTCGTATTAGCTTAGTCCAGATTTTAATTTTACTGTGCAAATTACAGGGTTTTTATTCCATGAACTCAGCTTAATTTTTGTGTCATAATTGCAAAACTCCACTCATTTTTGAGGGTTCCTTAAGCTATTTTAGGATTGGAAGGTTTTTTTGGTCAGAAAAACATAAAAAATAGTTTGTTGGCTTTCCCAAAATACAGCAATGGCACAATGAGATCATGTCACCTAAAAATAATTCGTGACTTTGAATGAAAATGTCTTACATGACAAATTGTGTGTTCAACATTTGTGTAATACACAAATTGGTTGGAGAAATTTTAAATATCTTTAGGTCTGAAAACTCATTAAAGAGTTTTTGCAGATGACTGACTTCATTCAAATTGCTGATGAAAACTTGATGTAACAGGATATGATGAGTGGGGGGAGACTTATAAAGCTTTTCAGCAGATTAAAATATGCTACTTGTGTTTCATTGAGAAATTTACTCATCAGTCTTTCTACAGACAATCTTCTGTAAGCTTGCTCACTGAAATTATGTATTATTCTGTATAATAAACTTAGAAAACCTGTTTAATAGTTTGAATGAACAATTTGACATGTTTTGTGTTAGATTTTTTAAAAAATTAATTGTGTGTAGATGAATTCATATACAAAGAATTTAAATACTTAGATGTCTAATATGCTTTATATATAATTACAGGAACACTGAAATCTTGGGAGCCTAAAATTAGAACTCCCAGCTGCACACTAGGCTGCAGGTGCACGTGTGCATGACACACTTCTCTTTGGTATCTGCTGCTCAGTTTTTATCGTTGGGTGCGATACAGACATTTCCCAGAACTGTTAGATTTTACAGAACAGGGGACTGTCAGTGTTTCATTCTGCATCCTCGCAGAGAGAGAGAGAAGAAAGGCTCTGGGGGATTTGCTGTGCTCGTAGCCTTCCACAAGGATTGCTGTTTGGATTTGCCACTTGTGTTGCTGCCTGCAGCATGTGGCAAAGCTTTTTGCTGGAGGTGAAGCTCGAGGGGATAGTGCAGGGGATGGGGTTTTGGGAATGCAGCACGGCTGAACCTACGGAAAAGAGGTAGGTCATCCTTTACCCTTTTACCAGGCAAGATTCTGCCTTGAATTTGGGGAAAGCAAAGTAAAATCTACAGAGCTGTAGCTTTGGAAATACTGTCATGAGTTATGAAAGGAGGCTGAACAGAGAGGACTCCACTTTTAGAGATGAAGCATTCTAACACAAGTAGAGATTTATGACAGTGATCAAATCTCAATGCAGCTCCTGTGCCTAGTTAAACCAGATTGTGGGGTTTTTTGGTCTTGAAGTGAAAGCCATTTCTCTGAGCCAAAATCTTGAGGTTTGAGTATTCTTAGGACTTCAATAAACTGCTGGGTAATTGCTGTATTTACCAAAGTGGGAAATGCAGTAAAAACAGTTAATCAAGTCTTTAGCTGTTCCTTCCTTCAGCTGACCCATCAGCAACTGCTCAGTTAAAGTTCATGCACTTGTGCTCAGAACCCAAGGAGAGCTGTGCCTTTCAAATGTCCCCTCAAGTAGCTGGGTTTCCAAAGCTGTATGTGCAGAAAATGTAAGTTACTTAATGTACAGAGTGGGGTTGGCAAGGAATTTAAGAAGTGGGAAATCTTGAAGAAAATACTTTAGCAGTGCTTCCCTCTGAACCCAAATGAAACAGCTTGGATATGGAAATGTCCATTTGTATTAAAAGGCTCTTTTGTATCTGAGGCAACACGAACACCAATCTTATGGGACAGATTTTTTACATTTCTGTGTGTAAATTTGATCATTTTATGTTTGGTTTGTTTGATTATGCGTATGTTCTTTGCAGGCACAAATTTGTTATGCCTGCACATATGGTTCCTAAAATACTTGTGTTCTATTAATACCTAGTGTTCATTACTTGAAATTTTGCAGCAAACCCTCAAGTATGTATGTTTTACTAGAATCTCTTATTTTGGTTTAAAACTTCTGTAAAGCAGAGCACTCTAATTGCTGCATGAGTTTAGTAATTTTGTTCACAATATCTGTTTTGGAATATTCTTTTTTTATCATCTTGCACGGTACGCAGTAAAAAATTGCAGTCGTTTAATTTTACTTCAGCATTGATAAGTATACAAAAACACATGTGTTCGTGAATGATAAGCACTCGAGTGTTTCTGCGAAATAGATTGGAAAAATATTGTTTAGGAAATAATGTTTTAGTTTCAGAAAATGAAGTATCTGTGTATGAAAGGTAAGTTTTGAGATGTCAACTTGAATCACTTTATTTTTTTAATAAAACATTCATATCAGTTAAAATAAGGGCCTGTATTAGTTAGAATAGATTGGAGCTTTACTTAAGATAACCAGGTTGGTTAAGATACCTTGCCTCAGTTTGCAGCCAAGTTTCTCCTTGTGCCTGAAGATTACTAATTATTGACAATTAATGTCAGCAATAGATTCAGCAGCACTTACCTGCTGTGCAGATTTCTTGGCAGAAGTGTAGCTTTTTGGGCTGGCTACAGGTCTTTAGTCTGGTGGTAACAGAGCTGAGCTTTCTGTCTGAAATTTTCCTGGTTTTGGTACAGTCTGTTTCATGTGGTCCTCAGTGCTGGTTAGTCACCTTTCTTCTCCCTCCTCGTGCCTCTCCCTCAGATCACAAGCTCTTAAAAATAGTAATTTGGGAGTTTTTGTCTGCTTTCAGATACTAAATGACATTCATGTTTACCACAGCCATAAGGGATAAAACCATAGAAATATTTTTATTACTTTACCAGGATCTGACAATACCTGAGACACCTGTTACAAGCAAATTATGGGTGTTATCACGAAATTTCTTTTCCTTCAAGATGTCAACTACTTTTAAGTTACTACAACTGTGGTGTTTTTTCTCCCCTTTTCAAAAATTTTGCAGATGTTAGTGAAAAGTTGTGTAATCTTACAAGTTCTACTAAAACCATGCCTGTAGAGAAAGAGATCTACCAGTTAAGTTAAAACAAGGTGTACTCACATGGTTTTTACCTTAGCATGATCAAGACTAATTCCCTTCTAATGAGAAGAGAAAACCCAGCTAGTACAGAGCAAATGTATTCAAGATGGCTGTTGGTGAACATTATTTGAACTTACTTGGTCCATGAAATAAATAGTTCAATCAACCCAGATTTTGGCAACATTCCAAAATAATGGGATCTATTTACAATTTCTTTATGTAGTACCTATGAAACAATTCCCTGATGCCTTAATGGAAAACCTAGTGACTTTATAAAAGTTGATGCATTTACTTAAGGTGGATTTGGATCAGACTCCAGTAAAAAGAAAAATAAATTCTGTGTTTGGAAGGTTGTAAGGATAAAAGGGAGTTATATCTGGGCTGTGAATATAAATTTAATGGTTTAGAGCATTGTGGTTTTAATGCAGCTAATATTAACTTTAGTGATTAAAAGTATTCTGGAAGTATAACCAGGTTGGTGTAGTGCTGAAGGGATGTTATGCTATGCTGTGGGATCTTTGTAGCCAAAACCTTTTACTGTTCACAGCAGGCATCAGCCTACAATGTCCATTGTCAAATTACACCTAGTGGTGAGTATTATGTACATGTTTGTGACAAATCACACTTGGACTTTAAAAACTAATCTTAATAAGAAGATGTTTATGCTGGGAATGGATAGGGGAGGATGAGCATTAGCAGTATTCTGGCTTAAAAAAGATTTCTGAAGAGCTTTTACATATTCTTGTCACTCTTGTGATCAAGTGTTCTATTTTTTGTCATAACTCTGGTAGTTTGTTCTTTGCCCTTTCACTTCTGCCCTTGGTAGTTTTGCTTCTCTTCCTCTGATTCAGTTTTCACTCTCCTCCTTTTTTTGAGTTGCAGTAAGCATACTTCTGGGAAATAGGAAACTTCTGTGTTCTGGTCTCTGCACACAGCCAGGATTAGGGCTCCTTTTACCCTCTTCCTCTGGTGATTGCTGTCCCAGGGAAGATCTTAACCTCACTTTTTCTGTTGATATTTCATTTCATTTCTAGCAGGGATATTGTCTTATTAGATACTAGGATAGATGGACTGTGCAATGCTCCCAGTCTGAAAAGTGACAACAAGATTTGTAGGACATTTGATAAATTTGGGAAGCTAAAAAAAGTCCAATAAAAATTCACAGCTGTGGTAGTCACTGAAATCTAGTGGCTAAATAAATGCAAACTGCGGGCCTGTTCTCTGAGGTGCTTTTAGCCTGTTTTATGCATTCCGTTGTGTGAGATGTTAAGTAATGGAATTGAGAGATTGAGAGTACACAGGCACAGTTAGTTTTAGTGACCATGAGCGTGAATTTCTGTAGTGTAGCTGTCCTGAAAGAGAGCGCTGGAAATACTAAGAAATTATTCAATCATTTTTGTATTTCCACCATGTGTTTTGGAGAAGAAGAGATGGCAGACCAGTGTAAGAAAGTTTTCCAAAGGAGACATGCTGAGCTTCATTTAACTTGATGTAAAGTATGCCAGGATATCCATTATTGCTTTTCTTTTTTTGTTAGAAAATGATGCTATATTGACCTTTTCCAAGTAAGAAGCATTTTCCTTATTACATGCTCAACAAGGGATGCAGTTATCTCAGAATTGTGTATGGCATGGGTTTGTTCTAGTCTTGGTAATGAATGCAGCAATGCATCACTTAAAGTTATTTTTTAAAAAATTAAGTTACATTTGAAAGGAGAAGTGAATTCTGAAGGTCACAATGTTCAAAGGCTTCCTATTATGGAGGTAAATGAAGTTGTTTCTCTTTATGGTGTTAACAGAATTAATATAACTAGCACCTCTTATAATAGTATCTGTATGTTGATACTGAATAAATACTGCATTTATGGAAAAATAAATGGAAAGTTTGAGGTCTTGATTTAAATTTTTAGTTTGACCTTAAAAAATATTCCTGGATGGAGAGAGTTAAATGAGCCCAGCTTTGAAAGAGGAACATGTGAATCACAGTTGCCAGGCTCTTCCTTGAGAGGCACGGGCCTTCCATTTGCAGTGGAGTATTTCAAAAAGTAATCTTCAGACTCAGAGTAACAGTGCATTGAGATGACACTGGTGAAATACTGTAAACTTCATTAGACTTTTAAATGGATAATGTGCATGTCACAAAGTGGAACAGGTATAAAGTATTAGATGTTAGAAAACCAACTGCAAGTCTTGTGAACTTTTGTAAGTGGCTGAGGAGAGACATAAAATCTCACTGGATATGTTGAGATGCTGCTCTGATATCAGTGCTGTAAGAGACCACTGTGGAGTAGAAGAACTTTTACATTCAATTGTGTGATCTGACTGGAGTCTTGTGTGTGGCTTCCTTCGAAATCAGGTTGTGATTTTGGGTGTGCGGCAAATCCTTTTCTCTGTGTCAAGTGGTTTTACTCTTGGAATGGTCCTTTGTGAGTTTGTGTATTTTCTGGTATCCTGTCATTGCTTTCTGTCACTTGGAGCTAAGATCTTAAAACGGAAGATGTTTCATGGTGTAAAGGACATTTGTAAATTATTCAGATTTCTTGGGATCCCCAAAATGAAATAGGAAAACATTCTTATTTACATCAATTTCTGCCAGTTTGTATGAGTTGTCATTTAAAATTGCAGCTCCGTATTGCCAGCAAATATTCATAAAAGGTGTCTTAGAGTGATGGTCCTTGGAGGTGATGTCTCAGACTAGTGTCAAGGAGTGCTTCATCTTGCAAGAGACACAGAGTAGGCCATCCTTGTCTCATGTTAATGATTTCCCCCTGCATTCTGTACAAGCTGGTGAGAATCCAGCATGGCCTGAAAGGTACAGCTATGGGAACAGGTTCCAGGGTGTGGATTTACAGTTCCCTAGACATCACACAGTAGGAGCCTGTCTGTGGGCTATTAACAATGTAAATACCGGGCAGTGCACACTGTTACTGCCCCGTTCATCCTGGTGTGTTGGTACTCAGGTGGAAGTGACCCTGGAGTATTTGCTTGTGTGTGGAAGGTTTTATGTGCCAGCATACCCAAGGAGCTCCTGCATGAAATATTAGCAACGACATTGAAGTTTGTACTTGTTTGCTTATGTAGCTTAATATTCCATCACGGAAAGTAGATACTGAAAAATAGAAGTTTGTTGTTCCTATATGACTTTTCCCCCCCTCAGCATATATTTACTAGTTTTGCCTAGTTTGCAGCAGTTGGGCGTGCCAGAGGTCTTAATGCTTTTTTCATCAAATATCAAATAAATGAGAGTCACTATTTAAAGAAGTGCAAATGAGATTATTTGTTTATTTACTGTAACCTCAGTTGCGAAAAGGTGCTTGTGACTTGGCTGAGAGAGATCACAGCTACACTCACCTAAGTCAGATGTCTTCAGTCATTGCATTTGCATCCAACTGCAAAATCCAGTTGGGGCTGTTATTGCAGGTGTCATACTTAATTTGGATGTAGCACTAAAAAGGTTTTTGGAAAACCTGGGATAGATCTTATGTCTTTTACGGAGAAATATTAAATTTTTTTATGATGAAGATCCATGCTACTAGGGGAGCCCTTAATTCAGGGAGCAGTTTGGTGTGAATGTGTTCTCTATCTGTGAGAAACAAAGTGGACTGTGCTGATGGTGTTGTTCTGCCAGCGGTTGCCTTGTGTTATGGCACACTCACTCTTCATGTGCAGCACACTCAATTTATGCTGTAATTGCTGTTCTATTAATGAACACAACCATGGATGTTGCTAAAAGTATACATAGGCAAATTAATAGCTGTAAAACAGAACTCTGGGGTCAGTTCTAGCACAGCAGTAAATAAGTTTAACTTATTTTCTAAGTTACTGCTAAGATAAATCTATTACTTGAGGGTTTTTATAAGAAAATAAGTTTGCTTGTACAAATTTTTAACCTTTAAATAGTTACAGATCCCTTAGCCACATATTATGTTTGCAGTTTTTTGTCTTTCAATGATTGAAAAACATTTGTAGTTATATAAATGTAATATACCTTTAAGTTGTGTAGTAAATGCTGTATTTATTGCTCCAGTAGTCTCTGAATGCAGTTATAACTGTTAAATATATTCTTAACAAACTGTATTCTTATTAACAAAATTGTAGAAACTAATTTTATTAGTAAAAGTCTACAAGTATGTGTGTTATCTCCACAATCCACACATGCTCTGACATACTGTTATCTCTAGTTCTCTCTCCTCTATAGCTGTTACATGGATCTCTGGCAGCAGATGGCTGGACTATAATGCACTGTTAAACAAATAAAACCATTAGGCATGTAATTCTGTCCGGTAAATTACTGTGTGTTTAAAATGGTTTTAAAAAATTAAATAGAAAGTAAAGTTCACTTTTGAATTCATTTAATGACATTGGCATAAAATCCGAACTCATTTCAGAATACATAAAACATCCCCTCTTATGTCGTGTTTGTCTCAATTGGAGTCAGTCTTTTTTTATTGCATTCTTGCATCTGGTATAAAATAATCAGTCCTAAATCAGTTTTCTAATAGATGTTTTCTACAAGTAATCGCATATTTTACATTTATCTTTGTAGGAAGATTTTTGCTTTTGTAATACTCCAGCACAAAATTATCTATTGCATTATATACGCTTTTTTCCTCATTTTCAAATTTGATACAAATGTTGCTAAAATTATGATTCAACAGTAGTGTCATGGCTCTGTAATTAAACTGTTTTTCAATAATTGTCAGCAGCTGAGAGATGCCATTTTGTCTTTTTGTTTTTAGATATGCCAATATTTGGTCTTTGCCCGGCTCATGATGATTTCTATTTGGTGATGTGTAACCACTGTAATCAGGTCGTAAAACCACAGGCATTTCAATCACATTATGGTAAGTGCTTAACTATTTTTAATAATTAAGGGTGAGGTTAAATCAGGATTAAGCCTGGCAATTTTTTTTTTAAAATTGATGGTACATAGATCATACATTATAAAAAATGTCAAAGAACATAAACTGTATTTAATCATTTTATATACATTGTAATGCAGTTACATAAAGATCTTGTTATTTTTAATTTTTTAATGCTTTCTTGAAATGCTGCATAGCTACAGTTCCGTTTCAAAATGACATATCTAGTGTATTTCACAGCCAATATGTGTAGTGTGTTTGTGTCTCTGTGTGTCATTTCTCTTTGTGTATTTATACAGATTATTTTTACATGGGTTCTGGTACAGTGTGAACTGTGAACTTGAGCTGAAAGCTAAACTTGCAACAAAATTTGTTAAACATAGTAAGCTTCCAATAGCCAGTAAGCTTATTTATTTATTTTCAGAAGTATCAATTTGTATTTGTTTTACTGGTCTGATGGTTTTTATATAAACTATGTGAGGAAGCTCTTGCTGTGTTGGTTGGCCAGTGTTTATAGAGGACTGAGAAAATGTGAAGTGCTGCACCAGTTCAAGTGCTCCGTTACTTCCTTCAGCCCAGGCTGGGGGAGGTGGGCAGTTCTGCTTTTCCATGCTCCTCTCAGGACTAGAAATGAACCTCAAACAATTTCATGCCGATGTTTGGATAGGAGGTTTTTTGGAATTCAGCTTTTTGTTTCTGAAGAAATTTGTGAGATGTTTTCTGACCAGCTGCTAATAAACGTGATGGACAGAGCATCACCTGAACTACTCCCTCCTCCCTCTGTGTGCATGTACACAGTCTGTTCTCTAGGCCAGAGCACCTGCTGAGTGGCTTGGTGTTTGCAAGGATACAAGATGCTGGATGGGGCAGGGAACCTCTTCTAGTGTTGAGAACAAGGAGTAACCTTTCTTGCATCTTAAATAATCCAGCCCTTTGGCAAGAAAAGATATGCTCACTTCTTGTTCCTTGAGACTGGAAAAGGGTGTTTCCGTGCTGTGCAGAGGGTGAACTTCTTATCCTTTCTACCTCTCACTTGGCTTTGTGTTACATTGCCTTATGGATTATAGCCCTACTGCTGGATCCTGCACTTGTGTCATGCAGGGTGACTCGGAGAAGGATGTGATTAGGTTTTGTGTCATAATTCTTACCAGTTAGCTTGTTATTATGTGGATGGCTGGATTACTCTTTTTAAACACACAGTTTCTGGATATAAGTCTCCAGAGCTGTTGGGAGCCAGAAGAAGAAAAGGGCATCAGCTTTTCTTACTCTGGTTGCTGTAAGCCTTTTTATTAGCCAAGAGCAAGTCTACCCCTTGCCAGTGAGATTCCTCACGTGTCACTGAATATCAGCTTAAGACGTCCAATAAGTCCTTCTAAAATATCATATTAAATTGATTCTGACAGCTAAAAATAAATTTATGGGGGAGGACTGGATGATAGCCAGTTCTGAGTGATGGCATATTGAATATTCCATCTTGAGGTCAGTAATATGGAACTGGCTCAGGTTGGTAGAGATGGAGAGCTGCAGACACTTAAGGCTGTCTTTGTGAAATGAGCAGGTGATCTCCAAATACTGTGTGACAAACAGGTGTCTGTGTGGTAGGAGCCAGCAGTGTATTTGTTGGCATGACAGCCTTATGGGCAGATGGAAGAAGCAGCGCAGGAGCTGAATAGGTGCAGCATTGCATCTTGAGCACGGACATGAAACCATGGCATGTTGTAATGCTGCTTGGACTGGTGTTAGGCTTGTTATGAGAAGTTATTCAAACTCTTCTGTAAGCACTTGTTGCAATTTAAAAGGGGCAGAGTGAACAGAGAACTACAAAATGAAGGTATGGAAAATGTTTTTTAAAGTCATAATAAATACTAAAATAATTTCTCCATTCTGTATCATTTTGTAGGAGTATGACATCTGTGAAACTTTAGTGCAAACCTTACATCAGTGGCAGCTTCATGCTTTAAGAGAAGTGTAGAAGGAGGGGATAGAGATGATGAGGTTATTCTTAGTGTTTCTTAAGCCTATTCTGAACAATGAGGAGGCTCGGCGGGCTGTGGCGTGCAGAGGAAACAGGCGGGGTCATTCTGATGAGAAAAACAGGCTTGGGTGGGGTGAATGTCATTAAAGGACCTTAGTTTGCCAAACTAATAGCCTCAGAAAGGTAAGAAGGCTGACTTGGGGTTTTTGTGTAGCACTGATTCTCAAAGCCTTGTATCAGCCTTCACATTCTTGAAATCCTTATGCAGTTGTCCCTTAATTTAGAAAATTGAATGTGAAAGCTGATAAATATGGCAGGTGATCAATTACCAGACAATGATTTTTTTTTTTTTAAACACAGTGTAGCTCAGGAAAAGAAAATTGCTGAAGTCCTCAAACACATGGTTATTTTAAAACAAAAAATATGCTATCATGATAATAAAAAAGTACCTTTTGGATTCATTGCCATCAGTTTACCCTGAATTAAGTTTTTTATTGATGGTATTATTTCAGAGATTAAAAATTTGCAGTGCGTCAATGTGTCTTTTTGTGGTGTTCTTAGAGTCTTTTAATTTTGTTTCCAGAGAAGTAGTAATCTCTTAAAATATTCTACAGCTCCTGGTGGTATGTGTTTCTTGTACTTGGTGTTCTTTGAAACTTGTCATGTGGAATTTTGTTTTCTGAAGTAGTAGAATATGCTCTGTTAAAATGTCACTGTTATCAAAGGAAAGCTAAACAAGCTATTAGTTAAACCTAATGAGCTAATTAATTTCTTCCAAAGCATATTTGTTATAAACCACTTAACTAGGTAGGCTGAAAGTGCTTTGCAGGACATATGCTGGCTTTTTTCCCTGGACTATAAGTAGTCAGAAATAATTTAAATGTAATCTTATTCATTAGAATATTTCATCTTTTTAGTAAAATACTTTACTAATACAAATCACAGATTTGTGTATGTAACTAATTCTTTTCTATTTCATGTGTTTGACTAGAAAAGAGATAAATTCAAGATTTAATTATACTTTTTTTTTTTGCAATCCAAGCATGTGTTTAGGCTATGAATTGCCATTTTAATAATTTATTCTATACTGTTGCTATATGTACTATGATTGATTTGTAAAGTTGGTATGAATAACACCATGTGCAGGTTTGTTTTTAAGAGCAATCTAATGAGATATCTGAAATCAGCTTGTGGTATTTCTTCCAGCCTGGGTACAGCAGCTGGCTGGCAGTGCACTCCAGTGGCTTTAGCCACTTTTCATAGGGTGGCAGTGCTGCTGGGGACATGTCGGTGCAGCCAGGGAAAAGTTGTTTCAAGACAAATCCTCTGTTCTGTCAGATCACAGCTGCTTCATTTGGGCGGCTGGTCGAGTGATTGAAGCCCTTTATTGCTCCTATTCCTGCTGCTGCTTTTTGAATGGCTACACTTTCATGGTATCAGCATCTTGCTTGGCTGACTCCAGATCAGTTCAGAGGTGAAAGATGGGAAAAAGATACAATGTTCAGGCATTGAATCTTGTGGGTGAAGCACCTGAGATCACTTATCTTGATGACCTGTTCCCAGAAAGCCCAGTGTTCTTGTGCAGGAGTATTTCTCTACACCCTGGCTGATCACATGCCAGCTGTCACGCTCCTCAGGACAGCGGGATGTGCCTGTCTCCCTTTGATTGCCGTTCTCTCCTCCCCAGAGACACGTGTGCTGCACCAGAAGGTTGCTCTCTGAGGAAGCCCTCGCGACAGTTATTTCAGGTTGTTTGTGGAAACCCTGAAGTGCTGTGGTTTTCGGGCTGTGTGACCTTTTGTTGGCATTTCAGCCGTTCCACGGGTTTATCTCATCTCCCTGTGGTTATCAGCCTCCTGGCTGAGGAGAGCTGCTTCTCTGCCCCAGCTGGGCTGCCCTGTGGCTCAAAGAGAGGTCAGCAGTGTGAAAGTAGCATCAGCAGAGAGATGTGGGGAGTTTCTTCCTTCTAACTTTTCCTTTTTTTTTTTCCCCCCAGAGGTTTTTTTTTTTTCCTTCTGTGCCTTAATTTCCAAAAATACAAAGTAGGGTTGAACTCTCAGCCATAAGAACGAAGGCTACCTGTAAAACTTAAACTGAGGGTGCCCGTGACTCATGTCATGGTTGTGAAAACCGTGAATACAGTACGTGTTGGAAAGAGATGATGATAGTGTGTTGGGCTGTTGAGTCATTAAAAAGTTATGTGGAGTGTTTTGATTAACTTCCATGGGTTTGGCACGGTGGCAAAGGTGAGCAACCACCGTGAGCTTTGCCTGCTGCTGCCCCGTGAGCTGCTGGGGAATCGCTTAAACGTTTCAGTTTCCAATCAGTGCTCGTTTAAACCTGAAGTATAGGGCTCAGAAATGGGATAGCTATACAGATATACCCAGCTATTGTGGTTTCTAGGAGGTTGTGAGATTGGAATAGAGAACTCATCACACAACCTCGTACTTGAAGGGCAGATCCTGACAGTAGAGAAAAAGATGTTTGTTTGTTACTTGGGTCCATCCTGCATGGCAGTGCAAGGTTTTTTTGTGGTTCTCCTTGTTCTAATTGTATAAACCATGCTCCTTCTTCCCTCAGCCAGGGCAGACACCTTTCATTAGCAGGTTTCCACTTTGGCAAGTCATAAAGGTTTTTTTGGTGTTAAGTACTTGGATTTGGAGAGAACGTGTGATACTTGTGATTTTAATTGGGAAAAATGAACTGTTAATTATCTTGGACACTGTGCTGATGTATTTTGGATGTGTATCATACATGCAATGCTGCAGGGACTGCAATATTTATGTTTGGGTTCTTCTCACACTGTGAATTGAATATGAATCTGTCCAACTGTATTTTTGTTAAATTTGGAAGCAGCTAATTGTTCTGAAAAATCTGACATCAGTATTTAATATTTTTAAGTTGTATTTTTCGCAGATGTGAAGATGTTGCTTGTTTAGAGTAGAATAAGAGAGTGTGTCTAGCATGAATTCATGGATTACGAAGTCAAAGATAAAGTGTCTGTACAAAGCAGCATTTGAAGCTGATAAGAAAAGAAAGGAATGTACTGAATCTTGATTCAAAGCCATTGGACCTGAGGATTGGAGTGTTTGTTGTTTGGTTGGGGATTTTTGTGTGTGCCTGTTTTTCTTCCTCATGCAAGATTGCCTGAGCTCATCCTCATTTTAATGGGATAAATTTTCATTATGGCCTGCATACTTTTGGCAACAAGCAATTTGTTTCAGTAATTAAATGTCCACTGTTCACTAATGCCTTTTTAAAGCAGTGCGTAGAGGTTTTGTATAAATGATAAGAATTTTCTTGGGTATCAATAATCTTCTATAATAGTCTAACAACCAAAATAGCACTTGAATATTCTGTGGTGCATCACAGATGTGCTGGAGCAGTCTGCCAAGCATCTTGCCAAACATGCACAGGTGTCATTTGGCATATTATGGCTCCAGTTAATGTATATGTTTTAACAAATTATCATTGGCAGCTTCAGGAGCTTCTGTTTAAGTGCACAGTCCTCTCACAGTAGTTCACACAGTCTGGGTTTCAGCAGCTGGATCTTAATCTGTGGGTCCAGCAACAACTAGTTTAATTTCTTGGTAGAGATGTGTGCAATTCTGTAGCTTTTGCAAGAATCATCCTGGCATATAGAAGGGAATATGCTCAGAGGTCAGCATAGGATTTGGTTCAGAAGGGAAAAATAAAGTTTCAGCTGACTATTTAGTCATTTTTAAATAATGCATCATTAAATAAGAAAGTATTATGATGTGGAAAGAAACTCTGTAAACATATTTTGAGCTTTGAAATGTGCACCCCCAAGCCATTAGCTGAATACCAAATGTGCCATGCAGATTTTACGGAGCGGTGGAGTTCGGCGCTGCGGTTACTTGTAACATCACAAACAGTTCACATGCAGAAGATTATTTTTGTACACAGAGTGGCTGTGGTCTTTGTTTATTACATGAAAGCACAGGGAGTCTGCTTGAGAAGTTGATGGCAGTTTTCTAATAAAACTTCCTCCTTTTTTGTGGGTACACGGGTTTGTCAAGCTCTGGTGAAGATATAAATCAATTTTAAGTATCAGCTAAAAAAAAAAGGTGATTTTTCAGCTTTAGATTGAAAAAAGATACTGGTTATTCAGTTTACTGCTTACCATGTAACTCTTGTTATTCTCCTTATAGTATCATGTGTGCTAAAATACTACAAACTTCAAGTGCTTTCATGTGTTTTAGGTTCTTCTTACCTCTGGTTAGTGTGAAATGAATTTCATGCTGTCCTGCCGTAGCAGAAGCCTAGATGCAAAAACCCTTGTTGTTTAATGTTAACTGAAGAGAGAATATATTTTTTAATTCTATTCTTACTGAAATGTTAAAATTATGCAAGGGTTCCATGACAACCCTGCTCCTTTATAGTGATCTCCTTGCTGGGTATTTGCTTGGAGACTGGGACTGACTACTTGCTTTTCAAAGTAAATGTTCATGGGGAAGAACAAGTGGTAAGAAAGAAAAACAAATATTTGTGGGAAAAGAGGAAGTAGTGTCACTTACAAAAATAGTTGTCCAGCAAGAGGGAGAAAGTGTGTTGATCAATAGATTGGAGTAAGATCTGAAGAGAACAAATAGTTCCAATAAAAAGTAGCTGTTGAGAGTATTTGACTACAGCTTCACTTTGGAAGAAGCCAGCTGGGACAGTTGCATCAGGTCTACAATTAAAAATGACTGACGATGAGAGAGTTAACCAATTTGGAAGTCAAGGTTGAGTTTCATCACTCATTTCGCAGGATGAGCAGTGCCTGGAGCAGGACACAGCTCTCCCAACCATCGTTTCAGATCTTCTGCAGGTTCAGGGAAGGCCGTTCTGCATCAGCTTACGTGCTCCACATCCTTGGAAGGTTTCCTTCACAGCTAAAAGGGTTCTTTCTACTGCCTAAGCCACTCCTCCAGGCTGGAGCCCAGCCAGAGGAGGTGGCACGCACTGAGGGCAGGCCATGGGCACACAGGGCCTGGCACGCTGCCCTGAGCTGAGTGCGGGAGAGTGAAGCTGCAACCTGTTTGAGAGCTGGGGAGGTGGAAGAAGCCCGGGTTGAAGTGAAAAAGAGCAGAATTCCTGCTGTTGTAGAGGAGAGATGGGAATGTGTCAGAGCCGTGGAGATATGAACTTGGTGTTGGAGGGTGGGGTTGGGAGTAATTTAATTTCAAAAGCTAGCCACATGTAGATCAATTATTTATAAGGACTTCCTGATTTATTTTTTGGGGGGAGAAGTATGTGTTCTCATGAACTGTGTAGATGATTCCAAGAACTGCAAACCTCAGATGAACACTACAGTGCTTTGTGATTCCAGGGAGGAGTATTCTGGGAAGCTTGTAAAATTGTTTTGAGTATTGAACTGTCACGAAGAAAATAATTTTTGGTTGTTTTTTTGCCTTTTTTTTTTTTTCCTGTCCCCATGGAAGTACATAGTTTCCAGTTGGACAAAGTGTACCCTCTCATCCCAGCATCTGTCTCTCAAACAACTGCCATGTTTGGGGTAGTCTCTTTTTCTCTGCAAGCACAGCTTCATAGGTCAGATAGGAAATCTCATCAATAACCATCAATTACGTTAATTTTCTGCCAAGATACCAGTGCTCCCAGAACAGCTGTGCAATACCTGGCTGGGGCAGCAGCTCATGGGGATGGGGATGGGGATGGCAGCTTTGGCAGGGCAAGCTCAGCACAGCTGGAATTAAGTGGTTTACAGTCTGTATGTGTGTGTGTGTGTGTCGGAGGAGGGGAAAGAGAGGACACCAGGGAATAGCTACAAAGGGAAACGTAAAACAAAGAACTTGAGTAAAATGCATATGAAAAGAAATAGATGAAGACAATAAGGAGGAAGCTAAATAAGGAAGGTAGGACAAACTGACCTTGGAGGAGGGAAAATGAAGTTGGTACAGTGCTGGTTTTATTACTCTGTAACGAGGGGTAAAGTGGAAGAAAGGAGGAGAGGCTAAACAGGGCAAAACAAACAAAAGCTTTTTCACTAGTTTTTCCTCTCCCAATGTTTTGGCAGCAATGCTATTAGTGTGGTCTGTGTAATGCTGTGGCATTCTTGGATTTTCCACATTTTTGTGGGGAGTAATGGGGACAAGAGTGTGTCCTTCTTGAGACACATCTCCTGGCTTTATCAGGCACTGATCACCAAGGGGAGAGATGGATATATGCAGGCATCTGCACTTATTAATAGGTCATCTTTTGTTTTCCTATACATCCCTCTTACTGTTTCTGTCTGGTCTTCTTAAGTTTATTTAAAAATTCTTATGTTCTGTACTATAAGTAATAGTTTCTTAGAGAGTAAGATGTGTATGTAACCGTCAGCAGCTTTTGCAGTAAGAAGAATGTCCCCAGAGAAGAGGAGGTGTATTTTACTACATGGAAGAAAGTTATCTGTGCTGGACCTACACAGAAGCAATATTTTATAGGAACTTCTTTATCTGCCACCTCAGGAAAAGTAGGCAGCATTTTAAAATCTATATTCTTACCTACAGCAGTAGTGCATGAAATGATATCCAGGTGCTAAGTGTGAGTCACACTTTTGGAGAAACTTGAGACAATATTTTTCTTACCAAATTAAAAGAAGTCAATAACATGTTGGTTTTAGGCACAACTACGAAGTAGCTGCTACTTCCTTTAGTTGGGCATTATGTCAAGTAATTTTCACCTGTTATTTGCTTGGTTTTGATCACCAGTTTGCTGGCTTTTTAAAAAGAAACATCATACTGCTTTGAGGGTTTTTTTCTTCCAAGCAATATGATACACTTACACTTTTAAGTGTATCATATGTTAGATTTTAAGTCTAGACACTGTGTTTTTAAGACATTACCAGAAGAGGGAGTGTATGACACTTTCTATACAATGAAACCTGTAAATTTATTGATGAATAGCAATCAATAACCACATGACTTCTGTATTAAGTTAAAAAAAAAATAATTGTAGGCTCAAATTCACTTTCAAAATAGAACAATTAATGCCAACTTTTTAAGCTTCTCATTAGGCTTAATTCAGTTTAACACTAAATAATTATATGCAAGCAATGTAAATGGCCTGGAAGTCAAATCAGATTCCTAAATATTGTGTTGTGTCTACCTGTAACAAAGATTCAAACTGCTTTTCAGTAGCAGTCTTGGATTAGCTCTTGCAGTATCCAGCTCTGTAAGAGCTCCATAACAATATGAAACAATTACAAATATCCTTTAAAATGTAGAAAATAAACAGAAATAGATAAATATGATATGTAATTTTACAGAAGTCTGTGATAGTATTATTGACTAATAGGCCATCATTAGCAATCTCAGGAAGTAACATTCAAAATATTTCCAAACCCTACTATCTCCTATTGATGAAACAAAAACATAATGTAGTGTTTGTATAGAAAATCATTATTTTTACTCTCTAATTTTTGTAGATGTTCCTGCAGTTGTCATGCAGCAGGGCAACAGGTTAATCTTTTCAACAATACCAAAGAAATGTAGGAGAAAAGGTCCTCAGTGTGTCTAAAATGTAAACTCCTGATAAACTTTGCCTGTTCTGGTGCCTTGTGCAAGTTCTGCTGTGTCTGAGGGCGCTACTGACCAAAAAGGCTGCAGTAACATTTTGTTTTCCTAAGTTGTATTAGAGAAAGAAGAACCACTGTCAAGATATTGTCCTATTTTCTGTTCTCTTTTCCCCAGATAACGAGCTGCCCAGGTTGGTTTGACACTCTCACTCTCTGCACTGCTTTGTAAAGGGTGCAATTAGACCAGGCTCCTGGAGAGCTGAAGCAGTTCCTACATAACTTTTTCCTTGTTGTTTGGCAAGATTGTGAGACAACCTTTAACTCACAATTCTATACAAAGTAGCTTTCTGAAAGGAAGCCTTCTCTTTTAGCCTGATCACCTTCTTATGTTTTTACCCCACAGGATTTTCTCCCTCTGCCAGGCAGGAGTGGTTTTGTGCCGTGTCCTCTCTGTGTGACCCTGCTGGTTGCAAAGAACCTGTTTGTCGTGTCTGGCTCTTGGAAAAGCCCTGGTTTCTGTGGAGCATTGTGGTGAATTCTGTGCATTAGGTAGAAGGTGTGCCCCTTTCAGGACACTTTCCACTTCTGAGACTGAAACTTTCCGATGTTTGTGGATTATCTGTAGATCTGGGTTTGAGCTGTCAGAAGTTTTATGTGATGTACAGTGAGAGTTTTAAGAGCTGTTCATCACTGTGTGATGGTACACGTGGTATTCACATGGAATTCATGGCTTCTCTCCTTGCCGAGAGGAAAACTGGCTGTGTCTCTTTTGTTACTACGTGGCTGAAGTCTTGAGTTCCTAAACATTTTGGGTTTTGGCTGTATTAGGATGGGCTTAGTGAAGTAATTGTTTTTATTTCTTTCACTTTTCTGGATTATAATGAGAAGCCTTATAGTACTCTGTGAAGTTCTGGCCATGCTCATCATTGGCATGGGGCTAGCTAGCACTCGTTTTCTTCAGTTTCATTTTGGCTTACAGCCTCTGACAAGCCACATGTAACCGTGTATATGCCTGGAAAGATGCCACACTGGCCCTCTCCTGGCTTCTAAGGTCAGAGGAAAGGTTTTTTAACTGCTACAGTTCAGTCCCCTCCCCATCACAGTGCCATGTACTCTTTGACCAAAGGTCATCATGTGGGTCACAAAGCAAGCCGGCTTCTAAAAATACCTAGGACTGCTTTAATAGCTGCAGAAATTATATAAACTTATATATGTGTGTAGTATTGCAAGGCTTGATGCTCACACCTTGATTGCCATGGACTGACAACGACAGCTAGTGACACTCAGGAACTGACCAGTGCCAAGTTTTTCTCAGTCTAGCTCTCCGTAGGACTGGTCATTGTTCAGGTTGAGGATGGGCGCTGACCCTTAGGGCCATCTCATCCCCTTTTTCTTTGATCACAAGAATGTACCCAGGGAGGCGGGAGTTGGCAGATACTTAGGATGTGCTGAAAGCCCTGATGAGCTCCTGGGCCTGCTATTTCCTCTGCCCTGTCCCAGCTGTCCAGGTGGCAGTGATTCACAATAGCTGTGGCTGTGTGCTTGAAATCTAATGGACTAAATGCCCTTTCCTGATTTTAGTCCCTGGAAATGACACAGTTATGTACAGAAGCCTTCCTTCTCTGTGTGTACACATGTGCTACATGAGTAGCAGTTATATTTTGTATTTCTGGTGTAAACAAGCATGTTGTGTAAGTGGAGTTGATACTAAGGCATAAAATGCTGTCACTTGATTGTGCACCAACAAGCCTGTCAAGTTGTTCCTCTGTACTCAGTCATCCATTTTATTCTGGACTCGCTCCAGTTTTCTGAAACCTGAGGAACTTCTAAGCTTATTCACTTGGAAAAGAAAACACCAAAAACAGTAATCCTGCCCAATATATTTGTTTTGTTCTGTAGCATGTAAAATGCTTTCCAAAGTGGCAGCTGCTAGAGAGAAAAATCCACTGATTTCAAAATCCGTTGCCTTGTGGTTCTGGAGGTTCTGGGAATTTAATTCATGGTGGTACTTCAGAGCATTCATTTCCAGCTTCTGGGTAAAAAAGACACAGAAGACCTTAAATACACGTCAGTGGCACTACTTTTTATATGATTTTGCTGCTCCTTCACTAAGGCTGGTTGTGTGGTGGTGTGTAGTACATGATGGGGTGCTTTCCATGCACCTCCCATAGCAACAAAGTCAGTTTTCCAAGTAACCACGCTGGAGTCCTCAATTGATCAACTTTAAAGAAGTTGGGTGTTGGCTCAAGGCCCATCATTCTCTTCCTTCCAGGAAGAATAATAATAGTAGCCAGTAACCAAACAATCTCTTTAAAGCAAAATATTTACAACAAAATCATCTTAGACAGTCCTAAATATAAACATAAGCAGGCTGCAGTGTAAGCAAGCCCAGCTTATGCAGTGTTGATATCAATCAGATTAAATTCCTTAGCAGTCTAATTTTTTTTTACGTACCCCTCAAAGCTTCTAGGAACTGGCAAACTCATCATTACTGCAGCTCACAACCCCGTTCATTGTCATCCCCAGCTCCCAGGCCTGCAGCCCGTTCCCTGGGATCAAGTCACAGTTTAATTCTCGCTAGGCCTCGCTCAGTTCTTTGCCAGCTTTGGCACAAGCAGGCGTTTGGTTTGTGGCACTGTCGGGCCTTTGAGCGGATGGTTCTGCTCTTTGTTAGGAGGGAGCAGATGGTGCGAAGGCTCAGGCTGAGTGGTTGGGATTGGGGGAGAGGGCAGGAATGCTTTTTGCCGTGGCAGCATTAGCTTGCACCAGCCAGCTTAAAGTGGATGTGAAATTGGTGCCTGAGAATGCTGAATTTTGAGAAAAGATTTTTGTGTGCAGTGGAGATAGTGAAGCCTGGTTGTCTGAGGTTTTGTCCTGTGTGCTTTGCCATCACTCTCCCATTGCAGCACCTCTTGCTCTGTGCACGGACATAGCTTCATGTCATGTTTTGCCTTTTTTTTTTGTTTTTCTTGGCACAGCTAGACTAAAGTGTGCTTATGGTGACCAGCCAGCAAAGATCTTCCTGTCCTCCTTCTGTAAGAGCACCAAGAGGCCCTATCTTTGCGGTCT
This sequence comes from Atrichornis clamosus, assembly GCA_013400975.1. Taxonomy (NCBI): domain Eukaryota; kingdom Metazoa; phylum Chordata; class Aves; order Passeriformes; family Menuridae; genus Atrichornis; species Atrichornis clamosus. Next base: position 61,777 of record WBMZ01012531.1, read on the forward strand.
GAATGCTGATTTTATTACTAGTGATAAACCCCAGTATCTTTAGGACATCTCCCAGCAGGGGATGGGAGGGTTCCATCTCAAATCTAGCTCTTCACTTTTCATAAAATGAGTCAATTTGAAAATACAGAACACTAAAATATAGACAAATGGAAGGAGATGTGGTAGTGCTGCATTTATCTCACTTTACAAAATCAGACAAGAAATGTCATGTAAGTAAAAGATTGGGTAGGGAATTTTTAATCTTAAAAACAATTTTCCTGGTAGTACAAAATGTGCAAAGTTCTTCAACTAGTGGATTCCCTCCCCTTTCTTATTTTTTGTTTGTTTTTTTTCCCATTTCTTAACATTCTACAGTACTCATTCATACGAGGGAAATACTGGATATGTGTGTATAGTGATGGCATCACAAATGATATAAATATCTTTTCATGTTACATGTGTTCAGTGAGGAAATACACAAAGAAGGGAGTTGTTGCTGTTTATGTTATCTGGAGACCTGGAGTGGTAGGCAGCAAACTTTCTTCCATTGCAATGGTTTCGGCACAATTCAAGTCGTCCCCCTTGGGTGATTGTGTAACACCAAAGACCTGGAAATGAGGTTCTCTGCAGTGATTCATATCAAGCTGCTTCTCTCCCTGCTGCGCTGTCCTGATGTCAGAGCAGGAGTCTCCTCAGCGCAGCCCCGTTCCCCGGGAGCGAGCAGCGTGCGCAGGTGGGTGTTCTTTGTGTGTGGATCTGCACAATGCATTATCACAGCTTGCAGAGCTAATTTTAGGCTTCTGAACTCAGGTGTTAGCTGATGGTATGAGTGTTTATATTGAATCTAATGTTGTTGATGTTTTGGGGATTTTTTTCAATGACTTCAAGTACTGTTGATACCAAATAAGACTTAAAACCTCTTGCAGTATTTAGTACCAGGAAAAGAACTTCCTAATTTCATTGCCTTATATAATGGGTTGCTTTTACTACATTAAGTAAAATTACTTTTGCATTTGTCACAGTACACTGGCAGCACGTGATTCCACTGTTCCACATGCACAATCCATTTCAAGGTGAAACCCTGTGAATATTTACTGCATAATGTTGCTCAGAAGCCTTTAGACACTGGAAAATAGTAGATAAAATTGCACAGATTGAGACAGTTGGCAAATATGCTGCTGCTCTAACATAAGCAGGCAGAAAATCCCATTGCATTCTCTGTGCCATTGTGTGCCTTCCCGTGGGCCGTGGCTGCTCTCTCCCTGTGTGAATGTCCCGTCATGCCTCTCCCTTCCATTCCAGCTCCTGCCTTGATGCCCAGCTGCTGGGGTTTCTCAGCAGTTGGGTTCTTTGTCCTCGCTCTTACCCAGAAGGAAGACAGCTTTCTGTATTGTTCTATGTGGGAATTACACTGCCTGATCTTGGTCAGTTTATTTGTGGAACAAGCAACAAAATAGAACTTACTTGCCCTCTTGGTCCTAAAATAAGAATGGACCAAATCAAAGACCAAAGACTAAGAATTCTAGTTTTTAAGACAAATACATCAGTGCTGGTTCCCCACATACTAGTTCGAAGTCAAGAATTTTGTGAACCACTAAAATCTGTTGGAGCCTTACCCAGTTTTAATTACGGGTGTGAAGTAGAAGAGCGTACAATAGAAACAAATCCTCCAAAAACACGCATGCTTCTGGTACTAATTTTAGCGATGGAAGGAGCTGTGTTTTAAAAACAGCATAATCCAAGGAAATGTCTTTGTATTCCTGAGTTGTCCTTAACAATTAATGGGTAGGTAACATGAGCTGTCACTTCTTGAAATTTGGGGTCACACTGGAGCTGGTGGTTGTCTCATATTCTGAGTGCATGGACTTGGGAATGTCAGTATTTAGTATCTGTGGTTTAAGATTTAGTATTCGTTTTTAAGCTTGTTAATGGGAGCAGTAGTCTCCAGGTTTCTGCAAGTTTCTCTAAAGAAAAGAACAAAACAACCCAAACAAAACCAGTCTGCTGAAATGGTGCTCCCTTGTTCTTTTTAAACCTTCTTTGTGAAGAAAAGTAATATGCTAACACACTGATGCTAATACACAAAGGTGTTTCTACCTTTGAAAGAAAGATGTCTCTCTTCTTGGCAAACTTCTTACTTTAGTGAAAAAGTAATTTGCGTGGTTTTAAAAATGAATTTGTGTGTAATTTGATAACTGAGGAACAGCTGAAAATTTCATCTTTGATTATGGCAATTTTAAATAAGAGCAAAACCCACAAACTGGTTTTTTCCTATTCCTTTTGTCAGCAGATACACTGTAATTTTTCTAAGTGATTACTTAGAAAATGATCCAGAAATTAATCATTTGGTGAAAGCTAGATTTTACTGTCCATGGGCTGGCTTTGGGTGGTAATCAGACCTTGACAGTCAGACTTCAGCACCTGGAGATTTAGGATGTGGAAGTTCAGGACAGTAAATACTGGAGTGAATTTTTGCTTCAAGAACAGCAGACCAGGAGCGTCCAGTGGCAGGGACGGTGTCCGCCGGGCCACCCACAGCCCAGGGAGCTGCAGCTCCGGGTGATGTCAACCCAACATGGGGTCACGGGTGGTGGGCACATTTGCTGGAGGAATCATCCCGCAGCTGCTGGCAGAGGGCTGGCAGCTCGCCGTGGGAGTCACAAGAGATCCCCGCAGCCTGGCGCCGTGGCTGTATCTGCCCGCTGCCGCTGCCACCCCCGCGGCTCCAGAGCCCACCGTCGGCAGCAGGTTTGTGGCGGCAGCCGAGGCTGGGCGGAGGTCTGGGGGCAGCCGCTTGCCCAAGGCCAGCCTGGAGCTCCAGTGGCGAAGTGGCTGGACGTGGCCGGCGGCCGGCGGAGCTCTGTGCCCGACGTGGATAATCGCACAGCGAGGGATTAAGCGCTGCAAGCGGCCCCGGGAGCCCTTCTGAAATGTCACCGGAGCCGTCTGGCGCAGCTCCAAAGCAGGCGGGCAGCGAGCTGGCCACGGACAGGGACAAACCCAGGAGTTCTGCTCCTCCAGAGCGGCAGGGCCGGCAGAGTCAGCACCCGACAGGGCTGCTTTGAGTTGTTTCCCCGCAGGAACTTGAAAATCCCCAAAGCCGCAGCTCAGATGGGGAAACTGCAAGAGAGAAAGTAGCAATCAAACCGTAGACAGCTGATTGCAGTCCTGTCAGGCCCTTAGATAAATTGGCAGCTGTTAATCAAAATGTTAATTAAAGAAACTATTAAGAGTGTGTTCATTTTAGCTTGTTTTTCTGAGCGTGCTCATCCGTGTAATTTATACATCAGAGGGCAAACACATTCCTGTTGGAGCTCTGCGGATGGCTGGCTGTGGGCAGGATGGTCTGTGCCGTTACGTCTTGGCTTCGGAGGAAATGGGAAACGCAGGCACAGCCTGCATGTGTCAAGTGCAGTCACGTTTGTTATTTAAAAGGTTAAACTGCACAAACATTTTAGTTAGCACATCCTAATTACAGCATTGCTCCATTCTTTCCAAAGGAAGTGTGAAAAGACTGGTAATATTTAATTTGAAAGACATTATTGTGCAGGCACAGTAGGTCTATGCCCTCGTTTGACTGTGTTAGTGATTTCCCTGAGATTTTGCTGCAGTAAATTTTTAATTAGCGTATTGTTAACGTGGCCAGTGTTTTTAAACATGAAAACAGTTGTTTTACGCCAATTGTGATGGACTAGTGTTACTGAAATAAGCTGCAAGGATCCTTTTTTATACTTCAAAACTTACTAATGCCTAAAAATCTTAAATTGAGGCAAAATAATATAAGGATCTGACTTAAGAAACCAAGTTATTTGTTTTCCAGTGATGTTCCAAATGAAGTATTTATGTTCCAAGAGATTTTGAATTTTGGAAATTTCAAAAATTCATAGGGTATGAGTGGCTGGTGCCATATGTACAGAGCCAGGTGACATCAGGGGTGTGACATCAGAGGTAGTGACAGGACCTCCCTCCTCAGCTCCATCAGTCAGCGCTGCCTCGACTCTGCCGTGAGCAGCGGAGGGGCTTTGTAGTTGGTTAGTTCAAATAGCCATGTACATGTTTATATTTTACTTTTTAATCTTACAAAGCTCTCCTATTGTGGCGGTGGATGTCACTGGTTAGTCATGCAGTACATAAGAAAAATGCTTGTGCTCAGTGTCTTTTTATCCTGTAGTTTCTTAATGACAAAATCAGAGAATGTGTTTTTCTTAGCTAACATTGCTATTTTTGTATATACCCTGTGATATTTCCTCTAATTTCCCTGCTCAAAACAAGTCAATTCCCTCTCCTTGATCTCTTTTGTATGGAGAGCTTTCCATTTCAAGACCTTTCTTTTACACCCTCCTTCAGAACTTCGTGAGTTAGCCTTTAACCCCCTTTGTTATTTTGTTTCACAAACAGCTTTCAAGCAAGTTTTCATTGTCAGCATCTTTTTCTTTTGTAGCAGAACTGAGTCTGGCAGTCAACATACAACAATTAAGGTTTACTACATGTAAAGAAATAGCTAAAGGGGAAGACATTAAAATTCCCAATCTTTCTGAATAGAAGTATTATCAAGATGAAAGCCAGGCAGGCATTTGGATAGGTGAGCTCATCTGAATTCATGACACAATATTATGCTATGCGATAAGGTCTTCCAAGGAGCCTTGTTGATTCTGAAGAGGAAGAATATGGTGTTAAAGGTATAAAACTGATTTCTGAGTAGACGGTGGGCAAAGAAAAAGAGAAAAGCAGAAATTAGGTGGTGGTTCTTCCCTTAATTCTTAATTTCCATCTTTCAACAGACCATTTTTTATTAATCTTGTTTACTCAGGTTTTTATTAAACTTTGGAATAATGTTGGGGTGTGGTATTTATTTTGAATTTGCTTCATACTTTTTTTTTAAAACTGAAGCTCTTCTTTAATGTCATTCAGGGTAAACATACACAGCTGGAAAACTGTTGTCTTGTACTTTTGAGGAAGCTGACCCATACTGCATCTTGAGATGCTGCTGATCTGTACTGCTTACCTCTGTCTTTTTGATGCTTTTGTTTATCATCACTGTGGCTTTTCTGAAATTTATTTCAAATAAGACTTTATTTCTTTTAGTAGTAAAAGAATGGCTTATTCAATACCTGCCTTTTAATCAGACAGTGCAGGTATTGTCATGTCATCAACAGGCTTCACAGAGATTGGTGCTCATAATGTGGATGTTATAATCTCTCCATGGCCTGATTACCATCTAAGACACTCTGCTGTCCTTCCATAATAACTTTGCAATATTTATATTTCAATGCTTAACAGATTTACAAGACAGTTACTGACTCCACCTCTTGGCAAGCTCACTGGGGAAGTGTACCAGAAGTTTGAGCTTGAATATTATGCCTCAGTCTTTTTCAGATGTTAAAGCCCTTGTGTTTGGGTTTACCTGAGCAAAGAGGAGGAGGATGGAGAAGGTCGGGGTCAACATCCTTCTCTGGGTGATGAAGGGGGACATTCCAACAGTTGGCCTCTCTGGCTCCATTTTTGCTTGTGGTTCTGTTTCATGAATAATTTAGTGTCCTGCCTCTATCAGTTTTCCCACATTGTTCTCAAGAGTTTTACTGGTCTTGCGGGACTCTGAACAGTTGAAACAAACCTGATGGGAGTGCCCTGAATTCCAGTTTGCCACTACACGACACAGCAAACCCCTAGTCTGTCTGCAGGCTTGAGATGGCACTGTGCTTGATGCTCCAAAGGCTATTTTACATCTCTCAGGGAAAACTCCATGGATTTTAAGGAGGAATTTTAAATCCTATGAAAATTGATTATAGAACTACTCATGTGCTGAAATACAAGGGGTTTTGAAAGGATTAGTAGCAAATAAGGAAAATTGGAAAAACTAGCTTTAGTAATGAACAGTTGTGGAGAGGCAGCAGTTGGGAAAGGGAGGTACTTGAAGATTATTTATTTAAATACATTTTAGTGTTTCCATTTACTGTCACATTTTTAATAACCGTGTTTGCAATCTGCTCCTCACTCTTTTGTGGTGGCAGCCTTGAAGGTCAGGGGAGGTGTGCGGGGTTTGGGGCTGTTCTGCAGCAGTTACCACAGAGGAGATGCCATTCCTGCCCAGGTAGTGTGGGCTGCTAGAGAATTACAGCCCCATCCTGGCTATGCTGTATTATACCATGAAAAGCATAATTTACCCTAAATTATAGTTAAGAGAATTGTCTCCTTTTTGAAACACGATTTCAAAGTACTGAAGTTGGCATTTAGAATCTTAACTAGTGAGGATGATCTTTTTCCACTTCTCCCTCTGTTTTCTTCAATAGCAGCAACAAAACTGACCCTGCTTACGCATAATTTAACACACTTTTATCTAACATATTTTGCACAGTGGTTGCTTGTGAGTGGATTTTGGTTCTCCAAAGCTCCAGGAAACTTACTGTGGTGAATATTTTTCAAGGGAAGAAGTGCGAGACATAAGGTTGCATCAGTATTGCTTGGTCATTGTATATGTGGCTGTTTCTTACTGCCACAAGGATACATGACTATCAGTTGGATATTGCTGTGATTTTGCTAACACTTGAACAGTAGGATCAACTGCCAGATGCGAAGCAATGTTTTTTTATGAAACAAAGCGTTTCAGGACATGACAGATTGTGCTGGTGCCCATCAGGCCGTGGTGGTGTGTCATGCTGGTAGCTGGGACTCCATAAATGTTCTGTTCTGTACCTTTCTTGCTGAAGTGAAGGTGTCTTTGTTCAGCTGCTCTCTGTTCAGCTCAAGGTGTAAGGTCAAACACCACACAATTGAAGATGGAGTGCCCTCATCCTGACTTACAGTGCACACAGAACTGGCGGGATGATTAAAGGGACATCAGTGGAAGATTAAGGCAGAATCCTTGGTATCTAGGTCCCGTGATTAGAGCAGGATAATGAAGCAGCAGTGAGTGAGTGAGCAGCAGATCAAGCTCCTGCACAGACCGAGCAGCTGCACCCTGCCAGAGTGGCAGCAAAGGAAGAGTAATTTGCCCACTATGCCTGTGATTGTTTTAGCTCCAGTTTCTCCTGCAAAATCCTCGTGGACCTAATTTTTTTTTTTCTTTTATCTTTGGCATGATGAGATCACAGTAGTGCAGAGTTAGAGCTGCAAAAGGGATTTTAGTTGCTTGCTGAGTAAAATCTGTAGCTATGGTACCCTTCCACAGCTGTGTCTGTGCTCTGCTGTCATGTCATGGATCTGATCTTCCTGGAGAAATGAGAAACCAAGTCAATTAGCTCTCCACAGTTACTCTAGGAATGAAATACTCTTACTGACAGAAAATACATGTTTTATCCTCAGGTAAAAGTTGTTTATTTTAATATGACTGTCTTAATTTCTCAAGTGACAAGTCACACAGTAGCTCAGTAAGGTGGAGAAAAGAACAAGTTTGCTTTAAGTTTCGCTGTTATCCTGCTTATACTTTATGTGAGACAGACACGTGAAATAATAATTGCTTAAGCGTGAAGGGGTTTTTTATGCTTTGTTTCAATATACACAGCTAATCCTATAGTCTGAGCAATGCTTGTACACTGACTCTACACAATACACTTAACCTATGTTAAAACTTTTCCTGAATGTTCACTGAAGTTACAATGTGTCTGACTGAACCAAACTCTTCCTGTGTGATCTGGCTGTGCGTCGTTTTTACCGCCAGCTGCACCAGCACAGGGCACTTTGACTTTTTGCCCAGTACTTACATAAGGAGTCGGTATGAAAAAATGGGTTTATGAAATTTGATCTGTACATCTTGTATTTGCAGCCCAAAGCTATTAATTGATGCCCACAGAGAATGAACAGCACAAAACACTTCCTAGATTTTTGGAAATAAGCACAGACCTTGGAGGAATGTTCTGAAAATTTTTGAGAGTATTGTTGCTCTTAAATTATTTTTTCGTAATTATTTTTTTTGTAAGCATACAGCAAAGAAAGTAGCATTTTGGGAGCAATCAAATGGTTTTTTTCTATTAAAGGGTATCTTATTTTAATGTAGCAAGAAACTATAAATCACAGCAAGTCCAAGTGATTACTCATTTATAGAAGAATAAGTAGTAGCAAAATATGGTGAGAAGCTTTCTCTTTTTTTTTTTTTTTTTCCTCCTTCTTTTTTTTTTCTCCCCCTTTTGGGTTTTTTTTTTTCTTTTTTTTTTTGTTTATTTT
>WBMZ01012531.1:69957-97262 GCA_013400975.1 Atrichornis clamosus
TTTTTTTTTTTTTTTTTCCTCCTTCTTTTTTTCTTCCACCACTTCTGGGTTACTTTTTTGCATTTTTTCAGAGATTACTGTATGTTTAATAGGAAATACTCAATGGAAAATAGGATTTTTAAACACAAGAGAACTGGCAGCCAGACTAAGGACCAGGTGAAGCTGTTTAATCTTTATTTAAGCTCTGGAAGACATTTATATTATCAATATCTATTTTATCAGGAAGTCTTGTGTTCTTTGGCATTATGCATATGTAATTCTTGCTCAGCTTTAGCATAGAGACTCTATTTTTCCAGCTTGAAAGTTAACAGTTGCCCTGGTCACAGAGCAGAGATGTCCTTTCTGGGATGCCATCTCTGTTCACAGCTTTCTATCTCTCTGTCCAGTCCTTCTCCACAGTATCTCAAAGATGTTATATAAATGCAAAGATATTTAGAGAGGAGTTTACCTGTTAAAGTTTAGTGTTGAATGCAGCTTTCAATTTAGATCAGATTCTTCCCAGTGCTGTGGGATCAAGGAAGACTTTCTGGTTTTTTGTTCAAGATAATTACATTTTTCTGATATTTAAAAAGCAAAACAAACAAAAATAATCAGAAAAGCCCAAACAAAAAAACTTCCTTCTCCTAAATTTTAGAGTTTAGAATCATGATACACAGGTGCAGTATTGGAAATATCACTTTGATGTGTTGTATAAGCAATCAGGACTTTAAAAATTTGTTTTCCTCTCAAGAGTTGTGTGAAGGGAAGGGATGTGAGTGCCAACTTTTAAAATTTGAAAACTGAACACCTGGAGATAGTTATATTTTCAAATGTTTTTAGGCTGAGTCAGAATTAATGACAAATGGGAACTATGTTAAATTGGCAGAAGATTAGTAGAATTTATTATGATAATATGCTTAGCATAAAAAGCATGGTGGTCTTGATTACTCAGTGACAGTTTGTGTAGTAATTTTTCCATTAAAAGACTATATCAGTCTGTCAGTAACTATATTCATTAGATCAAATACGCCGTCCTTAACCCATCTGCTTTCAAAAATAATATTAGCTTTCTCTAATAAGATGAGACTTTAGTGCTCTTCACATGGTTTGTAAAACAGACCTTAAGCAGACTTCACTTTAAAACATAAATTTTGTAGAAAGACTGAAACTTTAAATATAAGCAAATCATAGTAGTAGCCCTACCTCAACTTGTACGTATGTCAACAAAAAAACAGGTCTAGGCAGGTTATGACAAATGACCTGAAAATTCTTCTTGTTTTGTTGATAGACTACACATGCACAGAAGGGGTAAGTGAAGATTTCACAGCCCTACAATGTTAAAATATCTCTTTCAGAAATTGTCCCAGAATTCTAGAAAAAGTTATATTGATGTTTTTTATCCTGGGATTGTGTGTCTGTATGTGGAAATCCTCTCTGACAGGTAGATTATAACCTTGGCATGTGATCAGCCACTAGCCTTGGTTTTCCTAGTTAACTTTTTTTATTATCACCAGTTTAAAACAATTTCTATTTATATTAAACTCACTTTTTAAAGCCTGGTGCTATTAAACGTTCATGCAAATAGCAGTAGCATCTCAGCTTGGTGCTAGAGCAGTGCCAGTTAAAATTGCTGGGAGAGAAGTGTTCTTATCATCCAGATTAATACCTGAGATTGCTATTTTGTCAAGTTTCTTCCTAATGATGGAATGCAAGGAGTTTCTCAGTCTTATTCTAGGCCCTTTTTCCTTTCATCTGCCAGGATTTTTAAGGAAGTAACACACTCTCTTCCTTCAAAAAGCAAAAGTCAACATAACAAACTCCCAAGGATTGCATTAGTCATCCACTGGTTTGTTAGAGATTATTTGTAACTGTGATAAGCACTTGGATTTTGAATTTTCTAAATATACAGAACGTGGAAGAGTATTGAGCAATGTTTCTCATTATCTCACAGGGTAATCTCACAGGGTGTAGCATCGCTGAACTAATGGCCCTCAAATAGTAACTTAACAGAGCTGCTCAGGGATTCCTGCCATTGCTATAAAAAGCCGTTTGGCAATAAGCAGTGCATCATATTAGAAGCACAGGCATTTACTAGAACATAAATATGCTAAAATATTTCATTTACAGACTCTTCAGCGGCAGCTGGTTCTAGAAAATGAAGTGGATGATTTTGATAACTAATCATTTTAAATTTAAAGCCGTTGTTCCTTCAGATGGGTGATAAGTTAGTGCATTTCTGTGTTATTTTTGTTGTGCATTTCACACCTGAGTTCTCAGCTTTTTGGTAATTACCCATTCAGAAGTGATGACTATTTTGCAGGAGATGCGTTAGGTAGTTTGCTTCCATTTTGCAGTTAAACAGAGAAACACATAGGAGCTGGTTCAATTTCTTTCTTACTCTAAGTTCTGTATTCGTTCATTATTTTGATTTTTCCGAGCTCATGAACATATTCCAAATGCTACTTCCTCACCTCTGTAAAAACCAGGCTTGCCAGGTGTCAGACTCCCGTGTCTTCCTCTGGCCCTGCTGGAGCAGCTCGGTTTTCCCCCTGGCTGCTGCTGCTGTGTCCCGGTCCTGCCCTGACCCTGGAGCAGGGTTGGTGCCGTCTCGTTCGGTGGCTTCCAGCTGCCAGTGGAGTCCTGGCTGGTCACCACCCGGGTGACATTCATTGCTCTGTTCAAGACTGGGGGAAATAGGTCGTATAAGCACAACGCAGTTGCACTAATTTACGTTTTCCAGACTTACAGGCTTCTGCACAAGTTGCGCTGGACTTGGCTCTCGCTCTTGGCTGTGGGTGTAACTTTACGAGTAGCCTGCTGCTTCCACAGTTCACTTAAGTCAAAATCTGTAAGCTGATCCTGAGGTTGATCGATGGTGGATTTGGGCGCCTTTGACAATACTTGGCTGCGAAAGAGGTGTTAGCACTGCCTTCCCTCTGCCCTGACAGACCTCTTTCTTGTGTCTCTTAGATCTGTGGTTTGTGTGTACTTGATTGCCAGAACACTCTTAAGCAGGTGTTGATTACACCGATCATGGAGGTATCAGCGAGCACACGGGCCATTAACGTGTCTGTGTAGGCAGAGCTGGGCACTCCCTGAAGCTGCCAGGTGTTTTGAGCATTCTTTGTTCTAAAGAACCACCTTTACAATATACAGTATTTGACCTGAAATGGTGCTAGCAGTATAGAAATGTTAACGGTTTGGTGTTAATTAAGTAACACCTTCAGTGAGGGAATCTGACCACTCTTAATTCAAATACTCAGATTTTTGTTTTGTAGAAGAATATCTGTTGCTGCTTTTGATGTTGCTGCTAAATAGAAACAAGACGGGGAAAAAACCCCCAACCAAACTAAAAACAGCAATACCCAAAAAACCTAACGTAGGTCAATACTTGAGCTGCTGTTCACAGGGTTGTTTCATGCTGAAGGTCTAGTAGACCATACTAAGAGGTTGTCATGAAGTAAACGTGAAAATGTTGGGTTCAATATAATTTTGACCATTAGGAGACATACTTATAGATAATTCTTATCCTTTTCAGGAAATATGGTATTTTAGCTTGCCTGGCCTGAGGATAAGGGTCTCTTGGCTATGTGTGCCTGAGGTCTCACTTGCTTTTTGTTTAAGATGGAGAGAGAGCTAAGCCTTAGTGGCTGAGGAATGCAGCTCCCAAAGCTTAAAGAGACTGGTAACCCTCTGGAGACCAGCATTGAGTGGAACCTCATGGATTACAGAGGCTTGAATCCTCTATGCTCTGTGTGTGGCAGGGGACCTCCCAAGCCAATAAAAGAAAAACGTTAATGGAGTAAATGACAACACGAAGTATTTACGAATTCTTTCTGTGTATGGGAGCTTAAAACCCCTTTTCACTCTTTCAGAAAGAAGACACAGCTCCTCCAGCAAGCCGCCTTTGACTCCTCCCTCCTCTTCAGTATTTTCCCTCATTTCATCTTTCCCTTCAAAAAACAAAGGTAGCAGCGGAAGTGGGAGCAATCGTTCATCCAGTGGAGGTACTAGTGCATCATCATCAAATTCCAAGTTGTTGAAATCACCCAAAGACAAGCTGCAGATCAGCGGAAACAACAGGTTAATGCATTCGGTACAGCACAGCAAAGTTCCCCATGACAAAATGTGAGTGTGCCTCTTGACAAAGAATTAAATGTTGTTACTTGCACGGACACTGCTTTATCGATAGAGTTTCCTTTAGTTTCAGAGGGATTTTGGTTTAAGTGGTAATCTCTTTAAACTTCTCCAGATCTTTTCCAGCAGCCTGGTCAAAGATTGCAGATAATTCTCATAATTGTGTTGAAGAAGAACTCTTGCAAATCTGCATCTTAAATCACCATGAGTAAAGATCATTCTACTAGGGGCTCCTAATTCTTTGATGTAATCTGCATACTTTGATCATAACTGGGTTTTAACTCTGATTCAGGTGATTTTTGACCTGCACATGTGAGATCACAGCACTGCTGATATAATTTATTGCCATGGAATGGTGCATTTCTCACTGGATGTGATGGGTCCATTGCAGTTGCTTTGGTGATGCTCTCTGCCCGTAAATCCAAATAATGGTTTCTTAAGTCCCTGAAGACTCTGAAATACTTACAGGGAAATGGGGAAAAAGAGGGCAAAAGAGATTATGGACATCATAAAAAATATGTAAATTAAAAAGATAATAAGAGAATGGGGAGTAAAGGAGAAAGGTCTAAGTTTGCATTGGGAGTAGATCAGAGTATTGTTGAGTAATAACGTATTTTAACTACTTTTTTTCAATTTTCCTCCTTTGTTTTTCATGAATAACAGTATGACTCCATCTGTCAAAGTGGAAAAGATTCATCCAAAGATAGATGGTGCCCAACTGAAAGCTGCTGTTGGTCCAACTTGTTCTACTACTGTGAGTTCCTCAATAAAGACTGGCCTTAATTGTCCCTCAATACCAAAGCCACCCTTGCCTTCCCCTGGACAGATACTGAATGGTAAAGGTCTTCTCTCTGTGCCTCCATTTTTGGAAAAGAAACCTGAAGAAAATACGAATAATAGGAAATTTTTACATAAAAGATTGTCAGGTAATTGGTTTTAATTATTATTTGCTGTATTCCTTCCTCTTAGTAGTGTATCTACCGAAATACATATCTAGAAATAAGTTTCAGAATAAGTTAAACACTTCTGTATTAGTATAACTTTTAATAAGTTTTTTTATGCTATAATTCAAATCTATAATTTGACATATACTTTAAGGATGCAAACACCTTGAAATGTGGCTTTTCCTTTCAGAAACCTGTAGAGATCTCAAAGGCCTGTCAGTTCTGACAGTTCTAAAATTACACTCTTCTACTACCTCTAAAGATTTTAGTTTCCTTCTTTCTATATGGAAGGTCAAATGTACATAGAAAATGGAACTACTAGCACCTCATAAACTCAAAAATGGAAACCCAGTCTGCTCTTTACACTTTTTAGCACAATTATTCTGAGTGTTAGTAGAATGGTAGAAAAGTTTTTGACATGAAAACCACCAACCACCAAACCACCAAAAACCACCATTTGTTTGTCACAGTCCATAATGATGGTGATCTCTACTCCTAACAGGCAGGATCAAATCCTCCTTTGGGGTCACTTACAGGTGTTTGTAGACTTGAGAACTGTATTTCAGCACACTATAAGCTTGCTGAGTGTAGAAAATTTCATTTGTACAATGTTACTGTGCATTTTTATTTGTACATTTGCTTGTGTTATATTTGAAAAGTTTCCAATAGGGTTAATTTTTATAATGAAACTAAATGTTAGTATTTCAAAACGTCTTTTAATAACTTTTCAATACTGTGTGTCTTTGACAGAGAGAGAATTTGATCCTGATATATACTGTGGTGTCATTGATGTGGAAACCAGGAAACCTTGTACTAGGTCTTTAACATGCAAGGTAGGATATCTCAATCAGACTAAGATAATCTGAAGTTTTAATTCATATTCCTGAAGAATTTGATAGAAAACAGAGAGCTACAAAATTTTGCTGTCAGAAGTTACCACTGTAAGTGGTACCTCTCAACACTTGCTGCTCAGAACCAAGAAGAAATTGTTTTTGAAGCGCAGGATTTAAATTATTCAAGCTCTTCCCCTCTCACACCCCCTCTTCTCCCCCACCGGAGTCTGCAGCAGGTACTTGGGAGGAATTTGTGTAAATGCTAATGCTGCTGGATGCACTGCCACAGCCAGCTCCTGGAAAAGCCATGGAGCATGCCTAGAGATCAAACTCTAAATTAAACAATCCCTAAGAAGTTTCAGTCAGACAAAATGTATCCTGTGCCTCCAAAATCCTGGGGAACAGAGGGGTGTCACTTGGTCCCCAGGAACCAAAAACCCAGATCCTCTGCACTTGTGTGATGTTTCACTGCTTTCCTGCAAAGCAGCTCTACCCTCAGTTTGAGAAGCATCTGGTAAATAAACCACCTACAGAACAAAGGTAAATGAAGCTGGCACTAATGACCCAGAGGAACTGAACTTGAACACATTGCCCTTTTGGAATTACAGAGGGGAGGAAATTGTTTTGCTAATAGAAGAGGGAAAAGCTGCAAGATTTTACAAGAGAAATAGGCAAGTCAAAAGTGAAAAAGAGAAAATAAAAAAATTTCTCAGGAATTCCTTAGAATATACCTACTCATAAAATATTTTTTGGAATTGCTATTTGTGTCTGAATTATGTGATAATAACTTTTACCTACTAAAATGAACCAAATCAAACCCTTTGTGCCACATTAAAAAAGGTATTGAGTGTGACTTCAACAATTCAGAAAAATATCTTCCATTTGCTTCACCTTACTTCGAATTTGTGCCATCCATACATATACACATTTTACTGTGTGAAGTGTTGAGGACACTCAGAGAACTTTGAGTCCTGTCTTGACTCTGGATTCTGCTGGGTGTTTTGCATTCCTTCATATCTATTTGATTACATTAGTTTTCAAGGAATATATTAGTATATAGAAGGCAGCAAGTACTTTTATAAATATTTTTCAGGTCTCCCATTAGAAGTCTGATTTTAAACGCTATTGTGTTGAATATTTTCATAAGTAAAAGTAAATATTTTCTTTTTTTGGTTTTGCAGGAGTTGGCAATTGAATTATCAATGTAAAAAACAGCTTTCTAGTTCTAGTCTTAACCTTGCTAAAAATTTGGCATTAAAAATCTGCTTTTTAAGAAGTTTGAAAGAAGCCTTTTGCTGGATTGCTGGTTTTGTTACTTTATATCGGACAGGGATCTAATCACCCACCAAGCAATTTTAAAGTTTGTTTTCTAAGTCATATTTCCATTTGTTTACTAAACCAGGAGTGTGATGATTTTCTCTGTTTTTAGAGCTCTAGACACGTGTTTTGAGTGTTTGACTTCCACAAATGTAATAGCCCAGGATTAATGATTTATTCCTGGTTCTGCAGACACATTCCTTAACCCAGCGGAGGGCTGTACAGGGTCGAAGAAAACGTTTTGATGTGTTATTAGCTGAGCACAAAAGCAAAACCAGGGAAAAGGAACTTCTTCGACATTCGGATCATCATCAGCAGATGCCCCCTCTCAGGGAACCACATCCCTCACCTACTAAAACTTCCCAGGAGCTGCACCAAAATTCTCATGGAGTTACTCTTACAGAATCAAAGCCTTTATTACCTAATAAACCCAAACCTCACCCCCCCAGTCTTCCAAGGTAAGGAAAATCTACAGATGCAGTGGTATGAAATGAATCCTGGGAGCTTGATGAGGTGGATTTTGAGGGAGTGATAGGGATCTGTTGGTCAGGGCAGTGTGTTTGCTCCGGGCCTGGTGACTGTCTGCAATTAGCAATTACCTGCTGAGGGTAACTCCTGGCAAGGAGGGGTTGGTGTTTGAAGCAGTAAAAGCTGACTTGCATCAATGAAAGCAGTTCAGCAACAATTGGGCAACGCTGCTTTTCCAGGGGTACCACCATACCCTGTCCTTCCACTCGGCAGGTTGCAAGAATATGGACAACACCAGGAGTCTGTTAATGTAGACTTCTTTCTCTCAGTAAGAGTAAGCACTTAAAGGGTGGAATTTTTAACTAGGCTTGGTTCAATAACACCTGGTTACTGCTTGCCTTGCCCAGGCCTCCAGGCTGTCCAGCCCAGCACAGTGGAAATGCCCCCAGCGAGTCTCCTTCTGTCCACGAGTCCCCACACCCTCCCTTGCCTGCAGCTGAGCCAGCATCTCGGTTATCCAGTGATGAGGGAGAATGTGATGAAAAAGAAGAGCCTGTTGAAAAACTGGATTGTCATTATTCAGGTCATCACCCTCAACCAGCCGCTGTACGTCTTAAAAGTTAACCTTGGTCTCTCCCTGGCTCTAGTTGTAAACTAGTGACTTGGGGGTTTTATGGGTGGTTTTCTATGGCATGTGTGATTTTATTTGTTTTTGCTGTATTTTGAGAAAATTATTTTGTGGCCTAGGAGGTGGTGAAGGTTTAACTAGTTGCAAAATAAGCATGCTAAAAAAAATGCGTTCATAGCTCACTTCCCCAATCCAAAAGAAACCAAAATGACAAAATACTAAAGATGAAATTGGTAACTGCTCTAAAGGGCTGTGGTTTTGGAATAGGGACATGTAAACAGTGCCTTTTTGGTATGATTTTGTTGTTGGTCTCCCCCCTCCACACCCACACATACTTTTTACTCAAGTTACCAATGTCACATTAAAGGGAACAGTAAAGTATTTTAATATTTAAATCTTGACAAAAGCTAGTTAGTCTAACTAAAAGTAAATGTATTGCCTAGCCTGTACGTCAGATTATCTCCTGATTTTTTCAAATAGACTGCAAACATAGCTAGTAAGTTCTCAGAAGATGTTACATATATATATGTGTATCTGTATAATGTTTTTATACATACACACACATACAGTTGTCCTTCTCTTTTTAATCAGAGGAATTAAAATTTGACTTTTGCTCTTACTCATAAGTATGGGAGTATAAGATGGGAAGCAGATGATCTCAATATAGCAAGGCCAAAAATGTAAGGTAGCTGTTATGCCATAGACATAAAAACACTAATTTATATTTTTTAATCTATTTAAACATATAAAAGCATATTTATATAAAGAAATTGTTATTCAGAGTGTTATCATCGAAAGTAGAAAACATCAATAAAAATCTATCTTTTCAGTTTTGCACATTTGGTAGTCAGCAAATTGGAAGAGGTTACTACGTGTTTGACAAGCGGTGGAACCATATTCGATGTGCACTTGACTTCATGTTGGAGAAGCATCTTAATTCACAGATGTGGAAGTGAGTAGAAGTGAAAGAGTTTGTATTCTTTTTGGTATTTATAGAAGTACATGGAACCTGTGTTTCCAGTTAAAGAACAGTCATCTTGTGTTCAGATTAATCAGATTGAAGGTTGATGGTCTGCACTTCAGGTTTTTTGCAGCAATTAACTACCAATGTAATAAAATATTTCAGTAGCATTAACCAACCCCAAGATACAATCACTTCAATGTAGCATTATTAGGCGGGGTATTAGTTTGAAGAATGGTGGCTGTGTGGGGTTTAATCTGTGTTTTTCTGTTCGCCTGCAGGAAAATTCCTCCAGCATCCAGTAACACGGCCTCGGTGCGTGCCCCACATCGGACAAACTCGACGCCTGCTTCTCAGCACGGTGTCAATGCAGCAGGTTTCCTCTTGCCCACCACGGTGATGTCATCGCCAGCGCTGGTCTCTCCTTCCTGTGTGTCTCTGAGTAACAAATCGGTACCATCCCACGGAACGACACTAAATGCCAATCCTGCTGCTTTGGGAGCAGTGGATCCTGTCTGCAGTATGCAATCAAGACAAGTGTCTTCATCCCCTTCAACACCTACAGTGCTTTCCTCTGTACCTTCACCTATGCCCAGCAAACCTCAGAAAATGAAATCCAGCAAATCTTTTAAACCTAAGGAATCTCCTGCTGGCAGTGGCACCTGTAACAGCACCGGCAGCGTCAGTAGCAGCGGCGGCTCAGGAAAGAAGCGTAAAAACAGTTCCGCACTGCTCGCACCTTCTCATTCCACAGAGTCCTTTAGGAAAAACTGTGTGGTTAACTCTGGAAACTCTGGGACCTCCTATCATCCATCGGTGACAGCTTCGTCCCACAGCGTTGGCCTCAACTGTATGACTAGCAAAGCTAACTCTGTTAGCCTCAAACATGACCAATCAGGGAGGGGTCCTCCGACTGGGAGCCCTGCAGAATCCATAAAGAGAATGAGTGTGATGATGAACAGCAGCGACTCCACGCTCTCCTTAGGGCCGTTCGTTCATCAGTCCAGTGAGCTGACTGTAAATTCACACAGCAGTTTTTCACATTCACATACTTCCCTTGACAAATTAATAGGAAAGAAAAGAAAGTGCTCACCTGGTTCAAGCAGCATCAACAGCAGCAGCAGCAAATCAAACAAAGTTGCCAAATTGACATCAGTGAACAATGTTCATGCAAAACACACTGGTGCAATCCCAGGGACGCAAGGACTGATGAACAATTCTCTGTTTCATCAGGTAGGAAGTTTTGTCTCAGACTAAGCCAGCATGAAATGCCTCCTCACGTGCTAATATTACATGTGTTCTCTTAAGTGTTAGGTAGCCAATTCCAGATCCTGCTCAAGTAAAAGGTAGTTCTCCTGTTTGTCCTCTACTAATTGTGGTGTTCTTGTGGTACATTTACGCAAGATTTTTATAAACACTCTAAAGAAAAAAGCTACACTTTATGAAAGAAACCTTAACTGTGATATTTCAAGTTCCTTAGATGCTGTTACCTGTGAATTGCTTTCAGATGAAATTAATTCCTCTTACTTTAAAAACATAATTTAAAAAGTGAATCTTGCCAACCTGCTGTGGAACTGAGCTGTGTGCCTCAGCCTGACTCCTTGTTTCTGTCAGGAATAAACATTCTACAGAGTGGAACATAATGATGCTGATAACAGAACAGTGATACTGTGATAAAATAAGCCTATTATCCCAAGGTGTCATTGACTAACTTCTTAGTAATAATGAGATTAAATATTATAAATAAGATAGAAACCTTTTTAGTCAGTAAGGCGAACAGATATGCTGTAAAGGAAACAGATCTCATGAGTGAGATCTCATTTTAAAAATTAGTTTGGGGTTTCAGTTTTTTTTAAACAAATCTCCCTGGAAAAGTAGCGCGTTCAGGATTGAAAATCCAAGAAACTTTGTTTTCTCTGCTGCTAAAACCTTGAAATCTGTGTACGTGGAGATCCAGGAGGTCAGTAAGAGCTTTTTCAGAGTGGTTTCTTAATTTTCAGTTTCAGCCACAGAGGAAGATTTTTATCTTTATGTGTGTTTACTTAACCAAAAAAAAAGCCTTCAGATGGCTGAATTTATTTTTGGACTTATCTAATAATTACTATTTCAACTACGCAATATAAGTAAAGGAGAAATATAATTTGAGTGAATTAAGGAAGGAAATCGTACATTATAACTTCCAAGAGCTGTAGTTGAGAATTGTTAAGTCTCGGAGAAGCCAATCTCATGTTTGTGGTGTTGCACCGTGCCTGAGATTTTCCCCCAAAACAGTCTCTCATTAGCCACAAAATGTGTTTGTTTCAGGGCCTCTGCTGTGGCAGCCTGGCCCACTGATCCTTCTCTCTCTTTTCTTGCCCCCAAGCCAAAGGCCCGTCCCTGATAGCTGAAGGCACCACGGTGAGAAACAAACTGGACAGTTTTCACTACAAGCAAAACCTCCATCTGGATTTCTGGACTCCAAGATGCCTTGAGTTTTCCCAACTTCCCATGGTCCTCAGGTGTGGAAATCTACTGGACTGTCACTTAAACAAGGAATTTCCCTGAAGCCATGTCTGTAGCAGCGAATATACTAGGAATGGACACTGGATGAAGTTCAGCCACATAATTGCTCTTATCAGTGTTAACAGTGGTCTGGACTGTTTGCTACAAATCTGTGAGATTTTCCTTACAGGAGTACATCATCTTGCCACTATTTGACATAGTTTGGCTGGGCAAACGAATGTTTTCTGGGGGGAAATAAACGTTACTGTGGACTTATTTTTATACTGATGGTGTCTTTTGTAGGTGATAGCCAACCAGACAGACACCCTCAATGGAGAGGACCCCGCGACAAGGGGAAAAATATGTGAGGCACAATGGAAAGAAGCCCTCAAGAAGGGAATATGGCTTTAGTGTTTTTATAGCAATGTTCCTTTAATGGAATATCAAAAAAATAGCACAATTCAAAAAACAGTCTGTTTTGCCCAGCCTTTTGCAGGTAATTTGGGATAAGAAGCTATCAGGAGTTTAAAACAAAACGAACTCAACAAAACCACGAAAAACTTGTTTGAGGCCGTTGCTCAGAAAACAAGTATAAAATGTCTTCTATTTGTGTGATACAAAACCTATTTTCTTTTCTTTTGAATGAGATTTGATTGTGGAAGAAAAGTTAATTTTATTTTAAAATTCCAAAAATATTGAAAAGACAAAGGCAAGTAACCTCTAAAACTCTATGCCCAAAGAACGTATTTATTGACCTATACTGTACACCACAGGCCTTTGTTATTTTTAAAAAAATAACTGTATTCGTGAAATTAGGCTGGATTTGTCTTCCAGTTGATGAAATTAGCCCTTTTAAAACCAAGTTTTTAAAGTATTTGAATATTTTCTAAAAACCATAAAAGTCAGTTTCTTTCTGCCTTGTTTGTATAACTAAACTGTTGATGTGTGACACCTTCCACCACTCAGATTTTTTTTTTTTTTTTTTTTGGTCAAAATTCTGGAATAAATGCCAATTTGACAGCAGAGTTCACCATGAAGCACAGGTTTGTGCATCACAGTCATCCCAGGCCCACCCAGACTTTATGAGCACGGGGGGCTTTACAGTTTTGTATAGTCCAGCCAATTTTTATGAAATATTTTTTCTTGCTTCAAAACACCTCAAAAATGAATTCCGCTAAAGGGCTCATTGTATTTTGTTTTGACTCATCTGGATGTTTTTGTTAAGTCTTTAAGCATCAGGTAAAGGCTCAAAACTGATTCAACTTTTATTAAGGGGGCAAAGCAAAGGAAAATGAAATTCTAACCAAGGAGATTTTTTTTTTTTTCTGCCTTAAAGGGGCACCAGCTATTGCTGAGAAGAGACAATCTGAGCCTGTCCAATTGTTCACGTAGCCCAGCCTTCTTCCCGTTCTGGTGGCAAGTAGTAAGTACATCAGGGAATCCAAAGCCACTCTGAGTAGCAGTTGCTTAGTTGTTTACCTAACGATGCTTTCAGTTTCTCCTGAACTTCCTAGGAAATCATTGTTATACAGCAAAACAACAAGAAGCCTCTATGCAGACACTTTAGCTTTGAATTGATACAAAAGATCACACTGAGAAAGCAATGTACTAGAGACTCTTATTATGCAAACTTTAAAAAAAGAATAGTAGACAACTTTTCAGGAACAAAAGGATTCGTATTTGATAGGATGCCCTGTTGAAAGGATTGTTAGAACTGTGATTGGTTTAACGCAAAAGGAACCAAAGCGAAACTCCACAAAGAGAAATCAAAGTGTGTTAAATCCTGCACGTTTGGAGAGAAATCCATGCTCTGATGAAGTCCCTGGGGCAGAGCTTCCACTTCAGGATAGCGTCAGTCACAAGTGCAATTTGACTCTTGGTAGAAACAAAGGTAAAGGAAACAAAAATTTGACAAGCTTGGACACTGGCGAGTTTGTGATCGAACTCTCCTCTGGTTTTTTAAGGTTCTGTTGATCTGAAAGCAAAATGGCAAATCTGTGCTCCTTCAGTAGCATGCAGACGTGTGAAAAGTTCCTGATGGCTGCTCCTACAGAGCCAGGGTGTGCAGCCACCTGCGTCGTGTGGGCTTGAGCCATCGGGGGCAAAGAGTCCGAGCATAAATTCTGTCTGCCCGTACAGACCTGCTCTAAATATTATGTTTTAGATCTTGGTTATAAGCAGAACATTGTTCCTGAAGCTTTTATTGTCACATAGTTCTTACTGTAAATAATTAAGGAAGCTTAAAATTAATTTTCCTTGCAAAATTGAATTTGCAGTGGCTGGGTTGTTTCTAGACAGATTTTGGTATTAATTTAAGAGATACAGTTTTTATAGTCTTTCCAACTTCTCGTTATGACTCCTGCAGTTTTCTTAACCTAAAAAATTGCTGCAATGATGAACAAAGAATTATACAAGAAAAAAAACATACTTTTGTATCTTTATTTTGGAATTTCTTGTTCTATTATAAATATTGAAGTATCCCTATTTCAGAAGACATATTTTGTTAATTGATTGTACATATTTAAATATGTATTTTTGCACAGGTCTTTTTTTCTTATATCCAGTTTTGGTACAATTGAGATCATCTAGTATTTATTTATTAATTAATTAAAAAAAAAAAGCAAATACCTTTTTATAATTTGAAGTGGTTCACTGCCAAGCCAATAGTTAACATGCCTACTTTGCAACGTAAGGGATGCCTCCGTTTTGTGAAAGCTGTGTCCCTTTTCCCTGTTTTGGGAGTGGATCCACGCCAAGGATCGCCCGGCTCCTGCGGTCGGGCCCTGCCCCGGGCGCCCGAGCGCGGGCTCGGAGCCCAAGTGGTTGATATGGCATTGCTTATCAGTTGCCTGATTCCCAGAAGATCCATTTCGTTAAGTGACACACTGCTTCTCTTTTTTCAGTGTTCGTGTGCGTGTGTGTGCGTGCGCATCCGTGTGGGTCTCGTGGTTTAAAACTAACGGAAAAACTGAAAGTGCCTGATATAACTAGTTTTAAGCTTGGACTGTTTAGACAGCTTCTCCTTAAAAGACTTGAATGTTCAGTTGAAATTTTGGAGCTTGCTTTTTCCACCTATATATAATATATGTGTGTGTGTATACACGTATGTGTGCATATATATATATATATACACACACATATATCTGTACTTCTGAAATTAATGAGATGGGTTGACAAAAGAAAGCAAATTATGCTGGTAGCTTTTGTAAAATCTTTTAATTCAAATACCTTGTGTTGGAACAATCCCATTGATAACTCATATTTAGGATAATGCCAAGGGTTTGAAATATGGTTTTAGCCAGCAGTTTATTTAACTGTCTCATTTTGGGAAGGGGAGGGAGCGCTATTCAGGAATCAAATAATTTAGGAAATGCTCAAAATCATTGGTATTCCAAAACAAACAAAAAACCCCAAAAAAGCACCTCTTAAAACCATTACAAAAATAAAGATGTGATTTCCAAATGACATTTCTAAGGCAGTTGTCTTCCTGTAAGAGTTCTCTTGCCAAGGAATCTCTCGTCTTTTACTCATTCTGTCCTGGAGGAGGGAATTGGGCTTAGAAAGATTCTTAAATGTTTCACTGTTCAGCAGAAAATAATCATTTTTACCTTTTGTGCGAGATATTTTACGTTTTAAAGATAATTTTGAAATGAGCACTACATAATGTCAATGTGAATGTAGGCCTTGGAAGCATCTTGCTCGGTGTTGAGCCTGGTTCTAAAAGCAATCTCCTGTGTAAAATGTGTGAATAGTTTGATAATTTGTATACATAATCAAGAGCATCTGATCAGCTGAACTCTGTGTTGGCTGCTGTATAGTACATGAACAAATGTCATGGGATAGAAAAATTACTTTGGATATTTAAAAGAAAAATAAATATATAGTCTATTTGTTTTGTAACAAGTTTCTGTAAATAAAATAATTTATACTATTTATAAGAAAAAGTTGTGCTTTGCTTCATGAAAAAGATTAGTTTGTTGAACAAACATGTTACTAAACAAGGCAATAAAATTAGGACTTTTCAATAAATGAGGTTGGTTGCATGGAATACATTATATGTTTCTGCTTCATTATAAAATCCTTCGCTATTAAAGGAAAACATTATCTGTATTGGTGCCTATGTGAACTAATTTCAGAGAATTGGATGTGGTCAAATTCTGTCACTGTCCCTCGGCATCGTGGGTCAGCCCAGTAGGATTGGAGTTTTCCATCCTACAGGGGCTTGGTACCTGTTTTTGAGCTGTGCCTGTATCACCCCTGCAGCGTTTTCCTGTGCAAAGACCTTTTGTTACTTAAGGTTCACACTTTATATTATTTTCTAATCAGAATAATCAGCAGCAGCTTTTACAGCCCCAGGTGTGGTATCTTGAATTGTCATGTTTCCTGGATTTTATTTTTTTCCTTCCAAAAAACTATTTTCTGTGTCTTCACAGTTTGAAGGTCCAGTGTGTGAATTTGGCAGGTTAAACAGTCTGGCAGAACTTTTCTCTGCACGTGACTCGAGACTCGTGTGCCGTGGGCAACTTCAGAGTGGTTTGTAAAACCAGTAAAACTCCTGTTAGTGGGACAGGACTTCAGAGTGACATCCATGGCAATGCTTCTTTTATTCTGTCTCTATTTTGTTTGGGTTTTGGTTTTTCCCCCACTCTTACAACAAGTTTTCCCTAGTATGTGGAATAAATGCTACAAGGTATAAACGGGATTCAGACAACAGGCAAGTTCTGCTTTCTCTTTTTATAATTAGTACCTCTAATAGTTCTACATTTACTTTTTGTGTTGACTGAAGATTTTTATTTCTTTTTGTCTTGCCTTCGTGCCAAAACCTTTCCTTCCTAGTAGCAGTTCCTACCACCTGTGCCATCCTGTGTGAGCTGTTGGCACCAAAGCTGGTGGTGCTGAGCTGTAGCAGTGACCACAGCCCGGGGTGCAGAGAGGGATGTTTGTGCAGCGGAGCAGAGCTCTGCGCTTGGCATCGTGCTCGGGCAGGTTCGTGACTCTGCTTCAGCACTGAAGGCATAAGTCTGCATTTAACTGCATTTAATACAAGGTTCAGTGTCCTCTAAAACTGGCAAGGTGAAGGAAGGAAAAAAGGTGCGTTCACCCCCTGTAACCCTGAGCTCTTTCGGGTATCTCGGAGCTCTGTGGGTTTGGAGCATCCTCCCTCTCCCCTTCCTCTGCTGCATTTGGTGCAGTGCAGGGCCAGGGAGCCCTGAGCCTGGGGCAGAGCAGAGCTGCTCTGGGGGTTCTCTCTTCTCCCAGTGACTCAGCTGGTTCAGTAAAGGGGTTTGTGACGAAAAATGCCACCTGACCAGGTGCTGGAGTGAAACCCAGTAAGCACAGATGTCCCTGGACTGGGTAGGAAGCAGTTTCCTTCCTGTGAGTGTCTCATAGGAAAATACTCCAGTTTCTAGCTGGGAGAGTTACTTGGTGTTGTAGGAGGCTGCCAGTGTGTGCAATGAAACCCCAGTGTCAGAGGTTCCCTGTGTGCAGGATTTGTGCACTCGTGCATCTCGTCAGTGCCCTTTGCATTTGGCATCCAAGCTGGGCAGACGTGTCCTGGGAATCTGAAGGTGTTGGCTTTCTCCTGGTGGAGCCGTGCTGGGCTCAAAAGCTGCGACCTCTCTGCAAATGTGAACCTGGGTCCTGCCCGTGCAGCTCTGGATGAGGGGTGTGAAGTTGGCCCGGTGCCCTCACGCTCTCTGAAGGCCAGAGCTACCAAAACAACCAAAAGGAGGGCTTGCCATTGGCTTTATTTAAATGCAAATTCCTGTTGGTTCATTATTATCACGTTCTGCTGCAACAAATAATCAAACACACGTGGCTCGTAGGATCCGCCATGGGACTTTTTAATTTGACTGGAGGCTTTTTTCAGTGCTTTGGCTCAGAGCTGTGTAAGCTGCTGGATTTGTTCCTTACAAGCAGCATGGGAGCTTTGTCATGGAAAAATGGCATATGCTTGGGTTTTTTCTGACCCAACAAACTTCAGGGGGATCTCGGAAACCTTTAGGGAAGTTATTCAAACTAACCTGGACTGAAACTTTATTGCAGGAGGAAAAATGGCCTGAGAAATGCAGTAAAAAAGCTTTGTCCAAGCCCATGAGAAATGGTTGGAGTTGATCTGTGCCCAAATTGGTACAAATTTTTTCTTCAGCAGAGACTGTGTGTTGCTGCTCGGGTTTGGTGCTCTGACAGTGCAGGAAGTTTTTTTGTCTTCAATTTTGCAGTTGAGGTCCCTTCACCTGAGTCCCTTCCTGCCCATGACAGGTGACTTTTTCCTAAAGTGAGTGCCTTTTCTCCTTCCTGCAAGGCTGGACCTTGAGCTCGGAGCCCAGCATTCAGTGAGAGAGGCACCGAGGTGTTGGCTGGTCAGGAGAGACCGGTGAGCCAGAGAATGTTTACACACAAACTTGATTTCAACCACTTTGTAGCAGAGCTTTACTGCCCCTGCAACACCCCATCTCCTGCCCTTCCCACCTGTTTTCCCACCCATTAACGGCAGGGAGTGAATTACAGCGAGAGGTGGAAGCTGTGGCTTGAAATCTCTGTCTGGTTCTGGCTACCTTGTAGCGAGGGTGAAGTCAGCCTTGCAAAGCGAAATTGGAGAATGGCGTTAGCTCAAGGAACTGCCCAAGCTTAAATTACAAGAGAGAATGTACAACTTTGGCATGTGGACTATAAATCCATGGATAGGTGTCAAGAACGAGGCACGAACGGCTGTGTTTGGGGTGCTGCTCACAATCAGAGTTAAATAAAGGGAAATCAATGAGATCAGATGAACCAAAGGTAAGACTAACATGACCCCAGGATAGTAAAAAGTAACTAGGAGTTACTTCAGGGGTTAAAGGAAGCAGAAATTCTAATGCTTCTGATTTGACATGGAAATGGAAGAAGGCAGTTAAAAACAACAGAATAGACAAAATTATGCCCTTGATCAACTCAAGGCCTGACCACCCCGGACCCCTCAGCATTCCTACTCTTTGGAAAAACTGTGTATCAGATTGCTGTCTCTTTCTTTCAGGAGAGCAACATGAACAGCTGCTCTGGTTAAGCTTTGTGCCTCCAGCTGTGGGCTTCAGGAGGTGTTGCTTTTCACCTTTCCCTCCAATTGTCCAGAATTCTATCCCATGAATATTTGGCATGGTTGAGAGGCTGAACTGCTGCACAAAGCCTTAACATGTTCAGGTAAAATTGATGTGTCTCTTTCCTGCCAGGCTTTGGTGCTTTGTTAAGAAGCCCTCCAGGCTCTCCCTGGATCCTCCTTCGCAGGACACAGGCTGAGAACAGGAAATGTGCAAGGCAAGTTGGGATCTTTAAATGGAAGCTTTGATATAGTTAATTAAGGCCAGTTAACGTACAAATATGCTGGAAAGGAAAACTTATTTGTGGATCAGAAATTAAATTCCTCAGTTCAGTGAAGACATTAAGACAGTATGGTCTTCTCACCTGCACATAGGAAAAGATGTTCCCAAAAGTCAGACTGATTAAAGTCTTCCTGGCTAGCTCTACTTAACTGGTATGGGCCAGATCTAGAAAAACAAGGGAGATTATTGCAGCTCTGAAAAGTCTGAATATTGGGTTATATCAATTAAAACCTTATAGGAAGTGGTATGTGTGTGAACACACAAAACAGAGACTCATAACTGACATGGTAAACTTGAGTTCTTGTTTATTCCTCTCACTATTCTGAAGATCAGAATTTCCTTCTAATTAGTACTGTCTTAAATTTAAATCTTTAAACTCTGGTTAAATAGCTGCTTCTTGGAAACACCCAAAAGAGCTTACAGAAAGTAGTACAAGAAAACCAAAAGTCATGAGGTTGTATTTTGAATTTCAGAACAGTTCATCAACAGGAACAGCCCCTCAGCACCGAGGGGTCCCACCTCGGGCAGGTGGCAGCCATTCAAGGACAGGAGACCCTCCATGACCTTGCAGTGGGAGGAGTGTCCTGCCTGTGGCACAGTAGCTTCCAAACGTTGGGATTGCTCTTTGGGTGCATCTACCTGTTGGGGTTACTTCCTGCAGTGAAGTGGCAATGAACACGGGCAGTAAATGGGTTCTGCTGCCAAGTGCAGAGGCATCAAACAGCTCACAGAACTCACAGGACTCACTCACAGACCTCTGGGAGGAGGAAAAAGCCCCTCAAGGCAGGCCAGCAGGGTAAACAGCTGCTGCCAGAGGCTCTGCCACGCCAGAAACCATGTGTCATCAGCATGGCAGCAGCCCAGTGAGACACTCATTCCTCAGCAGCTCCAAGGAAGAAATTGTAACCCCTGCAGTACCTGATCAGTTGTGTCAAACTGCAGTAGTCCTTTCCACAGCTCCTATCACCACTCTGACATCTGCAAATCTAACTGAGGCAGTAATTACAAATGTAATGCTTTGCTCAAATGCTGACTTCCTTTACAAGTTAGCAAAAAGATAGTTTTAAGGGAGAGGCTACTTCTGTTAAAGATGTTCCCAAAGTTTTAGTCCATACAGTTTCTGTGGTTATATTATTGCTCCACCCCAATCATTTGTGCCCTTATTCCTTCTCCCTTAAGCTGTAATCCCCTCATTGCAAGAGTCTGTCCTGTCTGGACAGTGTGAAATCTTCACTAAAATTTTTGGCTACTTTACTGTTACGCAACTGACTCTTTTCACGTCTGATTCCAATACAAAAGTCTTTAAAAAGCAGGCATTAAATGGCCATGAGTTCTCTCTGTTCACAAGCTGTGACCCTGCTTTGCTATTCAATATTGAACACTGTAGACACAGGCAAGGAAAGGAACAAAGTGTATTACAAGAGATCACCAACGGTATCATACATTTAATAAATGAACTGGGTTCCGTACACCAGAACAGAACAGTGTGTACATAATGAAGTGGAAAGTAAAAACACTACCTCTTTTGCTAGTTATTTTTTTCCCTACAGTATACCAAGTTATACAATATATTTATAGGTTACTTCCAAAATGTTTTAAACATCTAAATTTTGCATTCCCTTGCATTAAAAAAATTACATATTAATTACTCTGGAAAGTTTCTGAATTCTGTTTAGCAGCAAATCTCCTTTCTTGATGGTTTCTTGGTACTGCCAATTCTTGCTATCAGGCCTAGGAATTGTGGGGGAAAAAAAAGGGGGTTAGAAATAAGAATATGTTTTATACTAAACATATTACTAAACATTTCTGTAGTAAATGTCAAATGTATATATATCAAAATATATAGAATTCAACCGGGCTGTCAAAAACATCTTCTAGGAATTGTTACATACCTGTTAGTTTCTACAATCTCGTTTACTTTGTCTATTTTGCAGTGTAATCGCCCAGCTGCAATAAATCTTGAAAGCTCCCTAAATAAAGGAAAAAAGTTGGTTAAATCATGTTTCACCACGGACCTGTGGACCTAACAGCACTGAAACTGCTGCTACAACACAACATTGACACCACACTGTATTTCTGAAGCAACAGTCTATGTATCTTCACAAGGTATCTTATGCATCCTCATCTTATTAAGGCTTGGACATTGCACACGAGAATAATCATTTTAGTGATCTGAGTACAAAACCTCTTTGCTCTTTCTTTTCAGGCCAAAGTGTTGTACTTGAGTTAGTGAAACTTGTCACTGAGCTTTGCATCAACGACTCCTCAAATCCAAAGGCAGCAGTCATGCAGTGTGCCTATCTGGACTTTATCCTGAGGTAAATATCTTCATGCCAATCAATTCATTAGAAAAGTCTCTCAATAGTTTCTTCAATTTTTAAATGATTTTTAAAATTTTGCTACTATTATGTTGTTTAATCAACTGGTGGTCTACAGCACTGATGGTAGAAGAAAATATTCCTGTGCTCAACAGTAAGACAAGTTAGAACTTACAATAAATTGCTAGAAAGAGTAAAGATTAGTATGATTTTTAAAACTTTACCTTTGAATTGAGTGGTATTTGGTTTCTCTTGAAACACTTACTAATTTCTGATATTTCAAGCAGTTTCATATTTCTGTAAGTTTTCTATATTAGAAAATCTGAAACCTCTCTGAAACAAGAATAACTCTTGTGAAGGCATTTGAAATAAAGTGCTTCTTGTATAGAGAGTAAAAGTTAATTTCTCACTTCACCACTTAGTTCTTATCATGATCTAAATCTGTTTTATTCTAGAAAAGAACTGCAAATTGAGACTGCAGGATATGTTTGATTTAAGTGAAAAAGATCAGATCCTGTCCACGTAACAGAAACCAAGCAAAACCAGAGAGGGACACGGGCAGGGTTCAAAAAGTGTGCAGTTCCCCAAAGTTGTAACAGCCCAGTTTTTGCATAGCTGTGAACTAAGTCATTCTCTAAAATCTAAAGTTTCATAGCACATAGAGGTCAATAAGCATAACAGTACAAAGAAAAAAAGTCATTAATAAAATACCAGCTTCTCATGCTCTTCCACAGAAACGCAACTTGGCGCATTTAGAATCCAAGTAGAACAAAGACTTTTATTCACAATGAGATCATCATAAATATTTAAAAGGTAAAAAGTGAGATCTTTATGAACTTAACAAGCCAAAGAACTTACTGATCTATGAATTCTACACTGACTCCAAAGGCTTCTGCCATGTACCCTAACGTCAAGGACCGGTAGGATTCGAGGAGCTGGCTGTACGCGTGGATTCGCATTTCCCGCACGTAGTATCGGTAGTGGGGTGCAAACAGCCAGTCTTTCTTCATCTCTTGCTCTACAATAGCTGAAAAGAAAAAAAAAGAAGAAGAAGAAAAAAAAAAAAGAGTCAGTAATCTCTAAGAAATGTAAAATATCAGTTATGTAAATAAAACACACGGCACCAGTTAATAAGTAACAAGAGTGACCATAACTATATCCTGTTCTTGCACTCCTCAGGATATGAAAGGCATTCTGCACTAATAAGATGTGAATTCATATAATCTGGCCTGGAATCAGGAGCAGTAAGAACATGCAAACGATATTGTGGCAGAGCTGATGAGAGGCTGTAACCAGCACAGAATCTTCCTTTCAAGGGTGAGGGGACCTCCTCGCTGAAGCAAGAGCTGGATCTGCCCTCCGGCAGGAGCAGCCTGCAGCTGGGTAAGAAGCAGAACTGGGTATGTAACTACTTGCAGAAACATTGTTACCCACAGCTGTGTAAGGAAACAACATTAATTTCTGCTACTAGCTCTTAAATTAGTTACAAGGCTTTCCAGGCACTGAAGTGTTTTCCTGACAGTTTCAGTTCTCAGCTTGGGATAAGGCTGGCAATAGGAAAATGCTGCCCTTTAACTCAGTCTCATCAGGCCTAATCTTCTACAAAATTAAGAAGATCTTTCTTGCTTTTTCTAAATATCTTATTTTCTTGTATTCTAAATCTCAAAGAAGGAAAACAAGTAGTCTGAGAACTGGAAAGAACAAGGGTTTTCTGAAAAGCTTTTCTTTGGTGTCACCTTTTTACAGACAGCCAATGGGAAGAACACTGAAAACTTTCTATGTAATGTCTTGTACAGGTTGAGATTTCGGGGCCTTTAGACAACAAGCTCTATAACTTCTTTTGAAAGTCATTGCAAAGCTTTCCTCTTCTGGCTCTTCAGGTAAGACAGTGTTTCACAGCCATTTTCAAAATGTTTTTCCACCTAATCCAGTGTGACCTCTCACAAGGCTCACTGGATGTGAAATTTTTGTTTGTTTGAAAAATAAAAGCAGAAAATTTTAGGTCACTGTTAAAAGAAATCTCTGTAAGTTTGGGGTTTTCTGTATGTAGCTCTAGTTCTAGATTGTAGCTACTCCACAGAAGTTGTGCATGGTCTGAAACAAAGAACTGAAACACCTGAAGCAGTGTTGTAGGACACAAGCCAGCCTTACCTAGTGACTGGAAAAAGGCTGCGTAACGACATTCGTAAAGAGAGAAGAGATACTGTCGTACAGCTGGCAAACTGTGCAAGGCTTCCAGGATCTCTGCTCCCTTAATCACCTGAAAGCAAACAGATGTGTTTAACCACCACCCCTTCCAGCCTCGAGATGAGCACGTTAAGGAAATGCTGTGTCAGTTTGGACCAGTGTTTCCATGTGCTTTCCTTACCTTCTCCCTCAGGTCAGGCCTGTCCAAGGCAATCATGCTGACATAGACAGTGTATGTTACAAACGTTTTGTAATCCATCAGTTCATAGGATGTAAACGTGGAAACTGTATCAAGGAAGAGCTCTGCTGCTTGTTTAAAGTCTCGAATGGCTACACAGTAAAGGCCCTGGTACACCTTGAGGCGGTTTCTCCTGTCCCAGTCTCCTCCTTCTTCTATTAGACTTAAAATAGAACAAAGAATGTTTACTTGTGTAAATGTGTCATGTAGTAAGTTATATGAAACAAGTACAAATCAACTGATACCACGAGATTAGAGAAAAAATAACTTGGTTTATGTTACAGCTTGTTGAGACAGCTCAGCTTTGTACACCTGTAAGGAAGGAAAGCGGCTTCCTCTGGGACAGGAGAGCCCAGATGCTTTTACACAGAGCAAGTTTCAGCTGAAAGGAAAAATATACAGCCTCTTTAGATTGTGACAACAATCTCTGTGGATGTATAGGTAAATATTACTGTCAGTCTGGACTGTGGCAACAGATTTTCACTGCCTTTGCTGCTAAAGTCAAAGCTGTTGAACTAACAGCATAGAAAAAAGTTACGAGTTGCCACTTTTTAAGGATTAAATTAACACAAAATTGGTATGGCTGTAAGCAGGGGCATGGGTGAGACAAAACTGCTGAGAAGGCAACACAAAAAATCCTTGCCTAAGGAACGTGGGAAGTGGGAACCCCCTCTGCCTTGGTGTCTCACGGCAGCAGCAGAGAGACTGGAACCACAGCTTGCTACAGGAACTGAGGTTCAAAATGCTGGGAGCACGGAGACACTGAAGCTGGCAGTGGGAACACGGGAAGGACAGTGGCACCAAAGCACACGGTGCTGCTCTTGCTTGTACAGGGAAAGCTCCCTCTTCACAGAGCCAGCTGGGTGGCACTGGCAACAGATGGACTCAGCTGGCAGTAGCATAGTCAAGTCACACACAGAGTGGGAGTGGGGGGTTGGTTGCAAATACAAATTGAGCCAGCTGCTAGAAAACAGTACCACAAAATCCTAACCTTTCTTTTCTCTCGCCCCACAAAAAAAATCCAGGAGTAGGAAGCGCTCTAGTCACCCATCACTGCAATTCTGTCTCACAACCAGTCACAGTCAATTCCGAACAGAGAGGTATTTATCTTCCATTTCTTTTGTTACAGCTTGTTTCAAAAATGCTTTAGTGCTCTCAAGACAACCCAAGCAGTACCTTTTTGCCTTTTCAATGTTCCGTGTGATGAGGTCGTTATCCATATAAAACAAGCCAATCCTTAGCAGATAGAACACGATATCCAGACGATGTCCCAGGGCCACAGTTTTGTCGTAAGTCTTGCGGAATGCAGTCAGAGCTCCCTCCTGGCAAAATAATATTTTCTACTGTAAGAATGTCAAAAGCACTCAGAACATTTACAAAATACCTGTGGTAAGAACATGCGTTGTCTCCTGCTGGTAGTTGTGACTTTGTCAGTTTTCTAGAACTTTCACGTTATGCATTCTGAATAATCTTAAAGAATCAAAGTTCAAATCAAGTTAAAAGAGCTGTTCCTCATGTATCTTTTAAAGCTACAGACTACGAAAATCTACTCTGTTACTTGAAATTAAGCTGCACAATGTAAACAGCTTAGAAAAGTCTAAAGGTACAAGGAAAGTGAAAAATGGTATCTGCAAACTTTTTCCCTTGTCAAGAAAACAGATGTTTTCTTTCAAATCCTGGGGTTTTTTCCTAGATAATTTAAATTTCAACAATAGTCTCCCCTATCTGCCATCCATGTCTGAGTTGTGCCATAGAAAAAATGCTCTGCAAGTCCCCCAGCATTCACTGGGACCTGTCCAGCCACAGGGTTACCATGCAGTGTTTTAGATGAGTGTATAAAGCCTCTGCTGTCACCAACCTTGTCCCCAATCCTGCACAGGTACTCAGCTTTGGCCATCATTGCATCCCGGATTTCGCTTTCCCCCAAGATCTTTTCCGCATCCTCTAGTTCGTTGTCAAGACGTTTCAGTTCCTCCTCGTTGGCTTTCTTCATTTTGTTCAGCAGATCCGTGTCCATCTGCCACTCCAGAGACTTGCACAGGGCTTCGTAGTACGGAGCCATGTCTGAAAGAGAAGCAGGAAGGGTTCTGCTGTTCACTGCTGCAGTGAGTGTCTGCGTGTTTCTAGGACAACACAGCTGTCAATGCCAGCAATGTCCCTTCTGTGACCAGGTACCTACAGAGCACAGACACAGCACAGCCACTGTTTCCGCAGGCCTTCCCTCGCAATTAATTCCA
This sequence comes from Atrichornis clamosus, assembly GCA_013400975.1. Lineage (NCBI taxonomy): Eukaryota > Metazoa > Chordata > Aves > Passeriformes > Menuridae > Atrichornis > Atrichornis clamosus. Next base: position 96,047 of record WBMZ01012531.1, read on the forward strand.
ATAACCTTCTTCCATCACTGCTCTTTACACCTCTCCCATTTGCACTTTCCCTACTCTGCACTGGGGCAGCCTCACCTTGAGTCCTGGGGGCATTTTTGGGCATCACAATATCAGAAGGACATTAAACTATTAGAGAGTATCCAAAGGAGGGACATGCAGATGGTGAAGGGTCTGGAAGGGCCATGAAACGAGCAGCTGAGATCACAGTCTGTTCAGCCCGGAGAAGAGGACACTGAGGGGAGACCTCAAAGTTGTCTAAAACTTCCTCATGAGGGGAAATGGAGGGTCAGGCACTTATCTCTGCTCTCTGGGTACCGGTGACAAGACCCGAGTAAATGGCCTGAACCCGTGTCAGGGAAGGTTTAGGTTGGATATCAGGAAAAGGTTCTTCCCCCGGAGGGAGGTTGGGTACTGAACAGGATCCCCTGGGAAGTGGTCACAGCATCAATCTTGACACAGAGTGTCACGGAGTGTTCGGACAGCACTCTCAAGCACAGGGTGGGATTGCTGGGGTGTCCTGTGCAGGACCAGAACTTTAATGATCCTTGTGCGTCCCTTCCAGCTCAGGATATTCCGTGATTCTGTTTATCCCCCTGTGAGCACAGCGGACTATGGTGCTCAACTCGCGGCTCTTAAGACCACCAGCACGACCTAAGAGTGGTCCGAGCTGGGGACAGGGCACCGCACCGGTACGTCCAACCCTCTCCCTGCCCCGCCGCGCTCGGGCTGTCCGTGCCCCGGGGTAGACAGTCCTGGGGGCAGAGCGATGCCGAACTGCGGGGGGACGTGTACGCACCCCCTCCCTGCCCCCCTGCCCGGGATCGATGACCACAGACAGTCACACCGTCGCTGGACGCACAAACGGTCGGAGCCGGGGGCGGCGGACGGACAGACAGGCAGACAGACCGACCCACAAACACACACACACAGCCCCCCGGGGCCGCACTCACTGTGCAGCCGCACCGCCGCCATCAGCTCGTCGCGCGCGGCGGGGTCGGGCGCGCGGGGCCGCAGGCTGAGCAGGAAGCGGAGCTGGGCGATGCGGAGGTCGGGGTTCTTGGGCAGCCCCTCCTCCTCCAGGTTCTCCAGCGGCATCGCGGCGGCGGCGGCGGGACAGGGGACACGGGGCCGGGGCTCGGCGCAGGACGGGCGGCTCGGGGCTCCGGGAGGGCGGCGCGGCGCAGTGACTCAGCCGCGACGGGCGGAAGCGGCCGTG
>WBMZ01012532.1:0-36840 GCA_013400975.1 Atrichornis clamosus
TGGCTGGGCATTGGAACAGGCTCTCTAGGGAAGTAGTCACAGCATCAAACCTGAGAGTTCAGGAAGTGTTTGGATAATACTGTCAGACTCATGATGTGATTGTTGGGGTTGTCCTGTGCAGGAGTTGGACTTGGCTGATTGTTGTGGGTCCCTTCTAACTCACCATGTTCTAGTGAAGATTCTTAGGACTTTTAAACTCTAGTGTTTAACTTGACTGGGCTCTGTCAAATACCACATAGAAGTTGTTCTAGTTCTGGTATCAGGCAAAGTGTGTGTTTCAAGAAACACTTTTCACAGGGGCTTGTACCTGTTCTATTCCCTTTCATGCCTTTGGGAACTTTTCTTAAAACGCTTTACCAGTGTTTCTGTTAAAATTCAAGTTAGAGGTCCCCAGGTTAATGCCAAAGCAGTAAAATCAAAATAGTACTAAAACCAGACTCCTGTTGTTTCTATGAGTAGTTCTGTCTATACAAAGTCTCTCTTTATGAGTTTAGAATCTTTAATTCCATAAATTGTTCAAGACAGTGTTTTCCAATCGTTCTGCAACAATAGGTTCTGTGAGACCACACTTCTTTCCAGTATACTTATTATACCAAAAGCATACCATGAAGTCACATTGCAGTAAATTGGCACAATGCATTTTGCAAGAACAGAACTTATTTAAAAAAACTCAAACAATTAAGTATACTTATACATTAACATTGTAACAGCTATAAAAATGCTGCTTTCAACTCCTACAAAACAGTGAAAAGACATCCCCAACAAGAGTTGAAAAACTGCACAAACAGAGGTCAGTATCATAGGAAGAGAGGAGGTTTTATACAAATGAAGCAACTGGAGAGTTAGAAGTATATACACTTTTTCCTGCTATTAACTAGACAAACATCCAGTAGTAAGTTAAAAATATACTACAACTCTAAGTCCTGTAACATGTAAGCATTTTCTAATTGGAATTTTACTCTTTTGAAATGTATTACCTGTTAATACTGGATACAACTATTGGTAAAAGTGTTTAAACACTAAAACCAAGATTAAAGGGGCTTTTATTCCACAAAATGTAACTTTAAAATACTATGCTTATAAAATTATTTAGAATTTCAGCAGTCTATAGATTTAAAATGCAAAACTTAACAATGCTCTTTAATTTGTAATTAAAAAAACCCCAAACAATGAAACTCAAGTGATGTCATTTGTTTTCAAAGGCAGAATCATCTGCTGGCTTTTCAAGGTCTTTCTCTTCACCACACGTCCTAGAAAGAAAATAAAGCAACATTATTGACCGTATACAAATGCAGCAAGCAAGACTTGCTCCAGGCGATTGTACAGTCTGGAGTAAGTGATGCTGATGCACACACAGCAGTACCTGTAGTCTAGAGAACTGAGGGGGGTAGAGATGCCAGCTATTTGTTACCCTAATACCCTCAAATCTGAAGCTAAGCTTCCGTAGTGATGGGCATCACCACTCAAGTATGTGATGGGCTGTGAAGGGCAGCCATTCATAACTCTGTATTTGTATTAGATGTCAGTTTAGGTGGAACAGTGCTCTGGCTTAACATGCCTTAACACCTGCCACGGAGTAGCCAGGAATAATCCACTGCATCCCCCAAACCCTGAGGTAACATCACAGAACAGGATTTATTTTTGCCCAGTAAGAACTGAAAAATGTTTTTAAGTGCCAGTGAGAGCAGAAATATTAAGTTATAGAACTTCTGTCTTCCAACATTTCTGAATTACATCTTGAGAAAGGTACAGACATGTCTTCCCTCTATCAGAGGGAGAGATGTTCAGAACTGAATACAGTCCTGTGATTTGAGATATTTACCAGCTCTTTGCTTAGGAGTCAGCCATGGGAACCACGCAGGTGTTTTGGACTTATTTTGCTTACTTGTTTCTCACTTCTAAGAAACCAAATATTGCAAATAAATTGTATGAAAAATATGGAAGTTTTTATGCTGGAGAGGCTGGAGCTTGCTTGAATTCAGAGCAGACACTCTGGATGCATTTCTCAGCATGCACTGTATTTGCAAGGGGTTTATTTTAAAATCTGGTTTATAGCTGTTAGCCAACAAGTTCACAGACCCTGTGTCCAAGTAGCAATAAAGTATTTTTTCATAAAGTGGGTCTGTTTCTTTGTTTATAAAAGTCAAAGACTGTTGAAGTGTAGAGTTCAAGGCCACAGCAAACACCACACACACTTGATGTAAAAGTTTATTAGCAGAACATGACACTCTCACTAGCTCCTTCATGGAAGATGGATTTGGAAGTTTTACAGATACATCTGCCATTACTGAAATATTAAAATAGACACTGTCTTGCCTCAAAGATGCTTTTTAAACACTGTACATCCAATAGTCTTTTCCAGACATGTTGCATAACCTGCCTTACATTTTTTTTGACCAATGTCTGTTGAAGTGTAATGCATGCCCCCAAGTATTCTTAATTTTTTAAACATATATATAAAATATAAAGGGCAATCTGACTGAGATTGTCTTCCTGCCCCTCAAAAATCCAAGTCTTGTCAGGTTCTACAAGAAGAAAGAGGAAAGGAGCAGGCTATGAAAATATTCTAGCCTGGACAAGCAGTTTAGCAGCTTTTTAAAAAAAAAAATGCTTGGCCAAGTATATTCTATTATTACTGAACTGCCTTGTTATTAATGACAAGTAACTTGAGTGTTGAACCTTGTTAGTACTGTGATTTGTTCAAATAATTTATTTAAGCAGAGGGCTAGAATGTGTAACCTCTATGAGGAATCTACACTTGTGACTCCACTAAGTTCCTGTAGCATGATGCTTGTTGAGACCAAATGAGTATTTGGCACAACTGGTTGAGAACTCCCAAATGTACTCCCAGTACTTCTAAGGCTGCTTCACAGCAAATACCAAACTCATTTTCATCTTAAAGTTTTTGTTTTGCTGTATCTAAGTTTACCTTACTGTAACTAACAGTCTATATTCCACTTTGTATAGTTTTAACTTGGCACACAGCCAAAAGAATGTCAGGCAGCTGCAGTTTCTCCTGACATGTGTGAAGACAGTGATTGAAAGGAGCTTGCCCCAAGATACACTGCTGAACACAAAGAATCCCTGAGGGCAAGGTGCAGAGTGCTCAGAGAAAATAAAACAATTCAGCTCTAGGATAATTTTGGGCCTTTTCTTCATTTGTTACTAAATTCTACTCTGTATTTCTGATATTCTCTAGGAGATTCACTGCTTTTTTCAGTGAGACCAAGGTTTAATACCGCCTGACGAATTCAAGCTTTCTCATGGCTTCTTGTTTGGAATTGGTAAGTGCGTCCACCTCTATAAAGCATTCAGAGTTCTGAATTTCACAGGTCTAAGAGTTCTAGCCTGCAGTTTACCTGCATTTGAGTGATTCTGTAGCCACACTGGAGGAACATTATTTAAAGTCGCTTGGCTATTGATCAGAATACATGAATTCACCAAAAAATTAATAAATCCCAGTAATTTCTGTAAGACTTGGTTAAGGCTTTCTTTGCTTGCAACTAGTAGTCTTAAAACACAGAAAAAAGCTTTTACTTTGTCCTGTCCCACCATATGCTGATTCTCTCCAATAGCAAGACATCCTGTAATGTTTTGTCTTACCAGATGTCTCCACCACAGCAGTGACTGAAATAACTTTTAAAATATTCATTCAAAACTGAAACAGATTTGCACACTAATTATTGTCTAAAGCTGAGAAGGCTCTAAGAAGAAAACAGTACCTCAACATGGTTAAATAACTTCAATCTACTACTGTTCTATTTTGCATCATTAAGCTAGAGTAGAAAAGATCCTCAGCTAGTAGGGTTATTAACTTACTTTTTCTTACTACCAATGTCATTTCTATCTTTCTTTTCTTCAGCATTTTCTCCATTGTGCTGTGACTGGTTGGTGTCCTGGGCTTCAGACGCTCCATTCAGAATCTTTGAACCTTTAAAATGAAAGTGCAGGAAAGCAGTACTGTAGGCAGCAGAACTGTACCATAACAGCCCCAGATAATTTCTTTACCTTCATCAAATCAAACATTATAAATGTTTGCCCCTCACCCTGATACCCAGGCAGCTGAAACAATACAAAAGACAGTAACTGATACAGTTTCAACTTCTGAAAATTCCATGCAATATGCCTCATCCCATTAATTCTAGCAATTGGAATTGAACAGTAGGTATTTTTCATGCAATTTCAAGTTCTTCTTGAAATTGCTAGGCTATGAATCATAGGACTAATGCTTGTTAGTATTCCGCACCATGAGAGAATACACTTCAGCAGTAAATTCTTTTTATCACTCTTAACCTGGTCAGGCAATTTTTGTGGATTCTTGATACTTGAACTGTAGAAGTTCCATCCCATCTCATTTACACTCAACTCTTAACAAATATATGTATAATCAAAATACAAGAAACAGAGTATATAAATAGAATGAAAGTGTTTAGCGATAGCTTAGATTTTTCAAGCTGGGAAACAGGGCAATAGCTAGAAGGTATATTTAATGAAGTCAAGGCAGGAATATTAACATTTTTAGAATTTCTGTGGTGGCCATATGTTTTGCTGTGGTATTACAAGCCAGTGAATTTTGCATGAAATGTTGAGGAACGTCACGGTCTGAACTGACAGTCCATTTTACGTTAAGTTGCAGGTTTATAAGAAAACTCTATTAAACTGAGCTACAGTAAGAAAAAAATACAAGATGTTACTCATCTAAATTCTTACAGGCTAAGACATACTAAAAAGCATACTTGATCATTTCAAGATGATATTCTAGTAGCTGATCTGTTTATGCTTGCTCAGAATCAATTCTGAACTCGAATGCCACAGGAGGAATTCAATAAAACAATAATAGTAAAAAATAAATAATGATGCTATAATAATCCCTTGTTACAAAGTAGATAATCTGATGCTGTACATCAAGTACAATCACTTACAGCATTGTGTTTTGTAAAGATAGTCAGGGTTTAGCAGTTCAATTTTTAAAAGGGCGAAAGGTTTCATGTAAGGATCAGAACTCTCTTTATAGCAAATAAAGAAGCAACTATTTTCATTAAATATCCCCGTACTCTGACAGAACTTCTTCCCATTCTCCATGTGACTGGACAACAATATGGTATTTCACGGTGTTCTGCTGAAGCCATGTTAACCTTATCCGAAGTGACTTCATTAGCCAGACTATGCATAGAATGTTTCTCAGTTTAGCTTCTTTGTTGAAGTATTAGTTGTGCTGATCACTGTTTTGGGGAAAGGTCTGTATGGGACCTCTACATCGTCCTGCATTCTCTCATTATTTGTCCTTGCTTTCTTAGCAATTGCAAATACAGTGACATTTCTACCACAGTTGTTCTGAATCCTTGGCATCCTCAATCACCTCAGTTACAATAATTTGTTTATTCTAGATCCAGGTGGTAAAACTTTTAAATGATTTTCTGTAAAAAACAGTTTTGCTCCCAGGATTTAATTTCAAAGTACATGTAATTTTTGTGAGGTGGTTTTGGAGATCAAGGATCTAAATACTTTAAACAGATGAGTAGAACTCCTACATTTTCAAGGATTTAAATTCATTTGCAACACATCTTTCCAGTGTGTCTGATTTTGTTCCTCTATTTAAAAACGCAAGTATCTACTTTACTACTGATTTAAAGTTATTATTGAGCATGCTTACTATGGGAAGCTGTCAATATGCTGTACTTGTACAAGTGCTCATGATTGATGTGGAATTTAAGAGCACAAACACCTACTCTCCCATATATTATTATTTCTTTACTGATAGGCAGAACTACTAAAATTGCATTACAGAAGTTGCACCGAAGTGGTTAAAAGCTGCTGCTACACATGGTAGACCACGCATGATACAGAAGGAGGCTGATGAAGGAAATTATAATCAGTTGGAAGTTATCCCTTTGTGGTAGAAGCCTAGGTACCAAAAGGCTACTGGAGGAATAGAAGATTGTGCTGGTTTTGGCTGGGGTAGAGTTAATTTTCTTCATGGGAGTGAGCATGGGGCTGTGTTTTGGATTTGTGCTGAACACAGGGTTGATAATACAGAGATGTTTTTGTTATTGCTGAGCAGGGCTTACACAGAGCCAAGGCCTTTTCTGCTTTTCATGCTGCTATGGTGGGGAGGAAGTTGGAGGTGAATGGGAGGTTGGGAGGGGACACAGCCAAAAGAGGTGACCCAAACTGACCAAAGTGACATTCCAGACCATATGGCATCATGCTCAGTATGCAAAGTGGGAGGAAGAAGAAGGATGGGGGGTATGTTTGGAGTGATGGCATTTGGCTCCCCAAGTCACTGTTTTGTGTGAGCGGGCCGTGCTCTCGTGGAGATGGCTGAACACCTGTCTGCCCGTGGGAAGGAGTGAATTAATTCCTTGTTTTGATTTGCATGTGTGCACAGCTTTTGCCTTCCCTATTAAACTGTCTTTATCTCACCCCATGAGTTTTTTACCTTTTACCATTCCCATTCTCTCCCCCATTCCACTGGTGGGGGAGTGAGTGGCTGTGTGGGGCTTGGCTGCCAGCTGGGGTTAAACTGCAACAATGGTATGTTATTCTACTTCATGCTTAATGGAGTTTTTTTATTCCACAACATATCCAAGGTAGATAATCTACAGAAGTAAAAAATGCAGAACTTAATTTTTGCAAAAGCCCTTTCCTTCAGCCAATTGAGATAAAATAGCCATGGAAAATATTACATTGAATTTGGAAGTTAGTTATAGCCATACTGTCCTTAACAATTTCAGATATGTAAAGGTTTTTATAGATTGGCAGGACTGCAACAACCATAATTTTTGAAGCTGGCTCAGAAATTAATGGAGACTATGTCTTTTATGTCACATGAAACCAAAGCCACAGTGACTTACCTGTTTGGTCCTTTTCCTTTTCCACTTTTTTGTTTGCTCCTTTCTTCCCCTGTTCTTTGGTTTTGTTAGCTTCTTCATGCTGCTTCTGCTCAGCAAGTGATTTATTTAGTACTTGGGAAAGAACAGAATCTCCTTCCCCGACCAGGAACATGGTCTTGAACTTGTTATATAGCATTGTAGATTTCTCCATGATAACTTGGCTAATTTTAAATTTTCGTATCTGAAATCGAAGTAATAAAACAATGAGCTCCACTTAGGAATTTAAATATCTGTGTAATTTCATCATGTGCCAGATGAAATTCTTCATTTAACCTAAAGTGAGATAATAGACTTTTGCATTCTCTGAAGTGTCACAGAAACACAGAACTGCCAGGTTGGGAGGGGCCTTGAAAGATCTCCTAGTCCAACCCTTCAAGGGGAAAGGGAGCCTGGATTATTGAGCACCCTGTCCCATTACATCTTGAAAACCTCCAGCAATGGGAACTCCATCACATCCCTGAGAAGGTTGTTACAGTAAACAATTGTTCTCACTGTAAAAAAAATGTAGTTTTTTTAGTATGAAAATAAAACCTTTCCCAGTGCAACTCATACCCATTGCCCCTCATCTTCCCCATATGTCTCCTTGTGAAGACAAAGCCTTGAGCCTCTCTTTGCAGCAGCCTTTTATAGTGCTGAAATAATGTGATGACTTTTCCAGGAAGGAGGAAACTAAACCCTTTAGTCTTTCCTTACAGGGCAGGTTCTCCAGCCCTTTCATCATCTTGGTGGCCCTTCTTTGGACCCTCTCCAGTCTGCATCATTCTTGAACTGTAGGGACCCAAGTCAGACAGAATACTCCAGTAGTAAATAAAACAGATGTCAATTTAAGAAAACATATAGTTTACTTTAACTAACATTGCAAGTCTTACCTTCTTAAGAGTCAGAATCATCTCTGTATGTTTCTGAGCTTGTTGCATTGTGACTTGAAGGGATGCAAGCTCATCAAGAGCCTCGATACACCTATTCACATCCTGTATATAAACAAGAAATTAGTTCGAAGACTTAACTTACATGTTAGTGATCTTTGTCATACTAATTTAACTTCCATGCTCAATGACATCTTCCTGTAATATCCTTAATTTGACTATGCATTTCAGTTAAAACAATATATATAGTCAAACTTGCAAACAAAAATTTAATACCAGTTGTCTTTTAGCTACTTCCATAACAGGCAGATGGTATCTGACTACCTTGCAATATCTAAAAAGAATTTTATCCTTTCAACATACAAAGTTGAGCTTTATGATGCTTTCATGATTCTAGTATTTCTGTGCTTGAAAGTCTTCACCACAGGCTTGCCATGCACGATTTTTCACATGTGATTTGCCACTGAGAAGGTAGCAAAGCATCTGAAGTGGACTGTACTGTCTTTACAGATTCCCTGCCCCAGCTTCTCTGCCCAGTCTGCTTTGCCCTCTGCTTAAGTAAGTTTTCACAGATGCACCACCATCCTGGCTGAGGGGCTCAGCCATGCCCTGCAGTGGTTCATCCAGCACAAGACAGTCCCCTGCCCTCACTACCAGAACCTTGCTTTGAACATTCAGAACAACTCTGTGTTCCCTAGTTGGAACAGCTTGCTGTTCCTCTTGCTGCCATTCTTCTTCACTCACACTCTTAATTTCTTATCTTCATATTCTCCAGACTGAAAATTCCAAGCTCTCTTGGCCTCCCCTTCCACAACACATGCTCCAAGCCCTTAATCCGTCTTTGTGGCCCTTTATTGGGCACCCTACAGTAGGTCCGTATCTCTGTTGTTCTAGGGAGCCCAAAATAGGATCCAGTGTCTCATCAGTGCCAAGTAGAGGGCAACCACCATCTCCTTCCATGTTCTGGCAACTCCCTCTCTAATGCAGCCTGGAATGCTGTTGGCCACTTTAGCTACAGAAGTGTATTGGTGGCTCATGCTAAGCTTGGTGTCCGTCAACACCCCTAGGCCATTTTCTGACAAGCTGCTTTTCAGCCACCCAGTCTCCAGCCCATGCTGGTGCATGGGGTTATAGCTCCACGGGTACAGAACTGCAATTGAAGTTGAAGAAGTTCCTGTTGCCCTATTTCTCCAGCCTGTCCAAGTCTTTCTGGACAGTAGCACTACCATCAAATCTTTGATTTCAGTTTTGCATCATGTGCAGACTTGATGTAGGTGTGGTTTGTCCCATTATCCCAGTCATCAATGAGATTTTCAATAGTATTGACTACTAGTGACTGGCCTGTAGCTGGACTCTGCCACTGATTACAGTCTTCTGTGCCCTGCTCTTCAGCCAGTTTTCATTCCACCTTTCTATCCATTTTTTTAGTCCAGACTTCATCAGTTTGTCTTTGAAGTTGTTCTGAGAGACAGTGTCAAAAGCCTTTTTAAAACTTAATATAAACAATGTCTGCTGCTCTCCCTTATCCACCAAGCCAGTAATCTCACAAAAGGACGTATCATTTTGGTTAACCATCATTTCATCTTGATTAACCCATGCTGACAACTCTCAAGAGCCCTTACTGTACTTCATATTATTGGAAACAATTACCAGGAGGATTTGTTCTGTCACCTTTCAAGGGATCACTGTGAGACTGACTGGCCTGCAGGAATCCAGATCCTCCTTCTGTAAGATGAGAGTGATATTTCCTTTCTTCTAGTCCTCAAGAACCTCCCCCTCATCCCCATGACTTTTCAAAAATAAAACAGAATGGACACTGACATCACCCAGCTCCCTCAGCACCCTTCAGTTTATTCTGCATCAGGTCTCTGTCTAAATGTTCTCTAATTTGATCTTTGTCCTCCGAACATCAAAGCTTTCTTGTTTTGATCTTTCTGTGGTCTCAGGAACACAGGATTCCTGAAAAGAATTGTACAAGCAAACTGAGGTCAAGATGACATTGATTTCCTTAGCTGTCTCCTTCTTTACTAAAACACCCATCCCATTCAGCAGCAGGCCCATATTTTCCTAGTCTTTAAGATGAATCAAACCTGAGAAGGAGGCAATAATCTCTAAAAGTGATGCAGATCTCCTGGACCTGTCTTTTCTCCAACATGGTCTCTCAAGAGATTCTTCCAAGCAGATCACTGCAGAGGTCAAAGACTGACCTTCTGAGTCCAGGGCTGTTCAGAGTCCAGATGCTTTTCATCCTGCTCCCTTCTCCCCATATCCTGAACTCTACCATCACAGTCACTGCAGCCAAGGTTCCCCTTACCTTCATATGCCTGACCAGATCTTCACTGTCTAGAGGAATCCTGTCTAACAGGGTGTCTTGCCTTATCAGCTCCTTTATCACCTGTGTTAGGAAATTATCACATTCCAGAAGCTTCCTGCATTGCTGTGTAATCACCACGTCCCCTTCAGCAGATACCAGGATGTTTCAAGCTTCCTATTACAACTAGAGGTTTCTCCCTATGGTCTTAAGATGACTTAATTCTCTGCTTCTCCCTGATCAGGTGATCCGCAGTAGACATCCTCAGCATGGCATTCATGCTGGTTTGCCCACTAATCCTGACCCGTAAGCTCCCACTTGGCTTATGAGTTGTCCCAGTGCAAAGCTCCATGCATTTCAACTAGTCTCTCACATAAAGTTATCCTTCATCTTGTCTTCCCAGCGCTCATCTTTCCAAAAGAGCCTGTAAACATATAAGGCAAGGCTCATCTCACTTCTCACCAAATCTGATACCAATGAAACCACAGCCCTGCAACTGCAGACAGATGTCCAGTTCCCCATGGCTGTTCCTCACACTATATGCATCAGTGTACTACCCCTAAGACATACACAGTTGTGCTGATGTTCCAGAAAGATTATGAGAGCTTTCCTCATGATGCTGTGCTGCCAGCAGTTTCTCATATCTGTGCTGATGCTTGTGGTCATGTCACTTCAATCCTGTTCTGTGAAGAAATTCTGTTGATTACAAGGTCAGTTTACATAATCCTGTTGACATCTGTTTACATCTGATTGCGATCCTGCTCCACCACTTCCTCCTCTGCTACAGTTCCTAGTTTGATGCTCTTTAACCAGACTGGTCACCCTCTTGGCAGCATTACTTTTGGGTGGAGCCTGCCACCTCCTAGCGTAGGTATCCATTCTTTCACAAGTTTTTTCCTCAATAAAGGGATCACCACACCTGGGTCCCTATACCTTTACCCTTACCCTCAGAGTCAAAGTCATGCTTGATACTTTCCAAGTGTCCCCTGACTCTATCACTGGTGCCCAACAGAGAAAACCTGCAGCAGCAAATAAATAGTCATAAGGCCAGAAAGCCTCACACATCTGTCATGAACATTCCAAATCTGAAACCCCAAGAAGCAGCAGATTTCCCTTGACAGTGACTGGAAGTTAGCAGACTGCAGCCCTAATCTCTTGCATCAGAAAGTCTGCAACCACTACATCCAATGTCCCAGTGTTTCCACATGACTCAGCAAGCTGATCTGGCACCAAATGTTCTATCTGACGTAATTCTATCTGAATGTTTCTGGTAAATAATATATTATGAAGTATTTTCAAATAAAATAGATTTCATTTACTGACATGTATCTTTCACTGCCCACAGCAACCACATTTAAGTAGCAGTTATCTTTCATATAGAAAAAATTCCTTTCATTTTCAGGGTATTAATTAAAAACAAGCACACATGACAAGTATTTCCTACTGGAATTTGATACATGAATCAGCTTGGAAAAAACCCCATACTTACAAGATTATCAATTTTCAGGGAATTCTTTATTTCTGCATGTATTCTTTGAAGCCTAGAATCCACTGAAGTTTCTGAAGATTAAAAATAGTACCATGAATATTTGTTAATCACATCAGGTTTGCTTTTGCAGAAACGATTCCCCAAGCATGAACTTCATACAGAATGCAGAATTACAGACTGGCAACCTACATGCAGGTGCATACATAAAAATATCCCACAGGGCCTACTATCAGAAAAAAATTATACAGCTTTTTAAAACTGAACATTATTAGCAACCCACATAATTTTCTCCTTAGGAGTTACAACTGAAAATAATTTTCTATTCAAATACACAGCTGGCCCTCTAATTGTGGGCCAGCTTAATACTATGTTTTAATAAATATTAGAAGTTACATAAAGCTGGAAGACCTTCAATGACAGGACACTGGATATTGACAGTTTGTTTTCAGTAAATCGGTCATGATTCAAGTTACAGTCCAGATCCATCCAAATAAAATGTTCCCAGTACACATGCGTCAGTACGTATGAAAGATGAATGAACATGGCCTTCCCTAATTCACATGCTGAATGCCTGTTGGGATTTGATACGTATTCTGAATAATAATGCAAGCAGACAGAGCTTCCTTTAAGTCCAATCCATCTTGAACGGGTTTGGACAGTTTTTATTTCCCCTCTTGCCGTGACATTGGGTTGTTGGAGCTCATACCACCAGATCTGTACTATACTACAAATTACAGCCAGTGGTTTGGACTGCCCTCAAGGACGGGAGTACCGAAAAAGGAATTACTTATCCCTATGAAGGTCAGTCTGCAAGCATGAGTTAGCAGACAAGACCACAGTAATCTGAATCTAAGACTCCTACTTAGTGAAAGGTAGTATCTAAATAGTTACAAGAGATGCCTCAGAGTATTGTGTTAGGAGAAGATAGAAAGGAAAAAATGAACAGGAATAACTGAAGTGATTTATACCAAAGAATAAAAGCCTTTTTTTCATGTTCACAAGTAGAAGAGATTGGTTTAAAAGCTCAAATGAAAGTAAAGTTGGAATAGTAAAGACCTGTTCTACTGCACTGCAGAAAGAAAGCACATAGAAGGACAAAAATGCACTGTTTCACAGTCCTGAAAGAAGCATCATGGGTTAAACATCTCAGACTGAGACCCCACAGCCACCGTCAGCAGTACATTATCTTATCCAGGAAGAAATTTGGTTCAAAATATAAAATGACCAAAAAGTACTGTTTAGCTGTTTTGAACTAACCTCTCTTCTTCTCAATCTTCTTAACTTCTGCTTTCTTGCCTTCTTCTTTACTTTGCCTATCAAAAATGTTGAAATGTTTTTACAATGTTGTAAAGCCTGCTTTTCATACTTTTTTCCCCAATTTTTGGATGCAATGCAATATTTTGAGGTATTATCTAAGTAAAACATTAGCGTGCAAAAACCATGAAGAGCCACACCCTGGTTTTCAGAGACAGACAATCCAACAAAAGTTAATTAGCTAAGATAACTGCTGATAAATCCTCCATACTCACACCTGTTTTTTTCCAGAAGCAGCAAATTAAAGGGTTTTAAAAACAAATGATTTCCAAACGGTGTTTTGGTTTTTATTGCATGCATTAATTAGTAAAATGGCATTATATAGAACTAACTTACAGAGAAAGAAAATATTTTTACTGTAATGATGAAAAGAGTAAAATTATTTACCATTATCACAGGAAATTATGGAGAGATCAATTAATCATAATCAGTTCCTACATGACTTATTTTCTCAAACAATTAATTGTAACAGTATACATATCTTACAACTGATCAAAAATTATCAGTAATAATTTAAAAGTTCTTGAAAGAAGTAATAATAAAGAAAAAAGATTTATTACAAGTGCATTGAAACCTCCTGGATCTTTCTTCAAAAGACTGAAAATAAAGCTGGGACTCAAGAAAAACAAAAAAAATTGTCTCCATCTCAGTTACAGCATGAAGGCAAACAGAAGTCTATTAAACAAGCTTTTAAGCTCTTATTCAGAGAAGATAATGAACTCCTGTTTAGCAATTCCTCTGTTTTGTCTTACTGAGGGATTTTAAAGGCCTCCTTTTACAATTTGCAAATTTCAGCATATCATGACTAAATATTCTGTGACTAATTTTCTTCCTGTCATACTAATACGGATACATAAGACACATAGGCCTGCATGTCTTATCTTCCATGTTTCTTTCATAAAGTACATAAAACTCATTTGCTCCAACTGACAGCACAATCTCAACAGTACAAACAAAGTTTGTGTATATACAGAATGGTGTACAAAGCACCTTAACTGAATAAATACTAACGAAGTAGCTACCACAAAATGGAAACTATGCTGATGAGCAAAGTAATCAAAACACTTATCAGCCTGTATCATTTTTACTTTCTATCAATATTGAGTTTTGTGGTATTAGTCATCAGCTATAATTAAATTAATTATGCAGTCACTAACTACTTCTCCTTTATGTTACTGAAAGAAAATTCTATCTACCCTCCTATGCATGAAATATGACAGCTATTTAAAAGCAGAGATTTGATTATTACAATTAAATCAATGTATGACAGTTTGATTGCCAAAATCAAGCAGCGTGTGTCAGTTAGTGATACATTAAAAGCTGCTAAGATGCTAAGGACAATTTACTATCTCTGAAGCTGGAAACACTTAGGTCTGCTACAGGGAAGTAAAGCATTTATGTTCAGTCTCCAGAGCAGTCACAGGAAGAAGAGAAAAAAGGGCTGGAGCATGAGAAAAAAACTACCCAAACAAACTAGATTTTTGTTAATGAATGTGAAAAAGACAGGATTTTGTTGTTGCAAGTAAAGGGGACCTTTATTCTCTTCCCTTCCTCCAAGTTTTTACCTTGTTCTCCCTTTCTTCTGCCCTCCCACCAGCAGTGAGCATGGGAGAATCAAGCTCTTGTGGTGCAGCTTCTTCACTCATTTGCAGAATAGTTCTTGAGAATGAGTCAGATTTCTTCCTATTGTCCTGCTCCCAAGTTACTGCGGGGATCTTCTTTCCATTTTTATACTTGATTCATTTGTGATAAGTAATCTTCCAAATGCAATCTGCTCTTGGTATCACTCAACTGGCTTTGCAATGCTAGACTAATTCTTTATTTTTACCTTGTTCTGTCTGACAGCATGTGCTCCAGATGCCAGACAGAGAAGGAAATGTTCTCCTGTTAACCTATGCGTTCCATAACTCATCAAAAATCCATAACCATGGATTAACAGGACATCTACCAGGTCCTACCAACCTAAACTAAAAATTATAAGAAAACTATATCCTGAACAGTTTTTTTTAAACAGATCCCTTTTCAAAGGGATATTCTTAAGTTAGTTCTAGAAAGAACCGACCAATTGTCCTCTGCTAGAGATTCTAAATCACTGAAAGACTGACATCACTTAATTTCTGTGTTCAGTTCTTCCCAACCTCAATAGAACATTTTGGTTTAGAGGAGCTTTTTACACTCTCCTCAAAAAGAAGTTAAGACAGAAAACCAAAAAGGGCAGGGGGAGAGAACAACAGAACACAGTGCAAAACACTTTGGAAGTTTTTCAGATATTCTCTTCTCCTGTTCAGTTCAAAGTATTCCTACAACTTGCAGGTGTCACATGTTAAAATATACTCACGATTCAGATTCTGTCTGTTCCTCTTGCTTGCGCTTTCTTTCTGTTATTTCTCTCTCATGTTGGCTTCTTACAATGCTTCTCCTGTGACCTGCCTGAAAGCTTCTTCCCCCTTTTTTCTTCTATTTTTATTTGGCATTTTATGATTGGAAAGAGAAAAGTAAGACGATTAAATTATTATTTCTGTAAAGAGATAAACCTACGCACTAAGTATCTTTGAAACAACTCTACTCCATGGAGCAATCTGACAAAAACTAGATTTCCCTGAAACTAAATACAATTTAACTAGTTCTTTCTTGCTTTTTTTCTTTTCATTGGGAGGCAATACTAAGCACGAGAAAAATGAAGACATTGCATATTGTTGGCTAGGGACAGTTTTGTACCTCTTAAAAATGTGATTTCAAGCCACATGTTCTCCAGACACACCACCACAGAAAACATCTGTCTTCCAAAGAACATAGATTTAAAAAAAAAAAGCGCCTTTTGAGAAAATAAGTAATTGCTGCATTTAAATCCTCTGTTATAAAGAGAAGTGTCTTAGAAAAGATGCTTTTTTAGAAAATACTAGAAGTTCCTGAAGGAATTATTTGAGAAAATATAGTTCTGAAACTTATATTCTACATACCTGTAAGACAGCCACAGGACTCCAACCTTTACTGAGATCTAGCATTAACCTGAAGAAAGATCTTCAGTGCTACTACATTCCTCTATAATAAATTTATCAGGAAAGCAAAATTATACCTTGTCCCCTTCTTGTTCTTCTCCTTCATCTTCAGAATCAGAAGCTGATGCAGAACCTACTTTTGTAACATTTTTCCTTTTCGGTTCAGCCTCTTTCTTTCCTTCCTTTTTGTCAAATTCCTTCTTTGACTTCTCCTCTTCCTTCTGACTTTCCTCATCTTTTTTCCCTTGCTTTTTGAGCTTTTCTTCTGGTCCTTTTTTCTTTGCCTTCTCCTCTTCATTAACGCTAAAACAAAAACAGTATTTAGGCATCATCCACCATCTACAGTGACTTAAAAAAAATGACATTCTAACTCAGGAAGATGTTTTTTTTAAACCACAGAAGAGTAAAAATTATGAAATTAATTCACTTTCAGTTCACTTAACTACTCTTCAAAAAATACTCTTTTTCTAAAATTAAAACCCACTACCTGAGGGGGAAAAAGCTTCCAACAAATAAATTACAGTATGGAGGGCTATTGAAACTAGCATTAATTAATGTAAGTGCATAGATCCAAAGCCAAGATTCTCAGTGGGTTCTCTGCACACAGATGGGTCTGTAGGACCAAGAGTGCACACATTGTAAACTAGGTTTATACAATATACTTAAGTAGTTTGTATACCAAAACTGTGCGTCTGCCAATTTATAGAAAACTAAACCAATGTTCAACTTCTCCTTGAGTTACTTAGAAGCACTAGACTTGACATAAGAACTGAAGAAGGCAAAATCAAAATTCAGATAACTAACAGCATTGCAATTCCATTAAAAGAGATTTCTGAAACAAAAAGGTAAGAATAAAAAAATCACAATTTTAGTTTTGTGAGATCATGTATTTTCTCTTAATAAATATTTTTCCTCTTCACTCAGCATACAATCATGTATGGAATTTTGCAGATTTGACAAGTTAGGAAGGTTAAGATCTTCTGTCTCTTGTTTCAGAAATGTCCTTTCTTGAGTTACTCTGTATTATAAAAATATCTACACAAACAGTAACTCATACTGAACACTAACAGGGCAAAAACCTGTCAGGAATTCAGTACTAACTTTAAAGTCTTAACATGGAGCAACACATTTGACAATGAAGAAGCTTTATATTAAGAAAAAACTCACAAGTCAGCCTCTGAAAGACATGATGGCTTCACCAACTTGGGCCTCCCTCTTGGTTTTGGAACTTTTGCTTCAGAAGCTAGTAGTTATACAGAAATAACAGGTTACTCCAGAGCCACCATCTGTTCCTTGTTGTTATGGAAAGACATTTACTCAACAGACACAAGCCACACTTAAATCAAAATATATACCCTAACTTTGTTAATTTACAAAATTCATGTGTTAATTGAGAACCAAACTTAATCAAGATCTCTTTCAAAAGTTAATGTGTTGGTAGCTCTTAGCTGACTGGCAAATTAAAAACTTTGATCTTTTTTAGCCACAGACTCCAACTACCAATTCTTGTGCTTTTTGCAATCTATGCAGTTATGATTTGTTTCACATGTTGCATAACTAATATGAGTCTTAAACTGGATAATGAGAAAGCCTGAAATTAGAGAATGAAAAGCAGTCACTTATGCCCACATTTATACAGTTTGTTGTCCGCTATTTTTAGACACATCACGGGGCTTCCAGCTAACAAATCACTGTCAAGTTCTACCACCACATGACAGTGCAGATCAAAACTCTTCATTTCCTCAGATTCACCATATTGTTAGGAGTAAGACAAACAACCTGTCTTCTTGGCACTTACATACCTCAAATGCTTGTCCATTACCGCAGGGAATATGTGGTCAGAAAACCTAACATTCAGTGTTTAAACTCTTGTTGGTCTTAGTACAGAGCACTTTAAGCAAGAGATGCGTGCATCATATCAACAGAAAAGGCTGCATGGTACATTTTCTAGAAAGGTATTTTATATAGGAGGCAAAAGCATCTCTTTTAGATCCTTTCCTGTTCTTACAGACAGTAGTTAGTGAAAACCAGCAAAAATTGGTAAAGATAAAACGACAAATATTCAAAATGTACATTTAATGCATATAATTAAATGGCAGAGGGGGACAAATTAATACTTAATTTCCTCACAGCTTTCATGGCAAAAGTAATTAAGTCTATTTAATTGTAGTTGCACTATTTTTATATTGTTAGCTGATACAGATGACTATAAATTGTTTCCCTGACTAGGTGCTCGTACAACACACATAACTGCTGCAAGAACTGTCTTCCAACGTAGTAGTTAACAATCAAAAATATCAACAAGCTTACCATAAAAATTACAATAGATCATTACTACTTTGGAAGCAACAAGTGCTACAGAATTATCACCAAATGGTTCTAACAATACATTTTAAAAAAATCAGTAATATTTTCTTTTGTCTATCAATCTACACATATTGCCGTAAACATCTTTTTAAACAAGTCTCTTCAGTTCTTAGTTTGTTTTCCTTGTCCTCTGAGCTCCACCTACAGGCTCATGGCTTTCTCAATTCTCGTCTTTGTGTTTTAAGGATCTTCTAACACAATCAAAGTATTTTATGGACTTTTAATGAATATAAACCTTTACGGAGCAAAAATGCACACAGAGATCTTATCATATAACTAGACTTTAGCAGTATTCTATGAAGAAGACTATTCTAAAGGTAATGCTTGTACCCTAAAACAACCAGTCTTTATTTTAGAAGACTAAAAATTAATGCTAGCAATTAAAATCCATTTATGTCTTTAATTCATCAATTTGAGATGAGGTGTTTTCTCATCACAATCTATTAGCTACGTCTGTCTTTAGCATGAAAAAATACTCTGTAATACATCAGGGAAAGGAGAAAACTCCCTGACTAATTCTACTAAGGTATTTCCATGGTGAAAAAAATTAAATCATTCTTCTGAAGTTACCTGCTGGTCTTCCTCTTTTAGGGCTTACTTTTGGAGATATTGGCACAGTAGCTGCTGCTGCACCTGCTGCTGCTTCGTCAACTTCAGCCTGTTTTTCAGACTAATAAAGAATGAATTTTACAAGTGAAAAAACACATGGCACCAACAACTCAATTACTTTCTCAAACAACAGCTTTAAACTTCTAGCAATACGTTATTATGCTACTGCTTATACACATGAAGAAAATCTCTGAACTTTTAAGTAATAGATTATACTTAAGTATTACTCATTTCACCCTCTCCAATCCCAACTGGAGGAAACAGTGAAAAACTTAGTGTCCTGGATAAAAGACAACTAAGAATACAGGTATAGCATGCTACTTACCTGTGATAAATGTACTACGTTCACAGATACTTCACACTCATGCCCCATCCCTGCTTTCAGCTCTAACTTTAGAAGCTAAGTGGTTTCAAACACAAAATTAAGCTCTGCACCACTTATTTCTAGTTTGTAGTTGGGTCAGTGCCCTGATCTGGCTTGCTGTGTGAACACAAGAACACTAAGACTAGAATATGCTGAGCAAAAAGCTGGAACTGCCTCTTCCAAAGTAGCTCCGTATTCTCCCAGGTTGAAGAGACCACAAAAATGACAAATTTGTGAAAAAGGGAAGTATTTCAGGTGTTAGTTCAGTGGGATAAAAATGTTAAAAGAAACTTATCAGAGCTTCAACAAAGACCATTTTATTAGCAGTTCGGCAACAGTTTCTGTCTTATTTTTTCTGACTTGTAATGGGTTGTTTGGGAAAGATGGGAACTCCATATTCTACATTAAGTTAAAAAAGGATTAAGACTTGTAAAACACACTCTGGAAAGACTTTCATTCCTACAAATCTTTCAGACATTTGAAAAAGGGGAGAAGGGTGTCAAGCACTTCAACTCATGCATGACTTGCCATTAAAGGAAATACCTAGTATTTTCACATGCAAAAAATTTCAGTAAGACAGACTAATTAAATACAGTTACCTTCCTTTTTCTTCCTCTTCTAGCAACTTTAGGAATAGAAGTATCATTTGTTTTCACCACATCCTGTGAAGATTAAAAATGGTGCTAAGAATCTTAAAAAAACAAGATATATTTCATTTATTCAATGGATTTTTTTCACAACTGAAGCCTCTGGCACATAAATTTAGACAAGAATCCTGTAATGGACATTAAGACACTTCCTGCTTTTAAATTATAAAAATCCTGGTAACAGCTTGAAAGTGAAAAAGAGTAGGTTTAGATTAGACATTAAGAAGAAATTCTTTGGTGTGATAGTGGTGAGGCACTGGAACAAATTGCCCAGAGAACTTATGTCCCATCCCTGGAAGTGTTCAAGGCCAGTTTGGATGTGGCTCTGAGCAACCTGGTCTAGGGAAATGTGTCCCTGCCTATGGCAAGGGGGTTGGAACTGTTGCCTTTTTCTCCCACTCCCCCTTTTGAGCGACAAAACGTAAGCTGGAGGTAGATTTTATAAAGGTCGGGGAAAAGCAAAAACTTTATTTCGGAAGGTGTTCCGAAATACAAACGGGGAAGAGCAGTCCCTCCCCCAGCCTGGAACAAAGGCCCAGCAACCAAAAGGTTTGGGTAAGGGTAGGGTGTGGGTAAGGAAAAGATGGCAAAAGAAAATGATCCAAAGATGAGGAGAATATTAAAACGGCACCTCTCTATCCCATAGCTCTCTATAGATGCTGTTCTAACAAAAAACATAGTTTACAAAGATTCTCCAATTAAGGCACAGAATTAAACATTCGCCTTTCGGTCGTCATTCTGCGATAGCATGTTCTTAACCCTGGAAAGCTGTAGAGATAGGTGGCTCTATTTTGTCTAGAATATAGGGTATTATTAATCTGAAACAGCTCAGGATTGCTAGCCGAACTAGGCAAAAAGGCAAAAGCAAAAAGCCCCTCAGCATCATTACTAGATAATCTTTAAGGTCCCTTCCAACCCAAACCATTCTATGATTCTGTGATTATCTGGTACTTAGGACTTTTGTGTGAAAGATAAAAGATAAACTGAGCACTAAATAATATTCTGTTCTAACTAAAGATAGTATGTAGTGATGTTTTAGTCTGTCTGAACTCTTATCTAGTCCTTAAAAGAGGTACAGAGTAAGGAATACAGAGTAAGGATAAAACCCACAGTGTTCCATCTGTTTTAACTGAACTTATAGACAATCAGACTAGAAGTTTCCTCTCTGATGAAAACTTCAATTTCTGGGAGCTTCAGTGAGAGGTATAAATGTGAGTGAACACACGTAAGTTTTACGTCATTCAACCAGCTTCTGAGACTGTCACAGTAAAAGTAACTGTAGTGTCTTAATACTCAGTATATAGTAATAGATTTACATAATATTAAGATATTCTCTGGTACACAGAAAAAGTTCTCACATACTTCTTTACTGGTTTTGTCAGAAGGTAGATCATCTTCCTTTGAAGTATCCATCTCCTTTTCTTCTGTTTCAGCTTCTGTAGGTAAGTTATTATCCCCTTTAGGGGATAACTGCAAAGGGAGTCAACACAGGGTAAAAAAATACATTAAGAAGTATTTTATAGTGAAAGAAGAGTATTATTAATGTTCTAATTACCATCAGGCTGCCTCTTCAGGTTAAATAGTTTAAACCTCTAGGTACACTCCTTTCTTAGGTACCCATTAAAAGCCTAACCATACCAGACTACTTCCTCCTGCAGTATATCTCTCTTACAAGGAAAGGCCAAGGGTGCTGGGTCTGTTCAGCCTCAAGAAGAGACAACTGAGAGGGAACCTCATCAATGTCTGTGAGTATCTGAAGTGAGCGTGGCAGAGGATGGATCCAGGCTCTGTTCTCTGCTGCCAAGCAATAGGACAAGAGACAACAGGCAGAAACTGACGCACAGGAAGTTCCACCTGAACACGAGGAAGAAATTCTTTACTGTGCAGTGACTGAGCACCAGCACAGATTGTCCAGAGAGGCTGTGGAGTCTCACTCACTGGGGATATTCAAGAACCATCTGTACACAATCCTGTGCCATGGGCTCTGAGATGACATTGCCTGAGCAGGGAGGTTGGACCAGAAGACCCCACTGTGGTCCCTTCCAACCTGACCGATTCTGTGACTCGGTGTGAATAACCCTTTGCCCGTTAAGGCTACCTATCGTGGCCGGTTAAGGCTACCTATTGCAGCTACGCTGCCTCACATGTTCTTGTGTGCCTGCTTGCTGACAGAGCACGGGAAACTGAAGAGTCCTTCGTTTAGGGTCAACACTACTTGGCAAAAGCTAGAACATCAGTGTGTTATGAACAGGATTCTCACAGTAAATCCAAAACACAGCACTGCAAAAGCTACTAAGAAACCAACTCTATTGCAGCAAAAAACAGGACAAGTAGTAAAGAGACTACAAACAAGTTGTTTTATCATTTGTGCAATAGTAATCTACGCATTTTTTCTTATTTTGTTGGGATTTTTTAAACCTTAAAAATACTAGTTTTGGTTATGGAACAGCAGTTAAAACTTGAAAAATCCAGCGTTTGTAATAATTTACTTGAAAATAATCAACATTTCCTTGAAGCCTATGTATTTGCATGTTTTAAAGACTACCAGTTCCTTCTCTCAACTTGAATACTATTGGCTTATTCCACTTTCAAGCATCTTTTATGAAATTCCATTTTTAAGTAGCTAGTTTTTAAAATTTCAATATTAAACAAAGCAACTATCATACAGTACCTCTAAATACTTGAACATGAGTAATATCACTGAGGCTTTTTACAGAATATGACTTTAAGAGAGAAGAATTATTGGTTCACTAAAACCACAGGAAAGCAGAGTACCCGCTCTGGTTAACAGAATGTTACAGTTATATTAGTAAAAAAGGAAATTTGCTCCGTATTTTGCCTTAAGCTGACTGAGACTAATTACAGAAATGTATGTAAAATGACCCACTCAGGATTTGAATGGCCATCTTTATGTTTAAATGGCTCTTATGTCTTCCTGTTTCTCTTTCACAGTGCCAGCACCAAACAGCCTAAAAGCTCTTTTCATGAGAAACATGAAGCTTCAGTCATTGGCATTCCCACTAGCACATGCTGCTCGAGGCATAAATTCCAAGTGAAGCTGATTAATCAATCAGCCCAGTTTAAAAGAAGTTTTCCCCTCGCAGCAGCAAAGGCTGAGAACAAATGCTTTTAAAGGTATTGTGCATAGCAAGAGCAGCATTGGTTTACTAACATTATCAGGAAATTACATGTTGAAGAGTGCTGCTAACGCAGAGCAGATCACCCTGACATTCCACACAGGCAAGTACTAAAATAATGAACTCTAGGCAGTAAGAAGTTGGGAGAAATAATCCATCAATAACTCCGCAGTCTCCAACTTGCCAAAATAATTTTCAACATCATCTATCAGTATACTAATTTTTTTTTTTCTCCAGTCAAAGGACTTTTTTTACTCTTGAATAAACAAGCTGTTACAGCAACTGGACACTAATTCTAGATAGGGAACACCTGCTATGTATTTGACACATTGCAAATTCTTTAGTTGCAACTGTGAATCAATACCGAGGAACAGCCAGCAACACCTACAGAAAAAACTACATTAAACCTTGGCAAATAATAAAAATTAAAACAGAGGCTAAGAGTAAAGGCAAGTCTATTCAGAATAGTCTGACATTTGATTTAAGGGCACTGCTTGTAGTGTAGTAATTTCCAGTGTAGTAATTTCTAGAAATTAGTTACAAATAAATGAGATACTATAAATGTATCAATCCCACCTGCACAACAATTTTTGTCAATTTAGGATTCTATTCTTAAAAATACTGAGAAGAGTTGACAACATACAGTATCTCTTCCATACTGTATGAAAAATATTCCCGTATGAACAAAACAAAACATTCAAAAATACAGAAAAGTTCAAAGCAGTGTACTATGGAATCATTAAATATACAGTAAGCTAGTAAGCTTCACCTCTTCCAGTATAAACTATGTATGGCACCAGTAAACTGAAAAAAAGATGTTTCAGACAGAAATGAATTTCTTTTAGTATGAATACGTTTCAAGAGAATACGATCTTGTTTTGGAAAGTTTCTACAGTATGCAGACATTTACAAAGCTAAGAAGCTAAGCTCTGTCTATAAACTACTGTATACTGATTAGTCACAGATACTTTTCTGACTCAAGAGTTGAATTGATACAGCTATGAAATCCTCTATATCCTAAGTAGTTCATGAAAAAGTATGCCCTATTCAAGCAGATTCGTATAATCTGTTCTGGCAAACACACTGAAGTACCCTTTCACCCATGACAGACCCTAATGTGGTGTTCTGCTTTTCAACAAAAATGATCATAATTGCAAGTGGCAGTCATACTTGTCAATGATATTAAAAAGTCTTCAAAAATGCCAAGGGAAAATTTAAGCTAATTCTTGGTGATCATTTCCAGCTTCTCCTGCCCAGGAAGCACTGTATGAACTTAGTTTAAGTGTATTATGATTTAGAAATACAGGCTGGTAAAGAAATGAATTTTCAAAAAACATGTACAGCATTGTAAAAGCAGTGCAGAAGAACAAAAATATTACTGTAAGTATATCTGAAAAGAAGCAAATATAAGCAGTTACAACAGTAAACTACTGTAAGCTTAGAGCATTTAAGTAAAGACTTGGCAATATAGTTTTGATTTTAAAATGTTTCTGGCAGAACAAAGCACAAATTCAGTCACTTACTTTTGGGACAGAACACTTTTTTCTTTTGGCTCCTGCTTTTTCTTCACTCCCCTCAGCAGGCTCCTGACTGCTTTCTTCCACAGCTTCATTGATAGGAGTGTTAATGGCTGGATGGGGCTTCAATTAACAAAAAAAAAAAGAGAGATCTAAACACCTTCTTCCACTGTGCTCTCATACGTTCATTACTGAAGAAAGGAAGATGGCAAGAAACCCCTAATTAGGGCTACAAGAATATTAAATGCATCTTATTTCATTAATTTCCACTGTTTAAACTGCAGTTTATTAAACTTTCAAACTGTAATGCTGTAACAACCTATTTTCACATTATTAATACTGCAATATAAGTTTTTTCTTATGCATACTATAACATAACATATCTGAAAGAAACAAAAAAATTTGATTTGGTCAAATGCAACTTCTGATGCTAATATAAAGAAGTGCATTTTTAAGTAAACTATCAATCCTAAGTGATCCAACTACCTGTTCCTGAAAATGTAAGCTGAATAAAGATGACAGTGAGGTAATTCATGAATTAAAAGTTAAAACCATAGAAACAGGAGATAAAGCCTCAATTACTTTTTTTATTCCACTACATTGTGGATGGCTTTCTCCCTCTAACATATTAACTCCTTCAAATCAAGCTGGCAGAACTCGCCTCTGATTTTTTTCCCCCACTGAGGAAGTGGGTTTGTGTTTAAGCTCAAACTACAAACTCCTTTCTGCCCTCCAAGTCTCTTACTAGCAGCTACAAGCAACATCTGCAAAGTATAAATACTGCTCTTAGAACATTCCAGTTCTGGCAATGCAGAAGAAAATATGTCTCTAAGAAGGCCATACTAAGATAAAACATGCTGTGGAGAACTGCTAGAGAACAAGCCATTTCACCACTGCTTGGGTCCACGGGAGGGAACTGCGGCATTTACACAACCGAAGGAGCAGATCGCCGGCTTCCCAAGGCAGAGCTGCCGCCAGTGCGACCACGGCCCCACGCTGGAGCGAGCCGCCCGCCGCCGCCGCAAAGCACCGCTCCGCCGGTTATAAACGAGTGCACCGCGAGGCCCAGCAGAGCGCTCCCCACCGACACAGGAAACCGGGATCTTGAAGGGATGCTGCAGATTCTTGGTGGTGTTTACCATTCTCGCTTTTAGTAATTCTTCACTTTTCCCTACTTTCCTATGTTTTCCTCCTTGCTCTCTTCCTTGATTGTAAATAAAAGTGAATTATCATTTTGGTTACCAACGTTTCACCTCATTTGTCTTAATCTCGCTCCTGGTATATTTGAATCTCCCCCACCCACGTGTTAGGGCAGTGGACGTCTTAGGACACATTCCCAGATTGGCACATATGCCCGTAGAAGGACAAAAAAAGAGGAAAGAGATTGCAAGTCTTAGCCTCTATACAAAGAGCTGACAGATCTGTCCCTTTAATATCATCTTGTATCCAGACTAAAAGCTCAATTTTGCCTACAGCTTCATGTGATCACCCACTCCCTTCTGACCATGCCCAACACAGAATTATCTACTCATCCTGAATTTTTAAGCTCTGATACCTGAACTGTCTTTCCTGCTACTGTTCAGTAACTGCGCTTCAGTTAGCTCTAAGAAACTTATTTAAAATCAAAGAATTGTATGTAGATAGAACACAGAGATCAAGGCATATCTTAAGATATATTCACTTCCAAGACTACAGCTAAAAATTGTGTCCATTCTCCCATGCACTGAGTACTGCAACATAATACCAGGCTGTAATACATGCTACTTTAAAATATTGTTGGCAAAATTGTGTATTTACTCTTTGATACCTACATTACCTTTCCTCTTGGTTTTCATAAGCAACTACTTGCCTTCACTTTCGAGATCCCTCGCTGCCTACGCTGATCCCTCCTGCTCTGCAACAGCAGGCAGGTGCTGGTGACATGGCTGGAAACAAGTGCGTTACTGCCCTCAGCTAGTAACAATTGGTCCCAGGGAGATGGCTGGCAAGGGGTGAACTGACCCACCTCAACATCCCACCTCACGTGGTAAGACACGGTGCCATCACCCAAGTAGCAATGGGAGAAAGGGGAGATGGGATAGAGGGATGCTCATGCACAAAACAAGATGCCTGCACATGGCACAAGGGATTCCAAGGTCGAAGAGATGCCAGAGAAGGAGGGATGCTGGTAAGAGGAGGTACACATGGCATTGCCCAAGCCAAGCTCCAGCCCAGAGGAGTTACCTCATGTTGAGAAGTACATTAAGTGCAGGTAGCTTGGTGTCACTGCAGCTTGAGCTGTGAGCTGTGTGTGCCAGAGGCAAGACCTTAAACCTTGCATAAACAGGGCAGAGTGGCCAGACAAGCGACTAGACACCCAGAGATAGCAGGAGTCAAGGACTCTACTGGAAGACCCAACAGATTCTGAGCTTAGACTGTGATGGTGTAAATGTCCAGGGCTTCCTTTGTTCAGGGTCCCTCCCAGGAAGCACCCAGCTCAAGCTGTTATTCTGTGGTTGCATCATGATTAAATTATTTTAGGGATCTAGACTGCTGAGGGAAACTCAGGGCCAATCCAGTAAGGAAATTTTGTCTGACTGTGTGAATGTGGTGTGTGCAGGGAGTCAGCAGGGCACTCATCAGGATCACTGGAGCTGTCTGCTGCAAAGAACCCTCAGTCCCAGCTCAGGTGGTGAGAGTGTGACTGCCAGAGTGGCTCCTGGATGGTCAGACAGGAAGTACCCTTAACATTAAGCACAGGCAGATGGGGGACAGGGGGAGCTGCAGGCCATGGAGGAGCCCACACTGCAGCTGCTGAGTAAGAAAAAAGAAACAGCAAAAACAAAGTAATCACACCAGATTCTCTCCTGTACCACCATTGTCTTACCCAGAGGACAGACTGGGATGTGCAGAGAGGACACTGGGGACCAGCAAAGTGAGAGCAGAGGTGGCTGGAGGGAAGCATGTTTCTCCAAGTCCTATCTTTTTTTTGTTTCTTGTTACCAGAACTAGTAACAAAAAGTGTATGTCAACTGATTAAACTGCACCAAATTCCCTGACATTAATGTTTTGTTGCCTGTACCATATCCTCATTTTGCTAAAGATGGTGGGGCCTCAGAAGCTGATTTCAACCACTCTGCTACCCTCAAAACAAATAACAGCTTCCCCATAAACTCCCCATAAAACTGCCTAGTAGTCCCAGTTTCAGCTGAGATAGAGGTAATTTTCTTCTTCATAGCTGGTACAATGCTTTATTTTGGATTTAATGTGAGAATCATGCTCATAATTCACAGATTTTTTAGTTGTTGCTAGGTAGTGCTTACCGTAAATCAAGGAAAACACTACTTAGTAAAAATTAAAACAGTTTATCAACAGGATTCTCCTACTAAACGCAAAATACAGCACTGCACCAGCTACTAAGAAGAAAACTAACCATCCCAAGTGAAACCAGGACATTACACACTTAAACATCCATTCCTTCCCTGACTAAAACATCCAAAAGCCCTACACCTCAAAAAACCTTAGCTGTTAAATAAAACAGCCACAGAGACTTACCATGTAGATAAGCATCCTTCCCTTATTACTAGGAGGGATAAAATGTATGCACTTGCTTTCCCAGCTTTGAGAATAGGGTGCTATGGCAACATCATCCCTGTGAACAGGAAAGCTGCAACAGCCAAACACCATGGGAACTAACAAAAACATAAGATGCCTCTGAAGTCTCAGCACTGTGAACTGTATGCTATCATGCAAATTACTGAAGAGAGAAAGCTCATTTTAGCACGTAAGCCGAAGCAACTGAAACCAAACCAAAAACCAACTATCACACTACAATTATTTTGCTCCTGGAAAAGTGGGATGTTCCTCCATCTTATCTGTAACCTTCAGCGTTACAGTTACATCATACTTCAAGAGTTAAACACAAAAGGAAGTGCTTTGAAAAAAAACCCCATGAAAGATCCATAATTGATTGATCTGACATCTTCAGAGATGCTCAAAGAAACAATCGAAATAGATCCTTACTGGTAGCTTTATTTCAGATTAACTAAAACTTACTGTGTCCTGTTTTATTTTACAAGATGTCCCATCTAGCAAGCCTTCTCCAGATGTACTCCATTAGTACAAACAAGGACTACCCACAAGTAAAAACAAAAGCTGGCTGAATCCTAAAGGCTTGATTTGCTCCAAGTAAAACTTGCTTCTAGCAATGCCTAGCACAGCATAGAATGAGAAGGCTAGCAAAAGAAAAGCTTTCTAAAGTTAAGGTGAAAATTTGGAAGA
The DNA here is from genome assembly GCA_013400975.1 of Atrichornis clamosus. NCBI lineage: Eukaryota > Metazoa > Chordata > Aves > Passeriformes > Menuridae > Atrichornis > Atrichornis clamosus. Next base: position 28,774 of record WBMZ01012532.1, read on the forward strand.
AAATTTGCATGAGTCTACTGCATTACTTCATTCATTCTGTAATTCAAACTGATCCAACCTTCCTGCTCAAGCAGGGCTATCACAGCTGGTTGACCAGGACTATGTCCAGATGGCTTCTAGGTATCTCCAAAAATGGAGACTTCACAGCCTTGCTGGGCAACGTGTGGCAGTGCTCAGTCACTCTCACAGGGAAAAAAAATCCGCTTCCTTATACTCAGAGGGAACCTCCTGTGGTTAACTTTGTGCTTTCTGCCTCTGGTCCTGTCACTGGAAACCACTAAAAAGGGTCTGACTCAGTCTCTTTGAACCCTTGCTTCACATACTTGTATACATTGAGGAGATTCCACGTAAGTTCACCAGGGCTGAGCAGTCTCAGCTCTCTGAGTCTCTCCTCACAGCAGAAATGCTCCAGTCCATCAGGTTCATGGCCCTTCATGGGTCTCTCTGTCAGTATGTTCGTGTTCCTCTTATATTAAGTAGCTCAGAAATGGACACAGGTCTCCAGTTAAAACACCCCTATTAAAAAAAGTTGCTTCTTCCAGTAATTTTAAGGCTCACTTATATGAACAGGTCATAAATATGAGCTGTGGAACAAAAATCTTTTTCTTACCTTTCAGTAAAGAAATAGGGGGAAAAATTGCAAAGAGCAACCCAATGACTCTAGACAGAACCTGACCAAAAGAGACGCCATGAAAAGTGCTACTGCTGAAGGTGAAGAACTGGAATGGAACTCAAAAAGTGAAAGAACTACCTTGCAGAAAAGCTGTTACACTAAGAAAACAGTCTGCACATCTATCTTGGCAGCATGTTTTGTCTTATTTCCAATGGGAGATGTAGCCAGGAATGTCCCAGAGGCTACTGAAAGCACTTAATTGAAGTGACTGATTTGTCCAGTGAAACAAAGTATTAGACAAACTTGTTACTGTTGATTACATATACCCAGGTTTTCACCTAGTTAGAACGACTGGTAACATACAAGTTATAGTTCACAACTGCCTCAGCCATTCACAGGGCATCTCTTCTCAATTGCCACAATAAGGACAATTTTTCACAATAAGTGAAAAGGTATATCAACTTGTATCTTACAATAGCAGAAAGAATCTCTCTCTTATTATCACAGTCCTTCCTACAGTGATGTGGAGAGTAGCCTCCCTCCTTATCCCAAAGAAGAAAAAATGTACATCTGGAATACATCACTATCTGGCAATACCTCAGAAACTCCTTAAATTTTTCTCCATGTTCTCCTTCAACCTAGACACACAGCAATTTAGGATATCTTATGAAGCAGGAATTAACTGGTGCTGAAATGGCAACCAGGCACATTGTATAACAGCAGCAAGTAAAAACAAAAGGCAACAATTCTTTTTATTATTACTGCAGCATTGCCTAGAAGGCCCAATGTGACAAAGGTCAGTGTAGATACAGTGCATGTAACAAAACTAAGAGCTTACAGAATGATCAGAGCAGGCAGGCAAAGACAAAATGAGCAAGGCAATTTCTTTGTCTTCAGATTAAATGTGGGTCCTTTTATGGATAGAATTGCATAGCTCTAGTTTAAGCTTGGAAGCCTTACAAAGAGGGCAAGAAACAGGGAACTACTGATGGACAAAAACTGAATCAAGTCATGTGACAGGGGATAAAAGGCAAACAACACACTGCTTCCAATTGCTAGAACGAAAATATTGCACACTAAGAAAGCATGTACCAAAGTCTTACAAGGACACTTGTGGAGAAAGACATCTGGTTTTAGAATAGCAAGAGTAGAGTGACTGAGACTCCAAAACCCCACCACTTTTCAATTACAGTTGCACAGTTCTAGAGATCAGTATTTCAGGACTATACACATAGTTTTAAGTATGTATATATCTCCAGTTAAACAACCCTCATCTCTTTTATGCTATAAATACAAGACACCAGTAATAAATAGTATTTAAAACTTTTAGAATATATGAATTTTTGTCTAACCTGCAGTTAAGTAGTAGTAAGTTATTACCCTATGGCAGGAAAATGCTTGTTGCCTCTCCCCTCTTTCCCCAAAAGCAACAAAGATTTGCAGAGCTTACCTGCTGATGAGAGAATTTCACTTTGGGATTATTGTCAATTTCCCACAACCCTTCATTAAAACCCTTCCTTTTATTTGGTTTGCCATATTTATCTTTATTTTCTGAGTAAGGGAATATGTCCTTTGGTCCCAAAAATGCCCTTAAGGAAAAAAAAACAGAATTCACATTTTAATCACTTAGTCTTTGCAAAGAAGTAAGCACCAAATGTTATTAAGCATTAAATACATTACTACTGTAATAACTATTCTGCTAGTGTCCACAGTATTCTAAACTTTGTCCTTCAACAGCCCAAGGTTTCCATTACTACCACTACAGGTACAGACTTCCCTTCTTCCCATAGCATTGAGTGTGTAAGCAAGAAATGCTCAATGCTGCATCTTAAGATTGCAGCTGACAAGTCAGGCAACTGCTGTGAACCGGATCAATTAAAAACTACAAAGCTTACAAACAAACAGAAAGAGCAATTGCTTCCTTAGAAAAAGAAATAAAAATCAGGCTTAAATGTTAACAATAAAGCATCCTTGAATATTTTTATTGTGTTGGACATGAAAAAGCACCACCTGAATCCACTGCCTGCCCACATCTTTTTAAGAATTCTATGTAATGGTGTGATTAATTCAGCATTAATTCAGTAGTTTTTCAGGGTCTGACAATTAGACCTCACAACTTGATTTATGAAATTTAAACAAAAAAAACTTCAAAATGTTTCTTATTTTAAGCTTCTCTCCCAGTAATTTTCCTGTTGAAGTAAACATGACAATTATTTTTAAGATACTCTTGTAATGGAGTCTTGATGTTGCCTGCATATCTTTTTCAGACAAACAAACAACACTCCTGCATAGAGCTATCCCTATTGTAAGCTGTCTAACTAAAGCTTTTAGCTATTAGCCTTTCTCTTATGACAAAGTCACAGTATTCACTACTAGCTTCTCCATGTTAAGACTTGGGAAAACGAAGTACCATGTTAAGACTTGGGAAAACGAAGTACCATGTTGCTGAGAACCCATATCCTGATTTATGGAGAAGAACATCAAAGACTGTTTAATTCCTGCTCTACTTTCATGGCCTTTTAAAGCTAGGATTTCACTGTACCCATCTATATGCTGCTAACAGAAAAAGACCACACTTTGGCGGTGCATTCTCAGTTTCACTCTGTGCTTAAACACAGCTTTGTGTGATTGCAAATATATTACATATAACTATTTGAAAAGTTGCAGATACTTGTTTTCTGAAGTACCAACTCATGGTAAAGTTAAACAGATACTTCTAAGCTCCACTCCACTATTTCCTTCTTCATCCTAAAAAAAAGGAGCTACTTCAGACTTTCACCCCACTAAAAGGAGAAAAAAAAAAAAAGAAAAGAGAACACATCTCATGGCATCTTCTACTCCAGCAGTAAAAACTTGTCTATGTGCACAAAGCATTAAGTAAGCCATTGTCAGATTAGACTGCAAATTAACCACCTCTTGGCAAGAGATGGTTAGAGGATTCAGCCAGTTTGGGAAACATGCACCTGCAGAGTTTATTTACCCACACCAGGAAGACAGAGAGGGAGACAGAGCAACTGGGAGAGACAAAAATAGAAAAAACACTGCTTCCCTTCTTCCCTCTTATCTGAAAGGAAGCATTTTTCCAAGGTCTGTAAGCCTTTACCCATACTGTCAGGCATTGAAAAACACCCGAAAACAGCTACTGTGAAAAGGTTATGAGACTTACTGGGCTGCTGTAGTTTAATATCCGTGTACCAAAGAAGAAAAAGGAGTAAGAAAACCTGAATGAAGAGAGATTGTCCTAATACATAGGGTCCAGAAACTAGAGTTCAGCGTGACCTGTTTGTCAGTGACCAAGCAAAATTTGCACTGATGTGATCTACTGCCATAACATATCCAAATAAAACTTTTATTAAAATACTATTTATTGTATGACTCTCCCCAGGTAGTAACACATTTAATCGGCCTTTTTTTTCAACACTTAAGAGAAAACAAACAACTGCAAAATACAAGTTAATACTAGTTTACAGCAATCTCATAAACTGAATTAGTATTATTTCTAAAAGTCAAGTAAGAATTATTCCCAAGCCAGTCTTGTTTTCTTTTCCCTGCTGTAATCACCCACACAGCCTGAAAACATCATCCTTTATACAGGACATTTTAGCATGATAAATTGATTATGTGGACTTTCAGAGTTGCCACTACTTACAGTAAGGTAGACTGTAAATATACAGCCTACCAACATGCTGAAGATACACAGCGTCTAACTTCGCACAGATGTGTAAGTCTTAACTGTGAGAAGCACAGCAGAGAACAAGTTCACAAATTTATTTTAATTCCCATTAAAAAAGTACAAAAAATTGTTAGCTCTACATAATTCCCAATGGATCATTTAGTCACTATTTACAGCTACAAACCTAAACAAGATTATATGCCATGGAATATCTGTCTCCTTTTTAACTTGATCTGTTCCTCCCTATTGTTATTTAAGGTATCTGCTGCAAGCAATAAGTGAGATCAAAAAGTATAAAAGTTTCATCTGTTACCACTCTACAGAGCACAAGATAAACAACATACTTAACAAACACCAGGAGACAGCTGGGTCATGGAACACCCTGTACAGTGCAATTTGTACGGAACAGAGTACAAAAGAAGTTTCTTTTGTATTCTATGGAATTCTGAAATGTAGTAACCTGGAACCTAGAGCTTAACAAAAACCAGATTGCTGCAAAACTTTATTTTGTAACCACATCAAAGAGTGAGGAACAGACATTTCAAATTAGTTATGTAAACTACAAAAAACCCCCCAATCACTAAACCTTTCAAAGCCACACATCTCTTAGGAGCCTAAGTTAATTTAAGGTAGGACATGAAACTTCTCAAAACATGCAAAAGTATTTTTAAAGCCTTAGATAAGCGATTATTTCCTGTCTCCCTTATATTCAACCTGCCTTCCTGAACTTATTTACAACTGCACGAAGTTGCAGAAAGACACACACTTCACCAACGGCAGAACCAAAGCAGTATTGCGTTTCAGTTGCCAAACAAAAAATTCAGTTGGGTGAAAAAATTAGGGAAAAAAGGTAACCCAACACATTACTTGAAATGACAATTAAAAAAGTGGACAAGACAAACTTCACTTGAATTCAACTTGAATTGCATTGCAGGAACTCCTCTTTGTCCACAAAACTATAGATACACAAAATCCCCAACCAACCTAAGAAAATTTAGTCATTGAAAGATGAGACCAACCTCAACAACCAAAAAAAACATGGGTCAAGCATATAGCAATCTTTCTCATCATAGAAATGGCTTTTTAAAAAAAGTAGTAACAAGTAATGTCAAGAGTAAGGGATGCTTACTCGTTAATTCAACAGGACAATGTATCTTGTTTTAGCATGGCTTACTAAAAGATAGATGCAAAGTACTACATTAAAGCAATTTCAATAGATTTAATAAAATGAAGAGAAACAAAGCAAAGTCTTTCCACAAAATGCAAGAAACGGAGAACTTGTATATGCAACTTCTATCTCTAATCTGCCATTTTATTAGAGAAAAACAGAAGAATTAAAAGCACACCAATATAGGTTTTAATTGTTTATTATTGTGGGTTTTTCTAACAATTCATACAAATAGGACACTGAATCTGACGCCTTAAATCTATACTAAACCAACTAGTCATGCTATAAAGTAACACCGTAACTTCCAAAAAGACAGAATGGCACAAAACCCAGCATATTTACTATTCGATTCATCAGTGGAAGATATACAGTCCCTCAAAGCGAATACCACTGTAAAACATTGCTGAAAGTACCCAAAGATCAGTATTCTGCAGATTAACAGGTACAATGCTAACTGCACTTCATCATCTCTCTCTCCAGATCTCATAAAAAATAACACCCACAACCCAAAACTTCTCAATTAAAAAAACCCCATACCAAACAACGAAAACAACCCCAGTACATGATTATATGTCTGTTGCTCAAATCTTGCCTATTTCACTTTCTTTGGGAATACAGTATTAAGAATTTTGAGGATATACAGGACTATAATTAAAGCTCATTACTGAAAAAAGAAAAAACAATCAGTTACATCACTGTGAGTACAATTTCTTTTTCTTCTGATGAGCAAAGTGTAAATGGTATGGTTATGGTTTCTGATTTGCTGCAACAGCTTAAGCAAATGTTAGAGAAGCATGTCTTGATGAAAGAGATTAATTTTAGGAAGATGTGGTGTGCTAATAAATACAATAGTTTGAGATACACTACATTCAGAGAAAATAACTTTTTGTCACAGCATTTTAGAAAGAAAAAATATGACCCTGAAATATAAAGGACTTACGTCTCATGGGTGCCAAAAAAGAAAATAGGCATTTTATTCATAGGAGGTTTTACTGCTCCATCAGGAACTTCATCCACCTAAGGAAAACACAGACTATTACAATTCAAATCAAGTAACAGTCAAGAATAGTCTAGGGGAAAATATGTAAAAGTTAAACATTAAAATGGGAATTAAAAAGCTACAGAGAAGTAAAACAGGTTTGAGATATCTTTTTAGCAGAATGTTAAAAAAATACAGAAAAATTAAAAACAGTATTAGCAACAATTGAAAATTACAGCACTTTTGGTTTACAGCAATACTTTTCACATGACCACTTCTTTTAAAAGGAGAGATATAATGTGTTACAGGTACAAGGCACAATTAAATTTCATCCACATACCTTAAACAAAAGTAATAGCAAGACTTCCTACCCTTATGCTGGCCTCATAACTTGTGGAAGCCCAAATGTCAAGTACTACCAAAAGGGTAATAAACTTAAAAAACCCCTCAACACCTAAGTCAGCATCTTAGCTAAATACCTTCTTATCTACATTTGCACATTCAACAAATGACCCACAGCAGACCCAAAACTCGGCATGCCTCTTCCACAGGAGCACGAAGAACACAAAGAAGGACTGGACAAATTATTACATATACCTAGCCTACTTAACAGGAAGCACAGCAGAAAGAGCCAACTTAGGAGTAACCCTGCCATAAATTCGTGTTTTTCTTTTGCCAAAAAGGAGCAGTTATTTGGGGACAGTATTTTTGTACAGTTAGGGGCCTGCTTCAGTGTCATGCTACCATACAACGGTCTTCATTCCTTAAAGCCGAGTTACACAGATTAGCACAACTAATGACTACTTGAGAGGACTACTTGTTAGTAGTAGCACTTGCTAGGGATCTGCAGTGTGACTGAGAGGCCGCTTCTACCTCCGGGAGCACAGTCGCGCTCTCCCTCGCAGGAGGCGAGGCTGGAGGCGCTGCCCAGCACAGGTGTGTGAGCGCATCCTGCACAGCACGAAGGAGGGGAAGGAGGGGCAGGAGGTGGCAGGAGGGGGAGCCTTACCCTGGCCGGCCAATGGGGGTAACCTTTCATCTTGGCAAAGATCAGGTCTCCGGGTTTGAAATCTCGGCTCATGTTTTCTCACCAACGTGACGCTCTGTTGCCGCCAGGCGAGTCGGGCCGAGGGAAGGAAAGGCTCTGCGCCTCCAGCCGAGGCACTGCTAGCCGCCCGAGGTGCCGCTCGCTGTCGGGATAAACACACCAGGGCGGGGAAACGGAGACAAGGGCAACACAGGAGAGCACGTCACCAAGGGCGGGCGTCCCCGGGCTGGGGCGGGCTGCGCCGTGCCCGCCCCTCACCCCCGCCGAGACACCCCCGGTGCACCCCACGATCGCAGCTCCTGCCCGCCCGCCGGGGAGCGCCCGCCGCCCTGTCCGCAACTCCCCCATCCCCGGCCGGCCACTCGCCCCCTCACGTACACGTACATGATGGCGCGAGAGCGCTGCGGGGGGGAGGGACGGGGCGCGCGGTAAAGAAACGCCGCCTTGCCCTACTGTCCTCCATCCATCCATCCATCTCTCATTCCCTCCCTTCCTTCTGCCCCTTTCTTTCCCTCTCTCCTTCTTTCCCCCAGTCTCTCCCCAGACATCCATCCATCCATCCATCCATCCATCCATCCATCCATCC
>WBMZ01012532.1:36885-180691 GCA_013400975.1 Atrichornis clamosus
AGCCTCACCAGCAGGCTACCAGCACCCTGCTACCCACCGCGCTGGCGCCCGCCCCGCCGCCCGCCGCGGGAAACACGGCGTCGCTGCCTCCTCCCGCCAGCGGGCCGATACCACCCGGCACGCCGCAAGTGGGCGGCGGGGGAGCTGCGGAGTGGCGGAGGGCACTCGGCGCGGGCCCCGCCGTAAAACAGACGGCTCGGCTCCCGCCTCCGTGCCCGAGGTAGACACGCGACGAAAGCACCCGCCGGCCCCGAGGCAGAATTGGAAGAAAGAATGGGGAGAGCTGCGTTTGTGCTCTCTCCCCTCAGTCGTAAAAGTGGTTCGTTCCGCCTCCGGTGGGGGCGGGGCGGCCGCGGCGCTGCGGGGTATGGGGGAGCGGAGGAAGGCGAAAAGAGAGAAGGGGAGGAGAAGGAGGTGGAAGAGGTGGTGCTGCAGCAGCAGCCGCGCGGCCGCGGGACCGCCCTCGGCAGTGGCGGAGGCGGGAGCCGAGACGAAGCAGCCAGCCAGCTTGGCAGACGGGCCAGTGGGCCCTGTCTAGCCACTGACAGACTAGAGTTGTTAATGATCGCCATCCTCCTTTGCAAACCAGGCGGGTGCGACTGTCCTCGCGGCTCCCTTTGTGTGTCTCACGCGCCCACGAGCTCCTGCTACAGAGCCGTCCCCGGGCTTCTCATCCTGGGTTGCTCGGGTACTCCCCTGCTACTTCTCTTGATGTCTTGAGTTTCCCCAGCATCCAATAAACCACATTTTCATTTTCTTAAGTCTACAGAGTCCTAACCTCCTACTTAGTCGCCATTAACTCTTGGTTTTGGTGGCGTTTTTTTGGTTTAACTAGCAATTGCTACTAATTCAGACTTTGTGTTACTCCCCTTATCCTCTCCGTATCTATTCTTTCCTGGCTTGATTACCAATCTGTATTAAGCTGCCTCCTCACCTACCATTTCAAGCCAGTGTGCCCTCGTCTCCTGTTTCTTCTCAGCCGATCTCCTTGCTGAGTGCATCAGCCACGTCCACAAATACCTTTCTTCAAAGAGAAGACCTCAAATCCAGATTTGAACTCAATACCTTCCTCGTTAATGGCCTCCCTGTTCTGTTGTATCTAATTCTAGCTCTTCTGCATCAAAAATTAGCCTACCTGTCAGCTCTCTGTGGCTTTAGCCTTATGTGATGGTCCCACACAGTACTGCCTACAAGTCATTGTACTGTATGGTATGCCATACAATGGGTGCAAAACCCAGTAGAAAGCTGGAAGAATAGTGATACAAAAAATTACTCCTTACACCGTACATCCTTAGGGGCAGGCCTAACTATTTTGTACTCAAGTTTTCATCTGTGGTGTGTAGCCTAACACACAAGTTTTACAGGCCAGTTTTCTGCCAGCTGCCCTCTGTGCTACTTGCACTTGAAGGTAGTCTTTAAGAAGAATCATCTTACTGCTTTCAGTTTCGGTACTGAAACTCAAGTCAGGCTGAAAACACTCACAGCAGTTGCCACAGAGCAAGTTCTGATTTGGTCTAGGTTCTCTCCTCCTTAAATGCAAAATGTTTATGAATGTTAACTGTAAAACTTCACATCTTCTGTATTAAACAAGAACAAACTGCAATTTTCTAATGGCTTACACAAGTCAAATTTGTTTGTTTTTCTTGGAGGTGGCAAAGCTCATATCCCTGACATCAACTTTCTCATTAAAAAATAGAAAATCATCAATATATTAGACAGATAAAAAAGTTGCTTCCTATGTAAAAATGAATGACCACTTGTGGCAAAAGTTATTTAAAAAAAATTAAGACTAAGGGCACTGTACAGAGTAAGATAAAAGTTCATTGGTGGTACAAATTGTATGTGCAGTGGCAGATATGTAGGTCTGTATTTTGCTGTACTGAATCATTCCTATTTCAGCAATAAAGTTTCATATTTTTTCCTAAATGAGAAGGTGTTGAGTACTGCAAAAACTGTGTATATTAATATTTTGCTGTGCAGGAACTGACAATCTGAAGGGATCCCCTTACCTTAGTCACTGCTCTGTTTATCATATAGTTAGATTTCTCTTCCATATCAGATTAAATAAGTTCATAATTTAGTTTTGAAGCAATGCTTTTGAAATATCTTGAGGATATTATAATTCCCTCAGCCATTGGAAACAGTCAGTTGAGTCTGACATTTTTCAGGAATCAGAAGCTTTGCACCTTGTATTAAAATCAGTGAAGAGCAGTTGAAAATACTTTTTTCCCTAATTAAGGAAGAAACTCAAAATGACTTGATATACAAAAGTAGGGTAGGGTATTCTTCAAAAGAGACTAATGTGATTAAGCATTTTAAAAGGCAAAGAAAACATAATATAATGTGGTTTTATATAGAGTTAAAAAAATAGAATTGTTTGAACAAGTTATATTTTCTGTGTAATTGGGCTCATTTGTACATGTTAAGTAAACCTAAGACTGAAAACAAAATGTTGAAGCACAGAAACAACAGAAGTAAAAAACCTTGCTGTATTTTGCAATCCAGATATTGTTCATGCAAGAGTAAGATGCCATACTGATGCTCTTAAAAACTTTAAGGATCATACCAGCATTTTTTCGCTGTACTCTGACATGCATTAAGTAGTTACAAGCCAGGAATAGCTTTGGAAGTGAAAAGCAGTTCTTCCTGCTGTTGTATGTCTTGAGGTTGTCTGTTTGAAACAGTTGTTCCAACTGATTTCCTGTAGGTATGGGTTAGGTCACATTGCAAAGATGCATGCTGGTATCATTGCTGCAAGTTGCTTCTTTCTCTACCATGGCCACATCACACTGAAGCACCAGGCTCTCCTCTCCTTTTTCCTCAACATCAAGCACTGTTTCTAAATTCACCATGAATAGCTCTTTCTGAAAAATAAGTTAATGTTGAATTCCATGTGTCACACCACTCTGACTTGTTTCCACCTGGAGAAAAGGAGGCTGAGGGTCATCTCTTCTCCTAAGTAACAAGCAACTTAAGGACAAGAGAAAATGGCCTCAAGTTGCTCCAGTTGAAGTTTGGGTTGGATATGAGGAAAAATTTCCTCACAGAACGAGTCATCAACTCTGGAAAGGGTGCCCAGAAAGTGGTTGAGTCCCCGTTCCTGGAGGTATTTAAAAGACATGTAGATACAGTACTTAGAGACATGGTTTAGTGCTGGCCTTGGTAGTGCTGGGTTAACAGGTGGACTGCATGATCTCAGAGGTCTTTTCCAACCTAAATAATTCTATGGTTCTGTAGATGAGATGTATTTTTCAGTATGGGAGGAAGGAAAAGTGTTTTTTTAGCTACATGCATGCAGCAACAGTATTGTGTCTAAAGTAATTTTTGTGAATCAATGTAAAGAACAGTATGTGGAGTATTTTGGGCAGATAAGCTAGTATTATTGGTTTACTACTTTCCAAGCTATTATACTGCCAAAACCAATCAGATCATTCAAACATGATGTTAAATCTTTGTTTCCTTTCATATTATCACATAATTCATAATTCTTCATTAGCCAGGGCCATTTTTCATTGTATTAATTTTTGACTACTCATCCAACAATGGCAGAGAGCATGTCCTTTTCACTCTGTATTTTTGATCCAAAAAAAACTGCAACCATGCCGTTTTTAAAAGAACTCTAACATAATGAAATCTGTTTTTTTAAACTTGGGCAAAGAATGCTGGGCACAAGACATTTAGAATAACTTCAGGATGGCAAAGTAGAAAAACCACAGGTAAAAGCCAGTTATACAGATAGGCCAGAAACTAGAAGTGAAGTTTTGAAATTTTATCTCAGAGGGTGTAACATATTACGCAGCTTTTTCTCCCCCATTTAATTATGACTTCAGTTTGTATATTGAAGGATATATCACTGCCATTGTCTGCTTTTCTAGGATATTGTAGAGTGGATTTAATTCACTCTCTTACGCTGTTGTTGTTTGATATCATATATGTTTACATCTAGGTCTTGAAATCTCAGTTGACGTATTTCCAAGAATCTTTTCCTTTGTGCAGTGAGGCGAACCTAAGGGGAACGGTAACCTCGTTATCAGTCTCCCTCATCCACCCTGCTGTGATTTTTGTCCCATAGCCTCTCAAAATCATTTACCTATTTATTTCTCTTGATAATCTGAGTGAAGAATTGCTGCCCCGAATTGAAGATCTCCACATCTCAATCTGTCTCTCACGTTAGTCGGTCATTTTAATTTCCTATACCTACATTTCGGACTTCGGAATCCCTAAAACGTGGCGGGTGTTGACTGCACCGGCGCCAGGCTGCCGTCTGGGCGGCAGGTTCGGGACGGAGGGCACAGCCGCGCCGCAGCCCGTGAGGGCGGTGCGGGGCCCGGCTGCGCGGCCGCCACCGCCCGCTGATGACGTTCCGCCGCAGCCGGAAGTTGCCGTTGGGAAGGCGCCCCGCGCGCGCTCCCGTCCTTCCCGCCGGGACCTGGATTCCGCGCGCCGCTTCCCGGCGGCCGCGCTCGCCCCGGCTACCGGCGTGCTGCTGCTGGAGCTCTGTCCTGTCGCTGTTCCCTCAGCCCTTCCGGCCAGGTAAAGCGCCAGCGCCAGCGCCGCTCCGGGGCCAGCGGAGCGAAGGGATGCTGCTGCTTTGCTTTTTAGCTTGCTTAAGGTCTTTTAGTCTGCGTTAGTGGAAACCTACTGGTTCGTTCATCCTAAACAACTGCTGGTGAGCTTTTACAGGTTGCAGCACAGATGAGTTAGTTCCACCTGGCTTTGTGTGCTTTAACTTAGTACCTCTTGGTTAGTTTATTTTGAGTGACTTCAATCAGGGCATGGTTTGGGTTGGAAGGGACCTTAGAGATCATCCAGTTCCATTCCCCTGCCGTGGTCAAAGACACCTCCCACTAAACCAGGTCGCTCAGAAATCCATCCAGCCTTGTCTCGAACACTTCAGGCATGGGACATCCACAACTACTCTGGGCAACCTGCTCCAGTGCCGCACCACCCTCACAATAAAGAATTTTTTCCCCATATCCAGTCGAAATCAATGGCCTTGATAAAGTTAGTTAAGCATATTCAGAAGTTTGTGAGGAGAATATCACACAAGTGTTGTAGGTAACATCCATGGAATGTATTGCCTCCTCAAGAAAAACTTCTTATAGTGTTTTGTTTAATTATGGGGCTCTTATGAGCCACTCCATTCACCTTGAATTTTTTTTTTTCCTAACTGAAATAGCATACTTTTGGAGTGTATCCATTTGTGTGCTAGTAAACTATGGTTGTGTATCTTAACAGATAAACGTTGCATATTCAAAATCATTAGCATTCCCAGAAAACAGTCTTTAGATACTTCTGCCACTCTCATGTGATTTAAAAGTAATTTCAGAAAGTTTTAAAACTTCAAGATAATGTGGATATGTCAGAGGAGATTTTGATTATGTTTTGAGACAGATACTTTTTTTTCACTATAGCTATTATTTGTTGAATAGGGATAGTGAATTGTCTTCTGGAGGTGAAAAAACAGATTTCTGAGAAAGTTTTAGTTGCACCATTTTTTTTCTTTTTCTACTGTTCATAGTCAGATTTTGGTATAAGTTGAATTAAAGCTTAAGAGAAGGATGGTATGAAAAACTAGTTTCTTAATGTTCAGAGCTATGTCTTAATGTGAACATTTGGCACAAATGATAGAGGTACAGTTTCCCATACCATGATACCTCATTGTTTTTAATCCAAGCAATTAATCTTTGTTGAGTGCAGTACTACATTTCAAGATTTTCTTCTCTCATGTAAAGTTAAAGTTTTTAGTGTGCAAGTCTCCAATAATTTAATGAAACTTAACTTCTGCCTAGAAAATATAGCACAGTCTATACTTTACAAATGAGGGCTTCAGCTATTTTCTCGTTTGAGATGGAAAGAAAGCTGTGTTTTTTTCTCGAGGAGTGTGAGTGACTGTTGTATGGTGATTATATGTTTTGTGTCCTATGAAAATATGTACCAAGGTGAATTCTGATGGGTAGATGTTAAAAATCACAAAGGATACATCTAGCTATTCTTTATGAATATACTATTTTTCTGTAAAATGAAAACAAAGAAAACACCACAAACCACAAACCCAGAGATTTTAGAAACATGTTTATTTTTGCTGCTTTTTCAGTTGAAATTATAGATTGAAGCAGAAATGTGGCGGTTTTTTTCTCCATATTTCTCGTGCAGATTATTAGCAAATGGAACTAACAAAATCAGTTCATAGTTAATATATTACACCAAGTGCTGCTGTTGGGCACCACAATATAAAAAAGACATTAAACTATTAGAGAGCATTCAAAGGAGGGCCACAAGGTTGGTGAAAGGCCTGGAGGTGTATCTAGAATGTCTGAGGTTGCTTGGTTTATTCAGCCTGTAGAAGAGGAGACTGAGGGGAGACCTCATGGTGGTTAACAACTTCCTCACAAGGAGAAGCAGAGGGACAGGCACTGATCTCTTCACTTTTGTGACCAGTAACAGTACTAGAGGGAATGGCATGAAACTGAGTCAGTGGAGGTTTAGGTTGGATGAATATGAAGAGTTTCTTCCCCCAGAGGGTGGCTGGGCAGTGGAACAGGCTCCCCCAGGGAAGTGGTCACAGCACCAGCCTGACAGAATTCAAGTAGGTTTTGGACAAGACTTTCAGGCACATGGTGTATTTCTTGTGCAGGGCTGGGAGTTGAACTCGATGATTCTGATGGATCCCTTCCAACTCAGTGTATTCTATGATTCTGTAAACATGTGACTGCAAGCCAGAGATGGTGAAGGTGAAGTCCAGGCTAGTTTCTTGTTTTAGGCTTTAATGTGGATGTCCATCTGCTGTCATGTTCAAAACCAAACCTTAATGGCTCATTCATCTTGTCTGTTGAATACAACTTAGGCTTCAGGTTATCTTGCTTTAATTTGTGAAAAGAGCTCATTAGTGAATTTGCTGTCCAATTTGAAGTAAAGAATGGATTTTTTTTAAGGTCTGTGTTAAAAATATTTTGTCTGTATTGACTTCTTTTTTATTGTAGCACTAAATTAGTGATTTTTTTCTAAATGTGACTGGAGTTATAGCTCAATTTAGTACTCCTAAATATTGCAGATATATCTAATACAATAAAAATATGTTCAAGTAGAAAATTCCAGGTTTGTGAAACACATGGAAGACTTACTATGTTAAAGGCTGTTATCAGACAGCAAACCTAGTACATGCAATCATGGTTTATGCATTTAGCTTCCATAGAATTGTTTTGAAGATAAATGGGATTTGTAGTCTTCTTGGGAGCATAGAGAATGTAGAGGATTGATGTATGCAAACAAAATTTTTTTAATTGATGTTCAGAAAACTTTGACAGGGGATATTCTGCTCCGTTACTGTGTATGTATATCTTAATCCACAATATTTAAGCTTTGGGAACTAGAAGTAAAATTGTCATTGTTGACTAAAACTGATGTGAAGTTACAGCTGGTAATTGTTCACATGACGTAGTAGTAACACTGTTTTGTAACTGTTTGTGAGTACTAAGAATTATGTTGCCAAATAAACTAAAGCATGTCTCTGTTACAAATTTAATGTTTTTATGATACCGAAGAATAATCTTGGAAGCTTGTCAAGTAAAAGTATATACAGTCAACGATTCATTCTCCAGAGTTTATACATTCGAAAAGCTACCTATTGGCCATCATGAGTTCATCTTCTCCAGTCAGCTACTCTGTCACAGAAGCTAGAAGGTAAGCTCCACTTTTTTATTTTTCAGTCTAGTAATATAGTTCCTGTTTTTGTGGTTTGTTTTCTATATGCCTGAAATTATGTAATTCAGACTGAAGAAGAATCAGGTATAGTGTGAAAAATGCTATGCCATGTCAATGCAGTAATTAGTTCACAGACTCATGGAATGGCCTGGTTTGGAGTAGACCTCAGGGATCATCGAGTTCCAATCCCCTGCTCTGGACAGGGACACCTTTCTCTAGACCAGCTTGCTCAGAGCCCTGTTCAACTTGGCTTTGAGCCAATATCCAGGAATGGAACCTCCACAGCTTCTCTGGTCAGCCTGTTTTACTATCTCAGCACCCTCACAGTAAAGGAATTTTTCTAATATCTAATCTAAACCTACTGTTCTGCAGTTTGAAGCCACTTCCCCTTGTCCTATCACTACATGTGTGTCTCTCCATCTTGTAGGTTCCCTTCAGGTACTGGGAGACTGCAATTAGGTCACCCCGAAGCTTTCTCTTTCCAGGCTGAAGAAACCCAATTCCCTCAGACTTTCTTTGTAGGAAAGGTGCTTCATCCCCCTAATCAACTTCTTGGCGCTCCTGTGGACTCACTCCAACAGGTCCATGTCCTTCCTGTGCTGGAGACCCCAGAGCTGGATGCAGTGTTCCAGGGTCTCATCAGAGAGGAGCAGAGGGGCAGAATCCCCTCCCTCTCCCTGCTGGCCACACTGCTTTGGATGCAGCCCAGAACACGTTTGGCTTTCTGGGCTGTGAGTGCACATGTCTGGGTCATGTCCAGCCTCTCACCCACCAGTACCCCCAAGTCCTTCTCAGCAGGGCTGCTCTGATCTGTTTATCCCCCAGCCTGTGTTGATACCGGGGGTTGGTCCCACCCAGGTCCATCACTTTGCACTTGGTCTTGTTAAACCTCATGAAATTCCCTTGGGACCATTTCTTGAGCATGTCCAGTCCTCTCTGGATGGCATTCCATCCTGCACACGTGTCAACCCCATCACTCAGCTTGGTGTCATTTGCACCTTTGTTGAGAGTGCACTTGATCCCTTCGTCTATGTCATTAATGAAGATATTAAATAACACTTGTCGCTGTTGAACCACTGGCAGAGCGAAAGAACCAGACAAGATCGGGTGAGGCAGAAAATCTGAATTTATTATTTAATTCTAAACCTTATATAGACTTTCCAAAGGTCGTCCGGATGGGGTCAATTCATAACCTCCCCCTAGGCCGATAGGCCAGGTAGAATGTCCATCTTTCCTGAGACAGTTTTCAATAACATCCAAGCTTTTATCTATATTTACAAAATATAGAAGGAAGAAGAGAAAAGTTCCCGTGGGAAAGGTCTGTGTTACCACAAACACTGGTCCCAGTGTGGACCCCTGAGGGACACCACTTGTTCCTGAAATTCTTTGGTACTCTGAGCCATTAACTGCTATCCTCTGGATGCTGCTACTGTAATGTAGATGTCCAACTACTCTCTTATCCACTGAGCAGTCCATTCATCAAATCCATCTCTCCAATTTAGAGAGAAGGATGCTGTGGGGGACCGTGTTAAAGGCTTTACAGAAGCCCAGACGATGACATCTGTAGCCCTTGTCTTGTCCACTGATGTAGTCACACCATCATTGCAGGTGTGCATAGTGGCCATCTGATGCGCAAGAATTCTCACACAGGCTCAGAGGTCTCCGTTTTGGAACAGTTACCTGGAGTTGGAGAAGGGTTTTCTGCGATAGCTCTGGTGGTAGAGGTTGTCTATAAGTCTTGCACATGGCTTTATTTTTTATAATTTGATATGTGTTTAATCTTTGGCCCAATTAAAGTAAGCTTTATTTCATTCTGTTTGTCTTAACTGTGGGTGCTATCCGTTACTATTTAAAATCTTATTATGAAAAGCTGCCATTTGTATAAAAGTAGCAAGATTCCATAAATGTGAACTTTGATTAGGAAGTCAGACTACAGACTACTTTTTCAGCTGCAGAAGCTTAGCACAGTTACTCTGCTAAGTAATAAATGAAAGAAAGTTTCACTGTGTTACGAAATGACTCTACATTTTCTGCCAGATATGGAAGAAGAGCTAGTGTAAACTAACTCTGCAATGTTCTGTGTTGACTGTAATTAGCTGACTTGTGAAGTGAATGTGAATTTTTGAGCTTTTTGTGGTATAGAACTCAAAAGTTATTTCACTGGTTCATACGCTTTCTTGAATCTTAAAGTGCTGCTAAAAATAGGGTCTTAGATAAAAACTCTAGTTGCTAAAATAAATATTTTCATTCAAAATCAATAATCAATAAACTATTAATATGTGAAAATGGAAGTGCAAAGCAATCTCTGAATTCCTCTTAGACTGCAAATCATACATGCATTGACATTTTCCAGGGATTTTGTGTGGGTTTGTGACTTAAGCTTTCAAGGCTTTTATGCTTGTAGCATAAAGCAAGGAAGACTCTCCTACGGTGGGTAGTATGAAGCTTTCATAAAGTACTGCATATCCTGATAATGCTGTGATGATTAAAGAAAATATCACAGAAATAAGGTGGCTAATAAGGATAATCTCTATTTTATTTGAAAATGTTTAAGTAGAGAAATAAAATAATGAAGTGGTTAATATAGTAACAGTCTGTCAGTTTTGTTGTTGGTGTTTTTTTAAGTTGTTGATTTGATTTTATACTAAGAACAGAAATAGGGTTTTCTGCTTTATATTTTTTTACTAACAGTAAGTTTAGAAGCTGTGCATAGAAAGTTATTTTTCATGCTTCTTTTCCCCAGTACTTACTGTGGTGCCGTTTGTCTTAATGCTCTTATGTACATTTTTCATTTCTATAAGGTCCCTAATTTGCTGTTGCTTATGATGTCATGTAACTTGCTTGTGGTGTTGGTTTTTTCCCCTCTACTGGTCCAGTTAATCACATAGTTAAATTTTTCTCTGAGTAAGTTTTATTGGGCAGGTATCTCCAGTGTACTCTTTTCTTTTTGCTGGATAATTAATAGAAAAGTTGAAGGGAACAGGTTTATTTAAAGCTGATTGCCATACAAACCAAAAGATTTGAAGGTGGTTTTTTAAATTACTTTACAAAAAATAGTCGTTCCCTTGCTTTCATTCCATGTGCTCTCCTTGCAAAAAGAATTAAATATCACCAGGTTTAAGTAAGCAGAATGACCTCCCTGCTGCCTATAAACTGTCAAATGGTTACCCTCTTCTTAACCCTTGTTCTTTGCTTTAGTCATTCCCCGCTTTCAGTTTGGGTCCTGTTTTTCCCCCTAACCTGCGCTTTGCTAACCTTGGTGCCACCAGGTATTTGCCTATCTTTATCTGAGATAGGTACTTCTTGTATCATGTTTGAGTAAGACAACTTGCTTTTCTTTCATCTCTGTTTTCCCCAGCCATGGAAAAATAAAGGTCTTCCAAGCCTATTATACGATGTCCACAAACAAACTTTTATACAGTTTACAGGTGCTCAGACTGTTCAGTTTCTTCTTACGTCCTGCACAACTTACCACCGTATCTTCTTATTGCATTAACTAAGTGTTCCTTAAAATAAAGATATGTGATTTTACTTACGTGGTTGCTGATCTTTTGCCCTATGAGTCATGTTGGTTCCTCTGTGTATGGATCTCATAGTAAATACTGAAAGCTAATAATGTGCCTGTGGCTGTCTTGCAGTACATGTGGATTTTAATGATCCTTATATCCTACCTTTATTGAAAATATAAAATGTGTTAAGTACATGGCACTCTGTGGAACAATTACTGATAACATACAATTATTCTGATCTCATAGATGAAGTCCAGTTTGTTTTTAAATGAAGATTTGACAGTATTTATTAAATTATAAAATATTTATAGACTGCAGCTAAAAACCTGAAATGTCATCATTTATTGTTATTAATGTTTTTAAAGGCAACATTTAATCTATGGTACTGTTCCCCTTATTGATGACATTAGTGCTAATCAACTTATGTGAGAAAACATATATCATCAGGTAAAGGTTTTAGTTGTGAAAAATGTTAATGGAGCCTGTGCATAAATCTAGGAGTAAAGTGATTTTTTTTTAATTCCGAAAAAGCACAAATAATTAAATCCCAGTATACTAGGATTTAATTATACTGTTATTTCTGTAATTAAGACTTCATATAGACTAAGGTAAGATATTTTAATATTTTCAGTTCTGCATGAGATTATGCCATTTTTGTGGTTAATTTAATCATCTTTCTTTTTACAATTTATTTAATATTTAGTGGCCCTGACAAGTTGCACTTTCTGTGGAGCAACTCATTATTTCAGCCAGTCTTACATATTTAAAATAGTATAAAACCCAACTTATATCAAATAGTGTGTACACTGGTTTTCATCTCTTGAAGTAATTTAAAAGTTGTCCAGTTTGGAGTTAGAATTGATTGTAAGATTATTAAGCTAGTTTGTTAAATATGTATTTTTATATTAATTTTTCACTCTCTACATAAAAGCTTGTTTTGATTATTTTGATATTGCCTGTGGTGTTCAGAGGTAAATCCTGTTACCTGCCAAGTAGATTTTCTTTTGGCTGAAAAAGTAGTGGAAATGAAGATAACTGAGTATTTTAGAGGACTAGGCCTTTAGTTTGTATTTTGTTTGTGATCAGTTTTTTGTCTGTAGTTTAAATGTATATATCTTTGAGAACAAAATGTGAAAGAGTGAGGTCTGTTCCACATGTATGCGTTTGTTTTATGACAGTGATGTTTTTGAGACAGTAATCCAGGTTAAGAAATGAGCGTTACTGCAGAGACAAACAGAAACTTGTTAGTCATTTTAATGTATGTTATTGGAATTATGTTTTTAAGCATCCTGGAAGTTTATTGAATCAATAATAAAAATAATGAAAACTAATTGAAAACGTGCTTAAATCAACTTTGGGAAATCCAAAGTGCATATCTGTTTTAAGTTCCTTCTGCTACATCGCTCATACTTCACACAATAAGCAATAGTACGATGAAAACTGCATGGCTTAATTTTATTTGAGTGAATGTATAGAGCTTTGGACCCACAATCTGATAATTGAAATAAGGGACCATTAAAACTTAAGTGGAAGGCTCATGTTTTTTGAAAACATTAATATTTTGCAGCTTACATAATGTGGAATGTGAGTTACTACTGAATAGCAATGAATCGGAATTGGATGCTGTTCTAGATCTGAGATGGAAACTTCTTCAAGCTAAAAAAGAAAATTTAGACTTAACTATTCAACATAATCAAGAAGTAAGGACTTTTTTTTGTTTGCTTTATTTTGCTCTCTTGGAAAAAATGTAATCTTGTTTCATTGAAATAGTACTCTTCACACGGTGGATCAAAAGCGCAGTCACTAGCCGGAAAATAACAAGAAAGGTGTCACTGTACAGACCTCTCATACCTGCTCACAGGTACTGGTAGTACCTCTGCTGTCATTGTTAATAGTTAAAGGTACGCACAGGTAGCACAGCAACAAAATGCAGAAGACTCTTGAGCACCCCCAGTTCAGTGTAAGAAATAGTTTGCTTGTTTGTTTTCATCCAGGTAATTTCAGCATTCCATTTTTTGGAATCATGCCACAGTTGATGGAACAATGGGAAAATAACAACTTAACTGAAGCACAAGAGCAAGGCATTGTGGGAGGAGCAGGCATTTCTTAATTTGGGTACATTCCCAGATAATACATGGGTATGGAACAGCAAACTTGGTTTATTGGCTATATTTAGCCAAAACAAGATGAATGAGCACCCATATCAACTCCCCTGGCAGACTGCTAAGAGCAGAATTGTTACCTCTAGTAGTAATAATACTTCTTCAGTAGCATAGTTCAAACCAGATTATCAGATGCCAGATTGGGGTTAGCAAATGTGGGAAATGTACCTAGCAGCAATAAACTGAAACCAATTACAACCGTGCCATACTCAGTGCCCACCTTTTCCTGTGTTTATTAGTGGGGAAGCTGATATTCAAACTAAAGACAAGATTAATTGAGTATATTCTTACTGCTACTTCGTTTAAATACTAGTTTGCTACAACAACATCCAGGAAAATCTTTGTAATGTGGGCGAATGATTTCCCATGTATGACCTTCTCATTAACAAGAATATTGCTACTTTGTAGATGTTCTGGAATATGTATTTTACTTACCACATTCTTGTGTTGAAATAGCTTGAATTTGATTTTCTGAATCCAGTTTCTCTCAGCAAAAATTGTCTGCTTCTTAGTCTGTATAACATGCCTTTTGGAAGCATTTTCCATTCTTAGTTTGTTTTGTGTTAACATTAATAGCATCTGTTTGACTACTGAGCATTATTGGACTCAATTTTATGCTGATACTTATATTTGTGAGTTCAGATGTTTCGTAGTCTAGTATCCCAACATGACTGTTTTTCTGAGTGTTGCAGAAAGTTACCAGAAAATTGTCTATGGAATATAATGTTTCTCCTGCTACATTTTTTCCTCTGAGGTGCAGGAAGATTGACAGTACCATATAAGGTTAGTTTTTTTTAAGGTAGTGTGTTTTTGGAAAAACAGAGGAATTTGTTTAAGGTGCATGAAATTCATCTGGGAAGAGGATCAGATGGCAAAACCCAGTAAAGTATCAAAATGTGCACAAATGTGCTGTTGCAGACTGTATTTCAAATTCAAGTGGAACAAGATGGCAGTTGTGAATGTGGTTCCAAATATATTTTAAAAATGTTAGGTATGTGTATTACTGTAACTTGTTGCACTTTTTCATGGGGACATTGTTGCCAGTTTTCTGAAACAAATTTATTTTCTAGGTGTCCAACTATGAAAACCAGATAATCAAATTGCGATCAGAATTTGAGAGAGGAGAGGCTATTCGACAAGGCCTGGAGTATGAATTGGCAGTCGCCAGAAAAGGTGCCCATCTGAAAATGTGTACTGCAGAAGAAGAGTTAAGTGATGCAAAAAACAAACTTGTGGAATTGCAAGGTAGGTTTCAACGAAGCAAGGTGAAATAAAGGCTAAGCCTGTTTCATGTCAGTAAGGTAAGTGGAAACAGGAACTTAATTAAATTTTCTAGTTACTGCTGTTTTTCTTCAATCTCTCTTATGTTTCCCATCTCTTATCTATCTGCTTTTGAAAACTCTTAAGATTTCACAAAACTCTTACNTTTAAGGTGCATGAAATTCATCTGGGAAGAGGATCAGATGGCAAAACCCAGTAAAGTATCAAAATGTGCACAAATGTGCTGTTGCAGACTGTATTTCAAATTCAAGTGGAACAAGATGGCAGTTGTGAATGTGGTTCCAAATATATTTTAAAAATGTTAGGTATGTGTATTACTGTAACTTGTTGCACTTTTTCATGGGGACATTGTTGCCAGTTTTCTGAAACAAATTTATTTTCTAGGTGTCCAACTATGAAAACCAGATAATCAAATTGCGATCAGAATTTGAGAGAGGAGAGGCTATTCGACAAGGCCTGGAGTATGAATTGGCAGTCGCCAGAAAAGGTGCCCATCTGAAAATGTGTACTGCAGAAGAAGAGTTAAGTGATGCAAAAAACAAACTTGTGGAATTGCAAGGTAGGTTTCAACGAAGCAAGGTGAAATAAAGGCTAAGCCTGTTTCATGTCAGTAAGGTAAGTGGAAACAGGAACTTAATTAAATTTTCTAGTTACTGCTGTTTTTCTTCAATCTCTCTTATGTTTCCCATCTCTTATCTATCTGCTTTTGAAAACTCTTAAGATTTCACAAAACTCTTACTGTCTCATGTGTGAATTAAAACTAGCTGGCTAAACCTGCCAACACCTTTTTCCTCTTGCTTGTTACCTTCTTGTTATTTCTTCCTTCAGTGCTGTCTGTGTGCAGAATTGTAATCATGGTGGCCGTCTCTACATCCTGGTTATCTCTCTGTCCAGTAGTTCTTCCTTCTCCATTTCGGTGAGGAAAAAAAAAGAAAGAAGAATAGAAAAAATTCGTTCCTGCTCATTTGTTTGCAGTATTTCCAGCAGCTTTTTTCCAGAAGTTCTCCTCATACTGCTGTTTTCTTTCATTTTTTCAAATGTTTCAAGTTTTTAATTTTTCATGTCTGGTTAATTTTCTTCTCATCATCTTTGTTTCCCTTTTTATAATGTGTTGTGACAGTAGTATGTGGAAGGGAAGGTTTTTACCTAGACTTTTTTTTCCTACTATTTTTGTGTTCAGAAACTCAGATTTCCTTAATACTACTCAAAGAGGGAGGTTTCTCCTTCTTACAAGAGGTGAGGCGCATTTTTAGTTACTTAAACTAGTGTATGTATTTAATCTAGTATAGGAGGTGTATCTGTGGGTTTGATGAACCATTGATACTCAATGAAGAGTTTGGAGCACTCCTTGAAGATTTTAACTTTCCAAGAATGTAAACAGACTGTGAATCTTGCAAGTACTTAAAATGCACAAGCATTTTCAAGATATTTGGAAAGCTGAACTTTCACTCCTTTGGAGAACACATGAAAAATCAAAAATCTTAGGGATTGCAAACACGTGAAAAATAATAAATCTTATGGATTGCAAACTGGAAGAAGGCATTTTTTTTCCCTTTGGAAGTTTCTCTGTAGTTGGAAACTGGAGATTTCAACTGCTAGTTTGTCACTTAGAGCAAAGTTGTGTTTCTTTCTGTATGTGCTCACTTTGCTGCTAGTTTCCTCGCCGATGTAGGAATCATGCTGTGCAGTGAGTTCAGTCTGCTGGGCTGCATGTCACCTTCCTGAATGGACTGGGCTAACATGTGGTCAGGGGACTGGAGAACAGAAAGGGAGTAGGAGAGGTTTTGCAGAGGCAAGGGATGTCTTTGTAAATTCATGCGTGTGTGTTAGTTTCTTTCAATACCATAGTCAGTAATTAGTAGTCTGTCGACTGACAGTAAATTCCACTGGTTGAAATTTCTCAAACCTTTTGTGTCTGTGACAAGTGCCAAAGAAATCAAATAATTATTTTCTTGCTGCTTAATTTTAGCAATTTATCATGCACTGCTTCTTTTCCTTTGTCACTCGGAGCCTTTTTCACCTCATGTTGGGGTGCTTTGATGTGACCCCAACATAAGCTCCTGAGACAGAATGCCGCATTTGTGCCTTGTACCCTTTAGTGTTTTCTCCAGGTTGTTTTTCTGCTGTTCTCATTGAAAGTTGACTTTCTGCCATCTGACAGTCCTTTCCTATTGTGTCCATTGATTCTCTGTGTTGTCCTAATGTGCCTCTTCTGTGCATTTCATTCTTTTTTGTCTAGGAAGAAATTTCAGAAAACTGGGATGGTTTTGAAATAATCTCTTGGAAAGTGGTGATCACTTAAAGGCCAATGCAACTAGTTGTATTCAGTAAAATGAAAAGTCATTACGAAGTATTTTCTCCTATAAAGCTGCTTACAGGTTATGAAGGTACCTGTGGCATTTAAACTTTCGCGGAAGAGCGTATACCATGTTCCCTAGCTCCGGTCATTTGCTGGGCTGAAGATTTAAATCTCTTGAGGAGCAATTAAGTTTCCTTGGAAAAGCTAAGTCTTTTCTTGGTAGCCCAACCTGCCTTCGGTTTATCTACAATCTCTTTCATGGAGCAGGTGCCTATCTGCTGTCACTTAAACTGAGCTCAAATTTAACTGATACAGACTAATATCTATCTCAAAAATGACATTTGGAAATTAGCCGGCAAAATGTAGAAATCTGAAAATAAGCCCTCCATTCTGTAGAGATGTCATTTCACAGAATCACAGAATATGCTGACTTGGAAGGGACCCATAAAGAGTTATCTCAAGAGTTTATTCTTTTCCAAGAGAAAAAGTATTTTAATTTGTAAAAATGTCTAAAACATCCCTATGTTGTTGTGGGGAAGATGTTATAGGAGTATAAAATTTCCTAGTTTCTTTGTAGTGTAGAGGGTGCTCTCCAGTGCTGGAAGTGTTAATGTTCTAGTGTTTCACAGGATATCAAAATACGCAGAAGAACTTATCATTATATGTTTGGGGTTTTTTTGGAATGTGTTTTGCAGTACTGCTTGTATTATTTTCTTTCTTTTTTTCTGTAAACAATAGTATTCAATGAAAACCTTCAGCAGAAAGTGACAGAGACTGAGAAAACGTTTCATAATGCTCAGCAGAAGTGGGAAGAAGAACAGCAAAGACTTGCAAGGGCGAAGGATGATATCAGCAGAATTTATAACAATGAATATGTATTCCTTCTTAAGGAAAGAAACGAAGTAGAAACGATTTTGCTGGTATGGTGTATTAATAGTTGGAAAGTTGCATGAGATGATGGCTGGAACTCCTTTGGTGTGAAGTGTGCAGTGGGTTGAGGTCTTTCTGATTGAGGAAAAAAAACCCCAAATAGCTAAATACTGCAGAGTATTTCTGAAGAATGTAGCCTTATAAAGTTGCACTTGGCGTGTCATAGTCTTTCTTGCTTTGATGAAATGTGTTGTGGCTGATTTTGATGGAAAATGCTTAAACCAGGTTACCAGTGCACAGTCCATTTGCACTGTCATGCAATACTGAGTTAGTAAAATCAGGGAAACCTAACACCCACTGATTCAATTTCCCTGTTACTTCCCCCCATCTGACATCCAACAGACTGTGAATATGAAAATTGTATAATGTGAAGACTACATACATTCAGGAAACCTGAATAGTGATGATGGGATTTCCAGCTGTGCATTGTACATTATTAATGCCTTATCACATATGAAAAATAGCCGTTGTTGGAAATTCTGCCGCTTAGTTAGATAAAAATCACCTAATACTAAGAGATGGTATTATAATCTGTTTTAGACTGTGGCTTTTGTTCTTCAGATAATTCATTTAATCATATTTCCTGAAATAATTTTCAAAGTTGTGCTGCACTGATACATATAAATCCTTCGAGTGTTAAATATGTAAAAAGTAATGAAAGTATAAACTTGTTTTTACACTTTTTTAATACAGTCAAGCTATTTCAAACCGAAATATGTTTCCAAGAAATCATGTAGCATTATGGTGTGGAAGTGCTGAGTGAACATACCTAACTTTTACCTGCTCCACAGGGACACAAAAAATTACACCACCGTACTTCAATAAGTCTTTAATCTTTTTAAATGACAAGTGAAATATATTGTATGTTAGGTATGTAAGAACACTATCTGAGGAAAAAACAGAATATAAAAAGAAGTGTAGTGCAGAGGCTCTGTTAGGGCTGATAGAGATTTACAATACCTGATGTATGCAAATAATAGATTGCTGCTAAAAGATTAACTTTTTAATATATTTTCTTCTTTTACAGCACCTTTTAAGATATGACAAACTTGTCTCAGTTGGGCTGGGCATTGGTCAAGCAGTAGAAAATTTTGCGATTGCTTTCCTCCTGCCCAGTCAGCTCCACGCTTGGCACAGTACCAAACAGTCTTCCCAAATGACACTAAACAATCTCTACCTGGCAGCTTGATAGCCAATTTCTGACAAAAACCTACCTGATGTACTATGTTACTGTGCTGTTGGTCAGATTATATATGGTACCTGTAAAAGCAGCTCTCAAAGCAGGGCAGGGACAATCCCTTAATTAAATGTGTTTCAGAAGTACTGTGTACTAACTCTTCAGCTGTTTGAAGGCAAGATTTGGAAGGAGTGGTGTAGTAATGACACCTAAAGTAGAAATCAGGTAGTGTGTGGATAAATAGTGTTTCTGTGCCTGCAAAAGGAGTTGCACTTTGTTGTTTATCATAATGATCAGGAGCCCCAATGGTGGAAAAGGATCTTACTGTTTGGAATTTTCTCTGAATGAAGGATAAAAAGGAAGTTCCCTCTCCCTACCAGTAATTTTGTGGATGTGTTGAACAGTACTTTGAGACAACAGTTGGAAGAATTAGAATACAAATAGATTTAAAAAAAGAAAAGACAAGGAAAAAGATGATTTCAGAGAAAAACCTGTGACTTTATTGACAGGTGACACCCTGAGGTCCTTCTCAAACCAATAGAAACATGAGTCAGTTTTTGTTCAAAGTTGATGCTTTTAAGACTAGGGTTAGGTTTAGGCTATGAGGAAACTTAGAAACGGTTTTCTTTCTAAGTTACCAGGTAAAGCAGGATAAGAGTGGAGCTTTGGCTCTGAGTTCTGACTAACAGTAGACTGAATTATGCTGAGGAAACTTTGGAATTCATGTGTCATCTCTTTTATACAGTGTTTAGAAGCCACATTCAGTGAGTTTAATACTGTATGAAAAGAACATTTGAAAAACTGTACTATACACTCACAAGTGATGTTTGTCCCCAGATCTAAAGGAAAAATGGTTCCTTGGGTCATTGTGTTCTCTGTAAATTTATGTACATTCAAAAGTAAAATGTGATTTGTAGAAGCAGGGGTTTGGTTGGAAAAGTATTTTAAAGGTATATAATTGTTCACTCCTAAAGTAAATGTGATTCACTACTAGGTATCAACTCCTGACCTGCTTTGAATAGCAGAATTTTCAAATTTAGTTCAATAGAAAATAGTTCCATTTTCCTGCTTTGTTTTTGTAGCTACCCCCTTGCCCATCACCCTATAGTTACGTATAGTTATAAAATTCCAGGAAATAAAAAATACATACGTAAATGTTAAATCTGAACTCGACTGTCTTAGTTGTTTGAAGACTTAATTGATTTAACTTGACAGATAAATGTGAGATGGGTCTAGGTTAAACTGTTGTGGCTGTTACAGGCCTGGGTGCAAAGAGATTTCAGTTTCCTGACAAGTGTCTGTGAGAAAGCAAGGCTTTCTCAAGGATGCTGCAGGAAAACAATCTAAAAGTATTGTAAACTATGGTCTTGTTATGAGACCAAAGAAGAATACATAAGGTAAGAGTTGCTAGGGCCAACCAATCCCTCCGGGGAGTGGCTGGTCAGTGAACCAATGACCTTATGTTAGTCCAGCGTGCTAAGGTATATAAGCACCTTTGTAAATATAATAAAGAGGTCGGTTTGCATCTACATAAGGCCGTCCGTGTCGTTGGTGTCCGGGCTCGCTAGCAACAAACTGTGGCTTCAAATGTGTTCCAGTCTTTTGTGTTGTGTATTTGCAGTCCTGTTATAAATAATTTATAGTTATTTTGAGTTATGAGATGAAAGCTAGATAAAGTGGTCTTAATAACTACATAGAAGTGAGATTCTAAGCAGGTATGGCAAATCCTGGTTCCAAAGCTGCACTTTGTGAACTGTAAGTCTGAACTTGGCTATGAAAATGCTGAGGTAGGCATAGAAATGAAGTCAGTTTAATCTACTGAAATGTGTCTCTGTGATATGGAGAAAAAGTAATCCCTCCGCTTTCTAACAGGTTTATGTTATGTTATATTGAGTGTGCTTAGCATGATATTTGGTACATGATAAGAGATGTTGGAGTTCAGTAGTAAGTGCGATAGCATCATCTAGTGGTTAGTCAGAAGATCATATTCCTTCACAGTAGCACTCAGTTTTCCCTTAGACTGTTTGTGAAATTGTGTTGTTTATACACACTTCAAACCAATGAGCCATGTTTTTGATAAGTGAATATGTGTAGTAAGTGTGTATGTGACATGCAGATGCACGTGTGTATATAAAGGTGAAGTGTGGTGAAGTATGTTTCTTTCTGAACCTTCAAACCTGTTGCCAGGTTCAGGGCTGGAATAGTCTGACACAGTCATAACACCTCTGAAAAGTCCAGAGACTTCAGGATTCTGAGATCTTACAAGTCATGTTGACTTATTTAATGAGCTTGATGTATTATTCATGTCAGTTTTAGTCTGCTAGTGTTAACTACATTTTCAGCATAAAATGTTTTGAAGTCTGAATATAGTATTTTCCAGCAAACTGTGTATTATTTCATGCGCACTCTTCCCAGCTCACTTTATTGTTAATATGTGGAAGATAAACCTGAAGAGAAATATTTCTGTATCTGTCCAATGTGGAGCAGATGAGAGTAGTTGTAAATTTGAGTAAAAATAATTTTTTTTAGCATGCTGATGGGAAGAAACCTCTTCATTGTCTTGGTATTAGAGGCAAAGTTAGAGGATTACCTTAGATTCGATCCATAGCCAGGTAGACTATTTTTGCAATATTTTGATTTACCGAGGTTCTCATTTTTTGATTCACTTGTTTCACATGTATGCTCCTTTTTACCTTTTCAGAGAATGCAAAACGTGTCATAGTGCCTCCAGATTAGTAAAGAGAGAAAACAAATCAATTTTTTCAGTTACTAGTTGGTAACATTTAGCAGAAGTTGTTAATAAGGGAGTCGTGATTCCCTTACTGTCAAAGTGACCAAAACTTCCTGCCTTTGGACTGAAAAAACTTCTAAATTTGGTTTCCAAACTTTGGAAAAGACTCATATTTCTTTGATCTTCATGTATAAACATGGTTCTGACAAACTTCAGTCTTCCAAAGAATAATTCTTTATGAATAATTCATTTTCTTTTCCTTCCCCTCCCTGCTCTGCAGACGCTTTTTGATTAGTAATTTCCAGGAACAAGATTATGTGATGTAAGAGTGATAGCAGAATTTATAGACCAACTGGTTTATTTTCACAAAATGTCTCTTGCCACGATAAACGATAGGAGTAAATGAACAGGAGGACTTAGAGTAATCTTTCTGTGTTTTGCACAGAAAGTAATTGGCTCTCCAAAGGTCCTCCAGCTAAGTCACTGGATTTATAGCTTGTTTCTGATGCTAGTTATGGAAAAGCTTACTCCTGTCCACTAGACCAAAGCTATTCTTTCTTGAGGCTTCTGGGATCTCCAGCTTAAATATGCACTAGACTACTGGGGGTTCATTATTTGGCTACTTTCCTCTGCATCTGGTGTGGTGTGAATGAGGATTTTGTAGCAGTGGCTCCACAGAGCTACTGAGTCCAATAGTGTTAGTAATTATACCAACCTGTAGCTTGGTTCAACTTCCAAAAGTAGAAATTGTGGTGGGGAACAGCTTAGTTATTTTATCTTTTCAAGAACTTTGTAGTTCATTTAGCTAATTTTTAGATTCAGTTTCTAGATAGGAAAGTCCTTCTCAGAATAGTAGAAATTAAGAATATTTAATCAATGGGAGTAACTTCCAACATGTCTGATTTGATTTGAAGTTCTAACAGAGTAAATGATAACAAAGAAAAGCTTCTGTCTATGTATCACTTCATCAAATGCACTTAAATGCTTCCATCTCCACCATTGCCACTGAGCTGGGAGAGAGAACAGATTGGAGGAGCAGCCTTGTACTCTTTTAGAGAAAGACTTCCTTTGGAGAATTGGCTCTGATTTTAGTATAACTGCAGAAGGTCGTGTTCATAGTGAGTTTTGAGCCAACATGTTACCTGGTGGTGAGTCAAGAGCATTTCTGCTATTGGGTAGATGGTTCTGTTGACATGTGCTGATGTATTTGATTTTAATAACCTGTTCTAATGCAGTCTTTCCTCTTTTGATCCCTCTACTGTAACACTTTATCTTATAAAAGGTAACTCTTCATGCTTTTTTTTTCTAGGAGCTGAATAATGAACTGCAAAATATACGCAAGAAATTGAGAGAGGTGGAGGTGGAGCACGGTGGCTGTAATGAGGTGCTGAGATGCCAGGCCAATGAACTTAAATGCAGTGCTGAACGAGAGAAGAGACTTAAAAAGGAACTTGAAGTAAGGCTTTTGAACTATTGCTATTAGTCTCAGCAATCACTGACACTGAGCAATTTCATTTTTGAGGGATGGAACCTTCCAGTTAGGCTATCAATTGTGTGTACTTAATGAACGAAATACTGAACATCTGTTTGTAGAAAAGGCTGAACAAGTGAATGCCATTTACATTGTGAGCCTGACTTGAGACTGCTCTTTGAACAGCAGATAGGGAAAGATTTATGTAAGCATGAAAACAAGGCTAACTTTACTTTAGGAAATCTGTACCTTTTCCCTAAAATCTTAATTTGTCTTCTTATATTTTTGGTTTATTGGATTTCCAGTGGAGAATTGGCTGGAGCTGTGAAAATTGCCAGATATTATGCTAGATGAGGGAATAGCATACCGGAAGATCACAGTGATCTTATGACAGCCTCTTCCTAGAGCATAGTGTCTTGCAAATGTGCTCTTTATACTAAACTGCTAATTTTGTCCTAGATTTCAACATTTTATTTGTCCACTGATAGGCTTTGTAGTACCTATGTGATCTGTATGTACAGTGTGGACCAAGACTTTCTTGGTAGAACATTTGTCATTGCAGAAAAGCATTGTGAGTGGATGATTCCTTATCCTGATGTATGTTTTCAATCAAAGGCATCTTTAAATATTTTCTGCAATGAATTTTAAAGAACTGTCACTTCCAGAGTGTTGTGAGCCCTTAAAGGAGCAAGTGGCATAGTTTTCAATTGTAGTTTTTGTCAGTTTTTTTTCTTTTAAAGGCCACAGAAATGTTTAAAGCATTGATTTCTAGGTAGGTAGAGTCCTGCATTAAAGATGAAGTACAAAAGAAAATTCCTACAGGGAAGATCAAAGCTCATCAACTAAAAACACTGACTTATTGACCAACAAGGTAGACCTTTGTGCCCTCAAAGAATTCTACAGGAAATCTATTGTCATGTATTGTGAGCTGCACTTACTGGTCTAGGTGGAATTGGCTTCAGTGGGAAAGTGTTGCATACTGTGGAGTTCCAATAGCCCTTTTAAAAAATAGAGTTTTGCTTTCAAGTACTTGAATAATGACTCTTCTTGGGACTTAATGGCTTTTCATATACTAACAGAGGAATCATGATCGGAAAGGAGGAGAAGCAAGGCAGCAACTTACGTATCTTTTTAAATATTTTGAACCAATGTACCCACCATCTCTAAATTTGAAAAGAAAGCATGCAGTTCCTTGAAAATGTGAGATTGCTGTACCCTAAAGATGGTCTTACCAGGGAATGTTACCTATTAACCGCAATCAGATAAAATATTTTCTTTGCTTCTTAATTTTTGTTAAACAAAAATTAATTTAACTTTCTAAATCTCTTAATAATGTAATAAGAAAACTTACTCAGTCTACAGAAAAATGAGGCTTGTGTTACTTATTAAGTAAGCTATTTAAGAAGTGATTAAAGAAAAGTATGTGAGGAAACATCTTGCTTTTGAAAGTTTAAGAAAATTAGCACAAGTCTCTGAATCAAAAATCCCCAAATTAAGTTAAGACTTCCATACATATCCTCTTGTGAGCTTGCATCTCACTTTACCATCTTAAAAGTAAATTGCATGTGTGTCATTGTCTGAAAGGGCCTACAATGATAACTTTGTAGGTGATGATTCTACCACTTTCCTGGGCAGCCTGTTCCAATGCTTTGCAGCCCTTGCTGAGAAGAATTTTATCCTCATATCCAGTCTAAATCTCTGTTGGTGCAACTTGAGGTAATTTCCTCTCATCCTGTCACTTGTTACCTGGGAGAACAGACTGACCCCCACCTTATTACAACCTCCTTTCAGGTCTTTGTGAAGAGTGGTAAGGTCTCCCCTGAGCCTCCTTTTCTCCAGACTAAACTACCCAATCTCCCTGTGTTGCTCCTAATAGAACTTGTGCTTCAGGTCCTTCACCAGCCTTGTTGACCTTCTCTGGACATGTTCCTCAGCTTCCTGAGCTTAGGGGCCCAGAACTGGGTGCAGAATTTGAGGTGTGGCTTCACCAGTGCTAAGGACAAGGGGGCAATCACTGCCCTGGTTCTGTTGGCCACCCTATTTCTGATACAGGCCAGGATGCCATTGGCCTTCTTGGCCACCCGGACACACACTGGCTCATATTCAGCCTCTACTGACCAGCACTCCCAGGTCCTTTACTGCTAGGCCAATTTCCAGCCAATCTGTCCCTAGCCTGTGGCGCTGCCTGGGGTTGCTGTGACCCAAGGGCAGGACATGGCTCTTGGTTCTGTTGAACCTCATGCTGTTGTCCTCAGCCCATCTCTCCAGCCATTCCAGATCCCTCTGCAGAGCCTTTCTGCCCTCCAGCAAATTAACATTTCTGCCCAACTTAGTATCGTCTGCAAATGCAGGTGCACTCAATCCCCTGGGGAACACCCTTTGTTGACCGAGTGCCCGCAGGCTCCATTCCCACCACTCTCTGGGCCTGGCCATCTAGCCAGTTCTTTACCCAGCAAACAGTGTACCCATCCACACCATAAGCAGCAAGTTTAACTAGGAATATGCTGTGGGAAATGGCGTCAAAGGCTTTATTAAAGTCCAGATAGATAACATCCACAACCTTTCCTCCATCCACTATGCTGGTCATGGGTTCAGTATCTGAGCTGAATTTCCATTCAGAGATAGAAGCCGTAAAGTAGTACAGCCCAGAGAGGATGGTCTACATTTTTGCATGAAGTAGCCCTGTATTTTTTTAATCTTTCTTCAAAGAAATTTTATCTTATGGATTGAAAATTATGCATATAGGGGACATGTCTTCAATTTCCATGCTGAATACCTTGTGTTAATAGTCATTTGGTTAGCAAATATGTGCTTAAGTTCTTGATGATGACATAATCCTTTTAAGGTGATTGTGTGAGGAGTAGGAGTAGTGTAATTCTACTTAAAAGCCAATCTTAAAATCTTTTATTATTCACTACTTCTTGATAAGCAATGGAGATGAACTTCCTCTGGAGTTCACAAGCATGTTCTTTTGCTACCCTCTGCTGGACATAAGGGAGAAATCCATGGGAAAATAGTCAGGTTTTGGAAATGAAAGGAAGTGTTAAATTTAGAACTTTTTCTTGTAGTACAATGGCACTTGTATGAAGAGTTATATCCAATAGACTTACAAAGAAAGGAGTGTGAGAAAAGCCTACCTGCTCTCCATTTTGGTTTTTTTTTTCATTTGTTTTTTTTTCTTCTTTCTTTTCCTGCGAATGTTAGTCTGGTTTTATCCTTCAGTCATTATTCTGATCATGGTCTAAAAGAGGAATTTTCTAGTTTTCAGAGTTAGAAATTAAGAGAACGAATAATGGTAACTTTCTGTGGACTCTTCAGTTGAAAGATAGCTGTTGGTGCACTAGCTTTCCAGTGATATCAGTGTGCTGTGCCATTACATAGACATGGAGTCCCGAAGTAGAAAAGACACGGTGCCAGAAAAATTGAGATTGGTAACCTTAAATATAATTCTGTCTCTTTAGCCTAAGATTCAGTAGTCAAAGAAATTATTGATTTATTGCTATTGAACTCATCAAGATAACACTATTTATGATATTCAGTTTCCCAGAGCCAGTGTCTTTTATTATAGCCTTTAACTCAATTGCTAATGAGGATTCTTGGGGAATACAGAACAATTTTTATATAAAAAATAGTGGGTTTTATGATGTGTCCAGCCAAAAAGATGGGTGGGAAAGTGGTTTTGCAATGAAAATGTGGATTTTACCACAAGAAACATAATATTAGTTCATAAATTTCAATTAGTTAATAAATTTCAAACTCTTTCAAACCTTGTTCACAGAAATATAATGATTTTCTGTTATTTTTAATGTGTTTGAGGCTGCCAACTCAGTGAGCTGAAGCTCAAGGTCTCTCAAATTTTTTAAGTCTATCTCATGAGGCCTGAAAAATGTTTCATGACTTAAACTGTTTCATTTTTGAGACTGAAGATATTGTCATATTTCTGAGACTTTTAGTTACCATTTAAAGACCGTTCCCTTCTCTTTCACATTGCCTTTTCCACTTCTCCTGCCTCCTGTACATATATTGACCTTTTCATGTCCTGTCGAATATGTTTTCTTGTATTAGCTTGGTAGTGCTGCTGTGATGGGAGATGTCTGCAAAGAGTAATTGGATGATGGTTAATATCTGTATTTACACGATGTATATATAGGTATGGGCAATACTTTAAGGCTGTGGGCTTATTTCTCACTTTAACCAAGTCAGTGAAACATGAAATTTAGGTCGCAGCTGAAAATAAAACTAACCCCACCCAAACCTGCAGATGTACGTTCTGGGTTTTTTTCTCCTTGTTTCTTTAATTTAATCATGAACTGCACTGTTGGGTGAGTTCTCATTAGACTTGCAAAAGCTCCAAGCAGTGTAAGAGAGCTCATATTCCTCAGTCAGTTGACAGTACTACTGGTTAAATAGTTTGTCTTCTATGACTACACCCTTCTTGATGGCTTACCCCTATTTAATCTTTTGCTTTCTAGTGTCTTCACAATGCATAATTGGCATCTAGGAATTCTAGCTACACTGACTGTCATATATTAGTTACTACATGCTTAGTATATAGTATACTTTTATATATTTATCTCTCTCTCTCTCTAAAAAAGGTATACTTTCTCTATATTAAAATATATAGTACTACATACGTAGAGGGTTCTAAGCAGTGCAGGTTTTGTAATGGTAGCCCTGTGGGGGCTCCAAAGTTCATATTTCTCCAGTGACAAGCTCACTGACATGATGACTTGTGCAAAGCATTTGACACTGTCCTGTACAAAGTCCTTGTCTCTAAAATGGAGAGATGTGGATTTGATGGCTGGAACACTTGTTAGATAAGGAGTTGGCTGGATGTGTTGAATGGTTCAATGTCCAAGAGGACACCAGTCGTCAGGCTGGGGTCGTATTGGGACCAGTGCTTTTTGACATCTTTGTTGATGACGTGGACGGTGGGATTGGGTGCAGCCTCAGCAAGTTTGCTGACAACATGGAGCTGTGTGGTGTGGTCAACAAGCTGGAGGGCAGGGATGCCATCCAGAGAGACCTTGACAAGCTTAAGAGGTGGGGCTGTGCAAACATCATGAATTCTGACAAGGCCAAGTACAGGGTCCTTCACCTGGCTCAGGGAAATCCCAAGCACAAATATGGGCTGGGCAGAGAACAGAGAGAGCAGCCCTGTGGGGAAGGTCTTGGGGGGTGCTGGTGGATGAGAGGCCGGATGTGACCCAGCAATGTGCACTTGCAGCTCAGAGAGCCAACCAGACCCTGGGCTGCACCCAAAGCAACGCGGCCAGCAGGGAGAGGGAGGGCATTCTGCCGCTCTGCTTTGCTCTGGTGAGACCCCACCTGCAGTGCTGCTTCTGGTTTTGGGGTCCCCAACATAAGAAGCACATGGACCTGTTGGAACAAGTCCATAGGAGGAAGAGTCACAAAGATGGTCAGGGAGCTGGAGCACCTGCCCTATAAAGATAGGTTGAGAGAGTTGGGACTGTTCAGCCTGGAGAAGACTGGGGACACCTTACAACAGCCTTCCAGTACCAAAAGGAGCCTACAAAAGTGCTGGAGAGGAACTTTGTACAAGGTCTTGCAGTGATAGAACAAGATGGAATGTCTTTAAACCACGAGTAGGTTTAGATTAGATATTATGAGGAATTTCTCTACTGTGAGGGTGTTGAGGCACTGGAACAAGTTTCCCATAGAAGTTGTAGATGCCCCATCCCTGTCAGTGTTCAAGGCCAGGTTGGATGGGGCTTTGAGTTAGGCGACATTAAAAAGTGATTTTTAATGTCCTTTTGCACACAAACTATTCTCTGATTCTATCCTAAGGGACTTCCTCTCAGAGAGGAGCTTCCACTTCATAATCTCCTATGCCAGTCCAGGTTGAACACTGGTTAGTCTTATCTCACTATCAGACCAAAGTTGTTTCACTAGAGTTTTACATAGCCCTCACAAGGAGTTAGCAACAAGTCACATGAGCCTTGTCTATGTGCATGTGTAGATCAACAGTGTCTGTTCATGTACTCTAAAGGTCTTTACCAGCTACTGAGCATGAGAAGCAAAAGAGACATCTTTCTCGCTCAAGGGACTGTCAAAGGAAGGGCAGCTCAGATGGCTTCTCCAGCTGCAACTCAGTAACAGATTGGAATGGACTTGAACTTTATCCAAAGGCAGCCAAACTGTATCAGTTTAGGCGTCATAGTTGTTTTTACCCTTTGTTTAACCTAAAGTGAAGTGTGTAGCTTATCTTGTAGGCCCCGTACCAGTGCCGTTGTTCATCCAGTGTCATGCAGGTCAAGCATGGCTATTCTGTCACTGAGATGTGTTTCTCTAGACTTTAAGTACAGGAAATACGTATTGTGAGGGTTAGCCATACCCTGTCAGACTTAAAGAACATTTACTTCAGTGGTTAAAAATTGTTTGTATTTAAGTAACTTTATAGATACTAAAAGGTTGTTTATTTTCCGGACAGGAGATGGCTCCACCTTACCATGATCAAGAGGTATCAGTGTTTCTAACACTAGGTGGAAGTGGTCAGCATATCTCCCAAAGATGTGTTTAGAACCCCTGGTTTGAGCCATGAGTCATAGGGAAATGCTTTTTAGTAGGAAAAAGATCTGAATCTGAATATGGAAACACACAAACAGAGTGGTTGGATTGTGATCCAGATATGAGGTACATGTGTGTCCTCTTCACTTAAAAGTCAGCTGAGCATTTCATGTAGATGTTGGACCTCAGCCTTGGGTAAGTGTAGGTTAGTTATCCTGATAACTTCTTAGTAAAATGAAGTGTCTTGCAGAAATTTTACAAACAGAAGCAGAGAAGAGAAAAATTACTTTTTGTTACTGTATCTAGGCTTAGTAACTGTTGTAAATGTATCTTTCACTTTTTTCCCCCCTACTGTTTTCTTTATTGCTTGTCCGATAAAGGATATTTTTATGTTAAAGCAAATGTCAAACAGCAAAAGTGGTATTGCACAATGTATCATGTAGGATAGTGATTAAGACTTTTAGTATGGAGTACACCAGTAGTCACAAATATTGCAGTACTTGGAGCAAGTGTGAGGGACTGAGAAAAGTGGACACTACAAAAGACAGTTTAGAAAATGGTTTTGCAAACTGTAAGCGTGTGGAAAATGTCTCCTAGGAGCCACATTAGCATTGATATGCAACAGGACACTGGACAAAGTGACTGAACCTTAAGAGACTAAACATAAAGCATGTTTGCCCACAAGTTTAAATGCTAGCATGGAATTTTTCTTAGTCACCTTTATTTACGGTTTCTCAAAAGTAAAAATTCTGTCTTGTGGACGCTAATCCCAGATATCCTTGTGCTTTAAATTAAGGCTGAAATCAACTGAGTGATTGTGAGTTTGTCTGCTAACTTAAGTAAGATATGTGCCTTCATATATCCTGTTAGGTGCACGTGAAAGTAACAAGTGACTGAATCTTGTTGAATTACCTAAGTTTTTGATGTTGAATAAACAGATGCTTTGTAATCACTGGAGAACTCACTTTTTGGTTCATCCTTGAGATGGATTTGGACCTGACAAGAAGCTTTCCATGTTAAACCAGAATGTATTCCCTTTTGACTCCCAGGTACAAGCCTATGATCGGGACAGCTGTGGCCTGCACAGACTCTAGGTTGTTTTCTCGTAGCATTTTTGTAGACAGGCATTGTGACAGGCACTTTCAGTCATGTGACTCAATAAGGATAAAGATTCTCATCTTTCAGTTGATTCGAAGAAGTTTGTTTGCCTAACATGATTCTGATGCCAATGTCTTTATGTTTGTCAGACAGGAAAACAAAACTCCTTCCTATTTCTCTTTTTGGAATTTTTACCATAGTTTTACAGGTTAGGCTCATCCCTGACATTTTTCTTCCACTCACAGAATGTGTAATAGATTTTTCTCACTGGTGGAGCGTGCAGCTTCTCACTGTGAAGGGAAGTGCATGTAAGTAACAGTATAGCCTGTTAGAACCTTTACAGCAAAATAGAATAGATTTTCTATATGGCATTTCGTTGCAGGTGTGTTCTTTCCAACTGAGTCTTCAGACTAAGCTTGGAATCCAGGTGCAAGTTCTGTGGCTGATGTGCTGCCATGGATAGCCACTTTGATAGACAGAAATACCAAGATTCTTTTCCTTAGAGTAATCTAAGCAAATCTGAATTTCTTTATATTAATAACTCTGTATTGCTTAGCCATGCTTGAGTGCTAGTGGTCGGTTTGATACCTCTCATGAAGTTTTTTTTTCTGGCTAATTTCTCAATGGCGTCTGACTTTGTTTAAATTTGCTAGATGTATGGTCAATCATAAGCTTCGGCAAGCAAGTCAGAGCAGAGGAAAAAGAATATCAATTGCTCCACAGTCAGCATCTACATGACTTGCTCAATTCACATATGTCGTTTTTCTGCAAACTCTTCTAAGCATCCGAGTCTCCAGGGTATAGTATTTATGCTGGCAAAATAAGATGAAGGTTTCCCTGCATAATCTTCTGAGACTTCTCGAAAGAACACAGTTTACTCTTCATCTTAGCCTTGTAACAATACCAAAAATTAGTGATAGTTCTGTCAGATCTCTGACAGTGCCTTATCTTGAATGAAAAGACATTTTGTTTCTTTCCCTGAGTCTTTGTTTTTTTGGAGATCCAGTGAAGTAATTTAAACAAGATTTTAAAAATCAAAATTGTAGCAAACTGTTGGTATGAGGCAAAGCTTTAAAGAATCAAACTCTAGAAGAAGAGGAACTTCAAAAGCAACAATAGGGCATTGATGTACCTAACTTCAGGAAGAAGCACCAGTTTTCAAAAAGTTTACTCATGCCTTTATATAGGGATATGATCTGTAATATGAAACTTACATGTCAAAGTTCGATTTGTAGTTTCTAATACATCTTTTCTGTGTATACTGTCTTGTATCTATTTGAATGCTTTCCATTGGATACCTGTCAGGTAGATCTGGCTCTTATTTGGTTGTTGCCTATCATTCATAACTCTCTTCCAGTAGGCTAGACACACTGTCATATTAGCAAAAAGAAGCTGTTTCTCCTATTCCAAAGACCATCAGAGATGTCTGTGGCTAAAATGCTAATTTTTGCCAGTGCTTTTATTATAGGCACTCTAATTCTGCAAGTTAATTCTTCAGTGATTGTGGTAATGCAAACAAATGAAACATCTGCAGATGTTACTGTTTAAATGGAATTGTTCATACTTCAGTCAGCAAAAGAGTGATATGTTGGCACTTTTTACAGATCTCTGCCTGCTCCTTCCTTCTTCCCTTATTGTCCCAGGATTTTCTTAGGACTTAGTTTTCTTTTTTTATGGGAGTTTGTGTTTCCTTTGGACCACATCGCCTGTCCTTGCATTTAGTGTCCATCATGCCAGCTCAAGAAGATAGACTCTTCTTTTAAAATACTATACCAAGAACTGATACTTACACGTTCTGTTTGGGAAAATCTGATGGTTCCAGTTTTTAATTCTTGTAGATACCCTCGTTCAAGCTATTATTTATTATTTCAGTTTTTATTTTTCGTCTTGATACTGATGAAATCTAAGAGTTCTAGGGGCTTCCACTTGAGCATGTAAGTTAACCATTTTGATGGTGTTTTTCATCTCTGGTTTCAGCAGAAGTGGGGCTGAGATGAAGGCATAGTTCTACTTTGGACAGGTTCTCAGGAAATCAAATAAGACTTAGAACTCAAATTCAGTACAGAGCTTGTGAATTAGTATGTTGTGCCTGAAAACTTGCAGAATCACTTATTTCAGTGTTTGCTGTAAAAACAGGCACTTGAACAAACCAGCCAAAGACAGAAGTGTTTTTGCTTGTTAAGAGTATGCAGTGAAATATTCTCAATGAAGCTTCCATTTCTATTTTTTTTAAAATTACATTTCCCACTCTGAATGTTGTGATAGATATCTTACTCATTGTTTCCTTTAGATATCTTACTCATTGTTTCCTTTATCTTGTCATCAAACTTAAAATAGAATTATTTCCAGACCTCTTAAAAGTTTTAAAAAAGAAACAAAATCCAGTATGTATTGTTGACTGACCTCTTTTAATAGGCTGGCAGTATTTTTGAGTAGAACCATCCTGTTGACATAGGTTCACCTGTGGGAAGATGCTAAGGGGCCTTTCCAAACTGAAGCAGGACACAGTTTGCTAGTTCTCTATTAAGGGCAAAGGGGATTAGTAGCTGATGTTTGGAAGGGATGATACCTAGAGACTACAAAGAGTCATAATCAAGCTGCTTTTCACAGTCACAGAATTGGTCAGGTTGGAAGGGTCCACAGGGGGTCATCTGGTCCAACCTCCCTGCTCAAGCAGGGTCATCCTGGAGCCTGTGGCTCAGGATTGTGTTCACATGGTTCTTGAATATCCTCAGTGAGGGAGACTCCACAGCCTCTCTGGGCAACCTGTGCCAGTGCCTGGTCGCCTATATTGTAAAGAATTTCTTCCTTGTTCAGTTGGAACTTCCTGTGCATCAATTTCTGCCCACTGCCTCTTGTCCTGTTGCTTGGCAGCACCAAGCAGAGGCTGGGTGCATCCTCTTGACACTCTCCCTTCAGACACTTGCGGTCATTGATGAGGTCCCCTCTCAGTTGTCTCTGCTCAAGGTAGAATAAGCCCAGCATCCTCAGCTTTTCCTTGTTAGAGCGATGCTCCTAGTCCCCTAATCCCCCCATTCTAGCCTTCTGCTGGACCTACTCCAGCAGCTTCATGTCTCTCTGGTATTGAGGAGCCCAGAACTGGACACAGCAGTCCAGATGTTGCCTCACCAGGACTGGGTAGAGGGGCAGGATCATCTCCCTCAGCCTGCTGCCAGTGCTCTTCTTAATGCGCTCTGGGATACCATTAACATTTTTGTCCACAAGGACACACTGCTGGCTCATGAACAGCTTGTTGTTCACCAAGACCCTCATGTCCTTCTCTGCAGAGCTGCTTCCCAGCAGATCAGCCTCTAGCTTGTGCTGGTGACTGTAGTTATTCCTCCCCAGGTGCACGACCCTGCATTTTCCTTTATTGAATTCAGACAAAAGTTAACCTTCTCCTCTCTCCACCCTGTTGAGGCCCGGCTGAAGGGCTGCACAGCCCTCTGCGAATGCTGGCCTCTGCTCTCTGCTCCTTCGTGGAGAAATTAAACGATGCTGGGCCTAGTATTGAACCTTGGGAAGGACACCACTTGTGACAAGCCTCCAACCTCTGGTCACAACTCTCTGAGATTGGCCATTCAGAGAATTCTCAGTCAACCTCACTCATCCAGTCCACCCTTCCTAGTTTGTCCATGAGGAGGTTGTGAGAGACAGTGCCAAAAGCCTAGCTGAAATCCAGGTAGACAATATCCACTGCTCTTCACTCATCCTTCCAGGTAGCTGTCTCATTGTAGAAGGTGTCCAGGTTGTCTAAGCATGATTTCCCTTTGCTGAATCCTTGCTGACTTCTCTGATCACTTTCCTATTCTCCATTTGGATAGAGATGGCATCCAGAATGACGCACTCCATCACCTTTCCAGGGACTGAGGTGAGGCTGACTGTCCGGTAGTTCCCTGGGTCCTTATCCTTTTTGAAGAGATTCTTATGTATGAGAATAATCTCAGCAATACGAAAGTACAGTGGCAGTATTTGCGATTTTTAAAAAAATTAAATACATTAAGCTTGTGAATTTTTGAAGAATCTCCTCTGTGCATCATGTCTCATTTATGAAATTGTACATGCTCTTTTGATACCTAATTGTATTTTAGAACATACAGGATGTGGTTATGTTGCCTCAGGTGAGCAAATAGTAAGCGAATAAGTAGAATATTTAACTTGGTCTTTCTGCTTTCTGACCTTAACTGCAGTTTTCTTGATTATAAAAAATGCAGCAATAACATAATGCTACCCCAGTTTATTTAACTAAATAGAAAACATTAATTTAGTACTCTATATATGTAAAATTATATAAGTGTTTCTTGGTATGAGTTGTCAGAGTTCCAGTGTAATTCAGATTTATCATATTGGTGTGTGGAGTCATAATATAGTTAATGAATTGAATAAACTTGATGTCATGTTATCATCTTAAATATCCTCAAAATGTACTTCTAGGCAGCTGCAGTGAGAACAAAGAAACTGGAAGAAAGCATTGAAGCTGAGAGAGCGGCACATTTAGCATCCAATTTCACTTCAGAGATCATCCAGGTAAGCTTTTTGTTAAATATTTTGTAGAAATTTACTGTAAAACAGTTGATGAAGTTGTGAAGGTACAATGCTCCAAAAAGTGTTAAGAACACTTACTCCAGTGAAAACAATAAATAGATTTTTTGCAGTAAGTGTAAAAATTGTAAAAACTGATATATTAAATGACAGAATAGAAGAATATCTGTTTTTCAGGGAACTTTAAAGTTATTCGAATAAATAATAAAATAAGATGTCACGTTTGTGAGTTTGAGAATCCCCACTAGCATTTAAACAGTGAGAGAAAAGGAAATGTTTCACAATAGTTAAGCACTATACTACAGTTTGAATATCCTGCCCTGTATCTTTTAAACGGGCACTTAGAGCAATTTGGACATACAGTGGATACATTCAGCTTCTCTAGGAGTGAGAGCATAATGCATCCTGAAGCTGCAGTTTCAAACATAATTTCTTAAGGTACGTTTCAGCTTCAAAGTTACTATATTTGCAGTTACCAGTAAAGATTGATTATATAAAGAAATGTAAAGATGGATTATATAAAGAAATGTAGTATATATAATTGAATATTAAATTTTTGTA
Organism: Atrichornis clamosus; assembly: GCA_013400975.1. Lineage (NCBI taxonomy): Eukaryota > Metazoa > Chordata > Aves > Passeriformes > Menuridae > Atrichornis > Atrichornis clamosus. The sequence continues at coordinate 72,879 of WBMZ01012532.1, forward strand.
TTCTAAAATTGTATCACACAGGGTTTAACTCAGTAAAGCAACTACAATTTATTTTAAAAAAGCTCAAAAAAGCTAAGTGGTGATTTCTTGGTAATATATTAATTAACAAGCTTATTGGACTCCTGAAAAATTAAGCAAAAAAAAGGAAGAAATTTGATACCTTTTTTTTTCCTATTTTCCAAGTAACAAAAACAAGCATTGCTGTTCTTCAGTCAGTTATTTTCTTATATTCATAATCTTCTGTATGTACAGGCACTTAAATTTTAAACGTGGTGGTTAAACTAGTAGAAAAGATCTGTTTTGCTTAATTTCCTTTCTATTTTTGCAACATACAATGGAACTGAGAGGATAACATTCCTTGAACTTGGAGACTTATGTTTTATGGGAGAATAACTGTTAAAGTTTTCTTCCTTGTTTATATGCTTGACCAAGCTTTAAGTGTGTTTTGTTGCTAGAGGAAGTGTAGCCGTTATTGTTAGCCCCACACTTTGATGAGCCTGTTTAAAAATTAGAATTTCCCTGGAAAGCTTCAGTAATAATGACTGAAAATGGGATAATCCAGATAACTCCAAATGAGAACAGAAGGTACTTTTCATCAGTGTATCAATCTCTGTTTTGAACTTTATGTACTCCTACATTTTTACATGTGTTCAATGTTTTTTACATGTGTATATGCTTTTATACAGAATTAGTAGAATATACTCTCCTGTAAAGCAGAACAGACCATAGAACAGCATTAAAGATCATGTTAGTCTTTCCTAACTTGCTTTAATTGCTTTCTTATCACTTGATGTAGTTAAGAATTCAAGAACTTGAAGAAGCTGTGCATGTGGAAAAAGACAGACGAGCAGAAGCTCTTTCAGATTTAGAAATGATCAAGAAAGAGTTCAGAGGGTTAGAAAATGCATATGAAAAAGAAAAACACAATGCCCAAAAGAACTTGGAAAAACTCAATGTGTAAGTTTCCTTTTAAATTCATTGTAAAATGGCAGTAGACAGCTTGATTACCACTTATAGTTTACGTTTTGTATAATTTTCAATCAGTAGAAAACAACTAAATTTGATGCAATTTCCCAAACCAATCCGAAGTTCAGAACCTGGCATTCCATTAATGACAGGTCCCTATCAGTAACCATATGGGTGGGTAAAGAAAATAACTGATCTGTTTCTGATTATTTGCCAAGCAAAATGTTGACAATGATAGTTATAACAGTCTCCTGTATGTTTGGGAAGGGTGTAGGAAAGCACATGTGGCAGGGTTAGAACAGATTTTTTTCTTCTGTATATGCTTACATTATTATGAAAATACTATTTTTCACTTCAGTGAGCTAGATGAATCTTTAAGACTCCTGCTGAGAAGTTGTTTATCATTTATGGTGGTTAATCTTCATTTTCAGCTTTTGAATGATTGTGAAAAGTGTTAACTAGGTAATGAAAATAGAAAAGGGGATGAAGTGCATGAGAGCAAATGGAATTACCTGGGATTCCTTGCCTGCTCAGCACAATCTGCTGTGTCCCTGGTAACAGATGGTTTTGGAAGAATGGTTGTGCTATATTCCCTGGGTAGATACAGGATGTACTGAGTCTTCTTCCTTGGCTGAATCAAGTTAATACTGGACTGAGAAAATGTCAGGAAGAAGAATGGTGTTGGAAGACAGAGAATTGAGGAGAAGTTGAAAAAAAGGATAGTAGTTGGTGAAATTTAGGGAAAGGGAATTTAAGGAGAAATAAAGTTGGTGGCACACAGTGGGGGTTTGGAAAGAGACTCGAGGGAGTAGAATGGGTCGGGAAAGAGAGTTCACATCTCTTTCAGTCTAGGATTATGTGGGTCTGAACATACAGGTATTTATGGTGACTTATTCATACAAGCAGTAGTAGGGAAAAAAGAAACTGGTTTCCCTGCAAAAAAGGAATTTTGTGGCCTGAGGGTTTCTGTATACATGCTTACAGAGATGTTTTATTAATATATTTGGAACTTGTGCTATATTATAAACTTAGAGTTCTTCATTAAAAAAGGTCAGACGAGGCCTGAATGTTAGTTAAACCAGAGTCAGTGGAACCAGAAAGTGAAAACTGTTTTTCTCAAAGAAAATAAAATAATTTTTATGATAAAAATTTGGGAAACGATGTGAAATACGTTATGATAGTAATCTAAAGTGATGCTTCAGGAAGACTGCGTTCTTCATAGCTGTGAAACTAAGTGTATTTCAAGATTCTCTATGGTTCTGAAATAACATCACTTAATTAAACTGGCTGGTTTTGCTCCAACATGGGTTCTCTGAGAGCAAATATGTGACATTAAACTCATACTAAGTTCTTTACCTTTCCTTGAACTGGAGAAGACCTGGACCATAGATTTGACATTTTATTCCTTTTTTAATTGGTTTGTTTTAAAAAAGCTCCTTTGTGTTCAAAACAGCCTTTTTTGAAGGAATGGCTTTCGGATTTGTAGTTTTGCATAACAAGCTACTTTGTACTGTCTGGGTTTTTCTTGTATGTAACTTTTTCTTCTTACAGAGCATATGGACTTAGTTTGGTTTTCTTAGTTTTTGGTTTGGTGTTACAGTTTTTTTCTTTTCCTTCTGGTAGGTTCCCATATTTGAGTGAAAATACGGAAAATATGGAAAAATTCGTGTTACAGAAGTTTTTATGAACTAGGGTTCTTCCAGTGTTTGTGTTTGAACCATTTATTCACTTGTTCCAAGATCTAACATTCCAAGGTTCATCTTTGTATTTGAGGTTTGACCAGAAAAATTCATCATCCCCAGTAAAATACTGGGCTTTTTAGTTGGGGTTTTTTAGACCAATGCTTGTTAAGCTGTAGTAGTTTTCAATCTAGAAAAAATTGTCCTGTCTTGTCTACGTGGCTGTTATAGTATGGCTTTCTGTAATCAGTCAGGGAGCAGTTAGAATGAATATGTTCTGGGAATCAAGAGGTGACAGTAGAGATAAAATGTTAGCTAATTAGCAGAATCTTTAATGGTAGCTTAAACATCTGTCTACGTATTTTACAAACCATTAGAATTTTACAAGTTTTACTGCAAGATCTGTTTTTTAAATTTTAAATTATTACAGTTAGTTAAAAGTTGTGAACATCTATAAGTAGTAGCTTCCCAAATAAGTCTTCAAGAAACTCTTCAAGATATTTTTCTGTATTAGATTATTCAGACTGACATAAGGATAATGGTTAGATATTGAATTGTACTGTACATTCAATAATGTCTTGTTCCTTGTGGGAATCTTTTATCTGGATGTATGAAGAGATTTCTTTGAGAATTGAAGGAGTTTGTGTCCAGGATGTTTTTGATCCACAAAAGTTACATTTTTGAAAAATGATAATACCTTTTAAATGAAAACCTTATCCTCAAACAAGGAAAAAAAGCCCCAACTTTTTTTAGAGAGTGTATTTCTTTGTTTGGGATTACTGCAGGAACTATCTGAATATGTATAGTTGTTGTAGTTAAGACTATGAAATACAGTTTTTACAGTTATGGTACCATTTGCCTTAGGAATTTCAATATTAGTGCTTACAGAGAAGTAAGTACTTGTGTTACTAAAATGCAACATGAACCTTAAAATGCTTTCCCTTTTTTCTCTAAACAGGATAATTATGTTCAGTGTTTCTTTTTCAGGAAAGCAATTTGCCCTATCCTAGAGGTTTTTTTGGTATAAAACAAAATTTATGCCTACTTGAAACACCTGTTCTGTGTGTTAATTGAGTATGAGAATAAGTATTGTCTAATATCCAAACACTACTTTTCACTGCTTGCAATCACGTGTTGATCTAGGCAATTACTCCTAGCAGCTTTTGCCAGCTGAGTTTTTTGAAAGAAAATTGTCATCTGTGATTTCAGAGAATGCAAACCTTTCCATAGAAGTTAACATGGTTGAAACACTGTTTAAACAGTTAAAACAGTTGGTTTTGTTAAGAGAGCTTGAAGAAGCATGAACAACCTGTCCTCACAATTTTGTTAGTCCAGACACCTAAATTTCCAGACCACCTTAAAGATAGGTAGTGAAGGTCAAGCTTTTTCTGAGGTGGACATCAATGTACTCAGTTCCCTTGAGGTAATTATTTGGGGTGGGCAGGTACGGCCCCATCTATTTCCTGTGCCCCTTTTATTCTTTGAAGCATACAAGTGTCAGTAACTTTGGTGAATATCAGTTATTGCTTTCACTGGACACCTTCTGAGAGAATACAAGAGCCTTTGATCTACTTACCTTTGAAGGCTCTGGTCCTTGGACTTCAGACAATGTCAGGATCTTGGCTTTTTCTTTTAAGCCATGGTTTGGCATCCAAACATATTTTCTGTTTTTTCTGGAGGAGTTGCATGAGTTTGTCTTTAAGCCTTAGCCAAATGAAAGTCTTAGAAACTTTCATTTGTTATGCTAGAACACTTGTATGTCTCTTGACCTGGACTTGATGTGGGTAAATAATACCAAAGTTGGAAGCTATATAATGCTGTGAGAATTTATTTTCTCTGAAAAAAAGATAGTCGTAATAACTGAAACCAAACGGGCACTTTTGGGTTGCATAATTTTTTATTTTCTTAGAAAAAAATGCAGTTGTAATAACCGAAACCAAGCTAACAGGCTTTTCTAGGTTGCATAATTTATTAATTAGCTCTGAACCCAGTAGCACTATGTAAATTGGAAGCAACATGGGATTTGAGTCTCTGTGTGAATTTACTTTTCTTGAAGAGTGAGAACATGACAGAATAATTTGGAACTGCTTTTGCTGTGTTTCCAAAAGCTGTGAGAGTAGATGCTACTTTGGGGGACTGAAACAGGCAAGTTTTGAAGAATAAGAAGTAAACATCTACAGCTAAAGCAAAAATTCAGCCAGGCAGATGCAAAAGCACATAGGAATTTGAAGGACTGATGAAGTAGTTCTTCAGCTAAAAAGACATATTCACCTATAAGAAATAAATCAAAATCAAGAAGTGACAATATTGGTTCAAAATTTTCAAAATTGTAAGAACTTGGAGCCCTTTGTGTTGCTTGCAGTTCTAGGAAGACAGGAGTGATAGGTGAAGAGACAAAGAAATGAGCGACACCTGGATGTTTTACTGCTGAGAGCTACGTCAAAGAATAGCTCAGATTGAAAAGAATTGCAGAAGATCTACAGTCCAACCTGCTACTCAAACCATGATCAGCCATGAGATTAGACTGTTCAGGGTTTCAACCAGCTAGGTCTTGAAAACCTGGAAAATGGAGATGGCACAACCTCCCTGGGAACCTGTTCCACTCTTTGACTGTCATTAAGTTGGAAAATGCTTCTCCTTGTCTGAACCTCTTTGGTTTCAGTACTTGTCCTGCAGCCAAACATTGCTGCGAAGTAATCAACTGCATCTTCTTGATAACCTCCTTTTACATACTGGAAGGTTATACACCGTGGAGTTCTCTCTTCTGCAGCTTGAGCATACAAAGTTCCCTCGGTTCTTAGATGTAGTTCAGCCCCCAACCATGGTGGTGACCTTTCCCTTAGCTCATTCCAACTTTTTCCCTATGAGAGATGTGTGTAGCTAAAACTGGTCATTATCCTAGATGTGTTGTACTGACTGCCAAGTAAAAGGTGATTAATCACTTCCCTTGATTGGGCTATTAATACAGCCCAGGATGCTGTATTAGTTACAGCTATCTCCACTGTGTGCTGTGCTGGTGATTTGCCGCTGTGTACCATGGTTACCTGGTCCTTTTTTGAGCATAGCCAGCTACAGCCACATCACTTTAGGGGGCTCTTGCTTCCTAAATTCAGGTCTTTGCACATGTCATTGTTGAATCTCAGAAGGTTCATGCTGTCCTGTTCTTTCTCTATGTCTAGAGAATGGCAGCTCTTCTGTTGAGTGTATCAGTTGTACTGTGTCATGATAACCCGGTTCACGGTTAGCTGCAGGTTTTGTGAGATTGCACTCTTGGCTTAATCCAGGTGATGGATAAAGCTGTTAAGCAGATCTAATACAGATCCCTGCAGTATTCCACCCATTACCAATTACTTCCATCTGAGCTTTACCACTAAACCACTTCTATTAATGTTGTAGCTCATGTATCTGGACTTAAGTTCTAACTTAACTATAAAAATGCTGTGTGACAAAGTGTGAAAATCCTTGCTAAAATTGAGTTATATTTAATCTACTCGCTTCCCTTTTGTCCGCAGACCTGATCATTTTATCATGAAGTATAACTGTGTTGGCCAGACATCATTAAGCTTTGGTATATCTTCCCTGAGTGTTCCCAACCATCTTTGCCTCTTTCATGAGCCCAGAAAACTGTTCTAAAAGGATTAGCTTCAAAACCTTCCAGGGACTGAAATGAAGCTCACTGGTTTATAGTTCCCTGTCTTTTCCTTTTGTCCTTTGCCAAATAGAAGTGTGACATTTGCCTTTCTTCATTTGCCAGGGACCTCTCCCAGTTTGTGTGTCCTTTCATGATGATAATGAGCAATGTCACTTTCTCATTGGCCAGCATTGTCACAACCTTTGAGTGTAGGTGAGCTGGCCTCTTCAGTTTCTATGGGTTCGGTTCTTACCAGTTATCCTGGACTCGATCCTTACTTACTGCTAGCAACTGTTCTCCTTTTTACTGACAACAGAGGCTTGGGAGGAGACCTTGTCAGGGAAGACTGAGGCAAAAAAGGCAGCGAGTGTGGTGACCTTCTTTGTCGGCTGTTGATAAAGTAGTTGTTTTGTGTAGAAGTCTGTTCATATTTTCTTTCCTGCTGGAACACAGTGGTAAAATCCTCTCTTCTTGTCTTTGTCATATTTTGCAAGCATTGATTCTACGTGTCTTTCCTGGTGTACCTCCTTTCCATCCCTATATACTTAGGCAATCCTTCCAGATTTTTCCTTGGATTCCTGTGCATGGCTCTGTCTCCTATATGCTATTGTTTGGCACTGTAGTTTTCTCATGACCTGCCTTTTTATCCATGCCAGGCTTTCTATATATTTATTTTCCTGAATACTAGGAGAACTGATTTAGTACAAGAACTGTTTGAAATTTTGAATTGTCTGCTATTGAAACAATGCCATTCTGAGTAGAATTGTCATGGTTTAGGAATGATATTCCCCAATTCAGTGTTCCCATGGAAATTCTTCAAACCATGCTCTGCTCCGTCATTTCCCCCTCCCCTTCTTCCTCCCCTTGTGACAGGCTGGAGGGGAGAACAGGGGTCACAAAAGCTAAAGATCCTGGGTTGAGATAAGGACAGCTTACTGGACACAGCAATGAAACAAGACAACAAACTGTAACAGCAACAGTACTACTGACAGAGCATACAAGAAAAAAAAGAGTGAACGATTTGCATGCGATTGCTCACTGTGGAAAGCCCTGACCATATCCACTGCTCTGCCATGCCATATGACCCACAAGGGAGTCCTTCCCCTGTCCCCAGAAAATGACATGAGGTGGTATAGGATAACCTCCAGGTCCTAGGCATGCCCACTCCTGGCTACTGCAAAAATTAACCCTGTTCTGGCCAGAACCAGGGTAAGAATGTAGTCAGGTATGTGGAAATTTCAGGAGCAAGCTTTGTACTTGAAATCAGGGTTGATGATGCAAGATGTAACATCTTGCTTCTGAAGAGAACTAATGTGTTAATTAAAATATGATGGCTTCTCTTTATTACATGTAATTTAGAATCCATATCCAAATGATCAAATTAATTTATGAGTGGAAGTCTAACACAAGCTTTGGCAATGGAAAAAGCATAATCATAACTGAAAAGTTTTTCTTAGAAGGAATATATAAGTTTCTTCAGTTAAAAAAAAAAAAGACAAGCAGCCTCAGAAGTTATATGATGTGCTAACATGACGTGATACCCATATATTATCTTTTAGAAACATATAGAATATTTGACAAAAGTATTTTTGATAAAAATGTTCTAATGTTGAAACTTTCCAGAATAGAAAGAGAGTGTTTCTCCTCAAACAATCAAATGAAAGAAGTGATTGAGGAACAGAAGAAGGTAATTACAGACCTCTCTCAGAGACTAGGAAATGCCGAAAAAGCCTGCGGAGAATTACAGAGGGAACTTGCAATGGTAAGTCAAAAGACCTGTGACACTCCTTGTTTAGGGGTTTTTTAAACATGCTCTCTGCATTTGCTGTGCTGAGCTGTGGAATAAATCTGGCTTTGTGTTAATCTGATTTTATTTATATTACTTTGTTTTGTGAAACAAGAGTAAATATAGCTAATATACTGGAGAAGCTAATTCGAAAACATGTTTTAAGTGATACACTATGTATTTAATGCAGTTAGTTGCAGAAAACAATTATTTTAAAAGTATGGCTATGAGTGAAGAGTGACTTGTGTTTGAATTCCTAATGAAGAAGGTGTGGTAGATATGGGTTATGATTTTGTGTGAAGAATGTTCTATCTTTCTCCCCAAGCTTTTTTTTCTCAGGCTTGATTAGCTATCATTGTAGGCTTCTTTATTTCTGTTTTACATAACGTTTTGCTTTTAGTGCAAGCATTTGACTGCAAAAATTGTTTGAAAATGGCTTCTTTGAAGGTGACAAACTTTTTACTTGATAATGTTTTTTGTTCTGTTTTGATGTGTATTTGGCATATTGGATGTACTTTACAGGATTACTTTCTGAAATCTTTCTCCTTTTACATGACCACTTAGGACCTTCCCACTGTCTCTACCATTCTCAACTTTGAAATAACTATTTTGCCATCCTCTTTCATAGCAGGAGGGTCGAAGCAAAAAGCTTAGGATATCTTCATTAATGAAATAGATGCAGGGATGGAGTGCACCCTTAGCAAGTTTGCAGACGGCACCAAGCTGAGTGGTGCAGTTGAGACACCTGAAGGATGGGATGCCATCCAGAGCAACCTGGAGAGGCTTGAGAAGTGGGCCCATGGGATTCTCATGAGGTTTAACAAGACCAAGTGCAAGGTGCTGCACCTGGGTCAGCGCAACTGCCAGTATCAACACAGGCTGGGGGATGAAAAGGTAAAGAGCAGCTCTCCTGAGAAGGACTTGGGGTAGATGAGAGGCCAGACATGATCCTGCTGAAAGAAAGAAAGCCAGTTGTATCCTGGGCTGCATCCAAAGCAGCGTGGTCAGCAGGTGAGGGAGGAATTTCTGCCCCTCTGCTCTGCTGAGACCCCACCTGGAACACTGCATCCAGCTCTGGGGTCTCCAGCACAGCAAGGACATGGACCTGTTGGAGCAAGTCTGGAGGAGGACACCAAGTTGATCAGAGGAATGGAGCAGCTCTGCTATGTGGAAAGGCTGAGAGAATTGAGAATGTTCAGCCTGGAGAAGAGAAGGCTTCAGGGTACGCTGATTGTGATCTTCCAGTACCCAAAGGGAACCTACAAGAAAGATGGAGAGAGAGCTTTTGGAGGCGCTTGTAGTGACAGCACAAGGCTCCAAACTGAAAGACAATTTAGATCAGATATTAGGAATATATCTCCTTTACTGTGAGGGTGGTGAGCCACTGGAACAGGTTGTTTTCACAACGGAGAAGTTGGGATTGCCCAGTTTCTGGAAGAGTTCAAGGCTGGGTTGAATGGGGCTCTGAGCAATCTGACAGAAGGTGTCCATTTTCATGGCCTGGGTATTAGAACTAGATGAACTTTAAGTTAGTTTCTTCCAACCCAAGCTTTTCCATGATTTTGTGATCTAGAAAGCCTTCTCTCCCTTCATTGTGTAATAACATTTACAGTATTTCTATAATTTGCCAGGTTTTTTTTTTCTAAACTTGCAAATTTCTCCTCTTCCTTTCTCTTGGAGCTTTGAGTATAGGAAGTAACCGTGATCTCCTCCCTGCTGCTGACAGGCATTGTGCTAATCAGTATATAGAAGCAGAAACTTGCATCAGAGAATCTTCAGATTTGTTGGTGTCTTCTCTTCAGTTGATGGAGTTATTCTGTACATTATCTTAGGGTTATCCACTTCCCAGGTAGATTGGTAATTCACACATTGAAAAAAAGTAAAATTAAAAAGCCCTTTTCCTTTTGGGAGAACACAGCTTCTTCAATGCAAGCATTAAAGTATTGAAAGACATTTGCTGCATTAGTCAACCTGAAAAACTCCTTTTATCAGGCACAATAGGAATACAGAGAAAAATTCCTTAGTAAAATATGTGTTATGCACATATAACAATTCTGACAAGAATTCAGGACAAAATTCTGTTCATACTGGAGGTTTCTGGTAATGGCAACAGTATTGAATGGTGTACTCAAAATGAACATTGTGAAATGTAAAAGTGAATAGATTGTCCCGCTTGAAAGAACTGTCTAATTCATAGATTTATTTGTTTTAATTGTTTTACTGGAATGATTTCAAGCCACAAGACTGTCTTGAACAGGTAATAAAAATGCTTATTTTCTGAGGAGTTGTATTAGTGGTCCCCTATGGAATTAGATTTTTATCACCTTGGATGGCTCTCTCCTTTTTCTGAAGACTTTTGTATTTGTTTGGGAAGCAGGAGTGCCTGTGTGTGGTCTTGTTTACTCAGTATGGACAGCTTTTTCATTATTTTTCTTCCCAAAACCAAAAAGCAGAAGGCTATAGCAGAAGCTAAGTATAAATAGCATTCAAAATACTGTTATTAGGCTCCCCTTTACCCAAACTAGAATTGTGTGAAATCGTCAGTGTGTTCTCTTCCCTTAATTTTCCCTTCCTGCTTTCTTGATCTGTTAATTACTTTCTTATATTCTGTACTACTATTAGACATCCTGAATATGTCCTTTCCACTTCAGTCTGGTAATCTTAAATTAGTTTCTCATGGTAGTGTTACCATACAAGTTAATGTTTTTTTTGTAAGATATTTGTGAGATACACAAAGTACATTATTTTGAAACTATACATGAAAAAGTGGGGATTTTTTTCTTAATGGATCAGCTGAATGTATAGTAAGTAGTTATTGTGCTTGTAATTTTAAATATCAGCATGTGGCAGAAGTTTGCCAGAAATTTGCATGGATCAAATGTGATAGGATCTGTTACTATCAAACAAAATTGCTTATGAATGCTCAGCATGTGAAAGCTCTCAAGATTTCCATTATGTTTTTCAGAGAAAATTGGTCTCAAGCTTGTCATTATTTCTAGCTAGGGTTTCTAGAAATTTTTAGCTTGAAGAATAGGAATTTAGAAGAATGGCCATTGTGATTTAAGACTTGGTTTAAACAACCCCAGCTGTATTCCTGCCCCATGGAAAAAATAAGAGGTGTCTTTAGGAGTTTTAAGTTACTCAGGATATTTACATTTCTGGTGCCTAGTAGTGGATAATCTCAGTACAAGCAGATATTAAACCTTTATTTTATGAGAAATGCATATTGAAATTTGGGGAGCTTGCAGAATGCATATTAGGAAAGTGAAATAATTAAAATATTGTATCTTAGTATAAATTCCTGTAATTTGTAAGAAGTGTGTATTCATTTCCCCCTCTTTTTATAGATTCTATCAGAACTAGCATAATTTGTGTGTAAGTGGTGTAATAGATTACACACAGCCTGTCTTTTTCCCCATAGCATGTAAATCTTTATCTTCCAGCCATGCCTGCAGTCATGCTCTGTTTACATCTCAGCTGTCCATAAAAGCCTTGTAGGTTATCGTACACTGAATGTCAGAACAGCAGTGTTTGAGAACAGAGTTCCTGGACATACACATTAACCATTGCTCTTTAACAGAAGTGTCTTAGGTATTGACTGAACAGACAATGAAGCACCCTGAGGATTATGATTCTGTTCTACAAATTCTGTGGAGTAGAAACTAGTACACAATGGCAAAGATATAAATGTCATCTAGACAATGTAATGTGGACAGAGCTTTTTCTTTCAATTGTGAAAAACAACAACCCTGATACAGAGTCTTCATTAATTTTATACTAATGATTGTAAAGTGTTGTTTTATCTTGATTCTTGTTCTTCTGGCCTTAACATAGGGGTGGAGTGTACCTTCCCAGATGTTAGTTCTATTATTGTCCTAATTTAAGAAGAGTAGTCGGTCTGAAACATATGCTTAAATGATCTTCTGCAAAGAAACCAATGTTGTGATTTATTCTGGAAGTGCAGGGGCTGCTCAAGCTGTGATGTCTTGGTGTCTAAAATATTTTTTGAAAGTTGCCATTCTCAAAAAATTTTCTCTAACTTGGAAAAAAACCCAAACCTCCAAACCCAAAGAGATATTTTATAACGTTCTCTCCCACCAAAAGTTGTTACAAATATCTTTTTAGGGGACAAGAATAGTTCCAATTAAACTTGAGCATTTTGATTAGTTTTATTTCAGGTGATTAAGACTGAGATACTGTATTTCTTGAGAGATTGTATTTAATTTACACATGGCCAGACCCCTCTCTAGAATTTTGAATATTTTAGCTAATATAAGAAAATAAAGAAAGTATTCAATAGTTAGATAACTTGAGCAAAAATAAATAGTAGCCAAGGAGAGTTTGTCAATGAGGGTTTTGTTTTGTTTTCTATACTACAGTTTATTCCTTAGATAGGTTGCTTAGAATTTGTGCCACTCTTCTGCTTTACAGAGCATCGCTCGAGTAAAACTCATGTATTGTGAACTGTGGAGCAGTCACTTGTATATCTGTAAATGCTTTGATCTGCTCCCCCCAAAGTCGTGCCTAGTAAATGTTCTGATACTTTTGTAAAGAATTTACATACGGGCTTTACAAGGAGTATCTGAACATACTGCTCCTTGGTGCCTGTGTGGATAGTTCTGGATTTGGCACTTGCTCTGCCGTCAGCAGTTGGGATCTGTACTGCAGACTGAGTGGGGGAATTAGTCCACGTACAAGAAAGTCCCTCAGGAACCCCTTGTAACTGTAAACAAAGCAGAGAAAGTTCCTCAGGAATAATGACAGTTCATTGTAGGATTGAACCCCGATTCCCTGCATACTACTGCAGTGGTTTTGTTAAGTTAATGCAAAGCCTCAAACTCCCACCCACATGTTTATTTTTTTAAAGTTACTGAACTTGAGATACAGATGCACATGTGCAGCATCAGGCCCTGTGAGCTATGCTGGAACTGTGCATAGAGTTTGCATTTTTTAAGTTAACCATGGCTTTTGGAAAATGCTGAAAAAACAATGGGATGTCATTTCTGTGTTGGCTTAGGTGGTATAATAGTACCAAAATCGAGTACTGGTAGTTAAGGAAAATATGTCTACAACCAAGGTAGCAGAAAGTTGTCCAGATAAATAAAAACGCTTTTCTGGAAGATTAACACAATTTGGACAGTGAGTGGAATAGTTCTATAAGTAGTAGTTTTCCTAGTAGTTCTGGTTATCCTTACAGACAAGGATACAAAGTATTTGGAAAAAAAGTTTTCTCCTCATTGAGGCCTACAGTATTTTTAATGTAAAATGCTTGGCTTCTATTTAATTTCTTTAAAAGTGCAATTGTATTTTGAAATTAACCATTAAATAAATATGTTGCCAAGCACATTTTCTACTAAAAGCTTTTTGTCCTCAAGAATTGTTTTATGATAATAGGAACCTTCTTAAGGATATGAAGTTTGATTCAAGAAAGCATTGTATATGCTAAAATCAGCATATGTTCTGGGTTCAGAAAATATGATATTGCTCCCACATCATTAGGTTTTTAGCCTCCAGTTTGGAATATTTTGTGAAGGAGGGAATTGTCTTTGGGGAGTGTAGGAAACACTCCTAGTATATTTTAAGAATTTTAAGTTCTCAAGTGTTCATGAAAACTTCAGTGATCTCAGGGACCTGAGGTTCCCAAAGGCAGGTTCTACCAGTGAAGACAGATGAAAAAAGCATTGAGAAAGCTTTTTCTCTGTCCCGGTCACCAGATGGCTGCCTCATTAGCAGCGGGCCCACATGTTGCTTAGTCTTCCTTTTGCTGATGGTGTGCTTCAGGAAGCTTTTCCTGTTGCTCTTCCCATGCCAGATTCAACTTTAGGTGAATTTTGGTATCCTTAAACATATCCCTCTAGGCTTGAACAATACCTCTATATTTTTCCCAGTTCACTATGTCTGAACAATGTTCTTTATACTTCCTATTAATACTTGAATTTAGTCAGGAGTTCCCTCCATATCCATACAGACCTCCTGCTTTCAGTTTTCAAGGTTGTTTCCAGGGATGACTTTCAAGGTCAAGAATGGTCCATTCTGATGTATATGAAGTCAAATAAGGTCAGCAGAAGGCTTACTTCACTGGTGTTCTTCCACCTGTTTCTACTAATGTAGTCTGTGAAGCAAACTCTCTTTGTGTAAAGGCTTTAGCAATTTTGTCACCTGATCTCCCTTTTGAAATAGTCTAGGAAACACACCTATACTTTTCCAATAGTTCTAGAGGAATAGCATTCCCTAACACAAACATGTTGACGGATGGAGTCTTTGAGAAGGATGTAATCGCATCTCCTGGAATGGTTGAATCTTCCAGCTGCAGTTGGTTATGTTTGACTACACTTGTGGACTCCATTTTCCTTTTCAAAATAAAGTGTTACTCCTACTCCCTGTGTTTGTTCAGACTGAAGAAAATTAAGGAGATAATAGCTGCTGCTGTGAACTATCAAGTGGGTGCTGGTGGAGAATATCCTCTCTTTAGATGTATGCAGTAGAAGCGTAAGAGAAAACAGGGAAATTTTTACTACCTGTAAGGGGAAAACAGCAAGAATTGTGGGATATTGGAGCAGATTGCCTAGAGGGGTTGTTGAATTGCCATCTTTGAGGATACTCAAAACTTGACTGGACAAGGCTCAGAGCAACCTAACCTGACTTCGAGCATACCCTGCTCTGAGTGGGGAGCGGGACCAGATGACCTCGACAGGTCCTGTCAGCTTAAATTGTTTCATGATTTTATGACTGTATACGAATGTATTATTAGATACCTGTCAGCAAGACATAAGAAATCCGATCAATAATATATCCTTTTGGACTCTTAACCTGTGCCTGGATTTTCAGCAGTATAATTTACAGTGTTTTTTTCTTCAGTTTCTGATAATGGGAACAGTGATTGAAAATGGAAGTTAGAAAGGAAAGATACTAAATATTTTGGGGTTCAAATGTAGAGAGACTCGCTAGTTTAAGTAATTTCCTTTTGATCTTTTTTTCTTGTTGAAAAGGAGACTAAAATTGGCTTAGGGATTGTAGACGCAGTTAGCAAATAAAGCACAGAGAAGTGGTGAAGGCTGAGTAGAGTGGAATACACTGACTAAATTATGGTAAATTAACTAAACAAAATGAAAAAATGGGACGAGAACATTGAAAAAAATTCTCACATTTGACTTTTCCATAGGAAGATGTACTTCTGGGAGGATTTAGTCTAACCTTTTCTGTGCTTGAGTGGTTTGTGTAAAAAAGAGTATTTATTTTATTGTAATGTTTTCATATTGTTATATTTTCTTATTTTTAATATGTCAGGTTTTTAAGATTATGTCAGTATATGACAGTAAATTACTTTAATGTGCTAGCGTCTCATAAAATGTTTTTACTGGATCTCAACATTACAAGCTCTATTTATATAGATAATTTTATGGACTAAGAATTAAACTTTAGTTATTTTTCAATATATAGAAGTGATTTGGAAATTCTTTATGAAGTGTAGTACAAACTCTCACACAAGGAAAGGCATGTAAATGCTACAGGGGACCTAACACTGAAATACACATATGAATAATATATTAGTTGATATACTGTACATATAATTAAAATTGAAAGAGTAAAGCAAATTTATAAAATATTTAAACTGAATAGTGAAGAACACTGCAGAGAATTAAATGCATTTCTTGTTTTTTTTATCCTGACAGTATGCTACCAGTATGTAGCAGTTTTCCTGGGGAGGATGTTTCCCACACATGAGAAATTGCCTGGACTCTTTGACATGCAGTGAAGCATAACTAAAGCAATAGTTTCTAGATATGATAGAAAACAGTAGGATTTTGCTCAATAAAAAAGGTTAACTTTCCATTACCGAGTAGAAATGGAAATTACGCAAATAGGCGTTAGAATTTAGAATGCATATAAATTGAGCAATTAAAAGTCATGAGACATCTTTGACCATAACTGCTGTCATAAGAAAATGATGAAGTTATTTAAATCTAGTTTCCTCTTGAACTGGGGGGATAGGGGTGGTTGGTTTTCATTTGTTATTATTGGTTTTGGGCTTGTTTTCTAAATTGCTGAGGTGTATTACTTTTTGTCAGTCAGCAGCTAAAATTATGTATTTCCTTGAGAAGTCAAAACTACATATACCCAAAAGGACCTTGGTCGTGTCTGGAATTATGGATGCATGTCTTTGAAAACTGCAAGTTACAGTATCAGATATAAATTGAAGGATTGATTAGATATTTTTTTTCTATTGTAGTGATTAAAAAATCTGCTGTGTTTCTGGCCTTCAAATAAAGTTAGTGTCTTGATTTGAACAATGGGCTGCACTTAGTGGACATCTTTCTTTAAGAAAATTCAGTGATAGGAGCCAAAGAAGTCTGCATCTTTATTTTCCATGCATAAGGATGAGTTTTTGGTATTGAAGAACTCACTATCTAGCATGGAAGGTACACGTAATTAAGTAGGCAGGTTTGCAATGAGAATAGGTGTGGGATTTGACTGAGTGCCAAATCATGGATTTCTAGCCTGTCTGCTAGAAGTTTGGTGTCTTTCTGGATGCCCTTGTAGGGTGTAACAATAGATTTCACTGCTTGCATAGATAGACAGAATTTAATGTCCATTAAGATACTTTTAAAGCAGAAGATGATCAAGACTAGGTTTTTGTACAACCATCTTTTGTTTTTCTTTTGAAATCCTGAAGCCTTTAGTTTGATGTTGTGCATTTCAGGGTTCTGTGTAACTTATTTGTTATGTCACGTTAGGTCTCTTGGCTCAAGAAAAGGTGTAAAAAGAAGTGTAGCAGAAATTTAAATTTAAAGAGGAACAAGTATATAATTGTGATGTGTATTTCTTCTGTTTACTTATTTTAATGTCTCTCCCCGCCCCCTCTTGTCTTGTCTGCATCTCCTGTCAAATAAAGGCCAAGAAACACCAGGTCTTTCTAGCAGAGACGTCTGAAAACAACATGAGAGAGCTGGAGTTACTCTTGGACAGCTTTGCTATGTCAGGCCAGCGGACAGCAGGTTAGTTGAAGGTATAAAATGACAGATGCATCTGTCAATGTTCCAAAGTCACTACATTGTGGGAATTCTGCAGATGCCTCTTGCATTCCCTCTTCTCAACATGCTTTGATTTGATGACATGATAAGAGCAGTTCTCACAGCAGTCAAATGGCCTTGCTAGCTGAGAAAGGGTGACGGATTGTGGACCTGCTGTTGTCAGCCCAGAGCTTGATTTACAAATGCTGGG
Source organism: Atrichornis clamosus (assembly GCA_013400975.1). Taxonomy (NCBI): domain Eukaryota; kingdom Metazoa; phylum Chordata; class Aves; order Passeriformes; family Menuridae; genus Atrichornis; species Atrichornis clamosus. Next base: position 90,163 of record WBMZ01012532.1, read on the forward strand.
GTGTATATGATCGGTCAGAAAAGGGCTCACTTGCTGTGCTCTAAATCCAACTGAGAAAAAAGTCCTTACAGTATACCTGCAAAGGGAACAGATGTTTTGCCTGAACTGAGCCAAATTCTGAGGCAACCTTCAGCAACTTAAAGGTCATATATTCAAAAAGGTTGTGTAGGACACATGATGCAACACAATACTTTTTACAGTTGATTGTGGACCAGTACTATATTAATTTAATCTGATACAGAACAAATATTCTCTGTTTTCATTAAAATTAATTGTAAGTCAGTGGATGTCACTCTGCTACCTGGCTTTATATATAATTATTGTATCAAACATAGCCAACTGCTGCCTGGTTAGGTATTTGAAATAGTGGCTAATATAAACAGGCTGAACTTTAACATGAAGCTAGTAATTTTTAAAGCTGAAAGTTGTACAATTTTAACATCTTCATTTAAAACTGTCTATAAAAGATATCTCTATGTAATTCCTATTAGAAAAATCACATACTAGTCTCAAAATGCTTCCAACTTACAGTGAAAGTAAACTGGAAGAAAACAAGCAAAATGTGGCTTCCATAGCAGATGCATTCATATCATGATACGTTTTTGCACTTTTTAGCAACCATAGACATAAATGGGTTGTATAATACTTTTAAATGAGGATACATTTTTTTGTATCTTCACAAAATAATTTTTTTTTAGCACCTGGTGCTGTTAAATTTCAATAAAGGAACAACTTCTTGGGATTTCTCCTGTCCTGAAAAAGCGAACCTTAAATCTGTGATGCATTGATTGCTTTGCATAGGCTATATGATTTTTTTTTTATTTGGGAACAGGTATCAGTTTTATTCCATAATTATAATTGTAATTCCCATTGGTAATACCTGTAGGTTTTCTGTAGATACATCAGTCTGAAAAGCTCTTTAAGAGTATATGTTTTCCACAGTTTTGCAAAGTTTGCATGCTCAGAGGGACTTAAGCAACTCTGGGGGGAGCTGGATGCTGCTGCCAAAGTGCAGTTTCCAAGGCAGTAGTTGTCTTTTAGGTGGTAAACCTTGCAGAGAACAGCTGTGACATGTAATATTAGAGATCCAATTACAGTAACTTCAGTATTAATTTGCTTTGTTTGAGGTAAACTTTGAAAAATCTAATTTAAGAGATCTTTTCTTTTAAGCTTTAGCATCTTCACAGAGGCTCCGTTGAGACAGATAGTAAAATTTATACACAGTTTTGCTGTGGATTGAGTTTTTACTGTTAATATTAAAATAGACATTGACTACGACATTGTTCTACGTATTTGCTATGCTTCTAAGTGTGAAGCTTAATTTTTAATGCTTTTGCATTATTATATTATTACTCTGGTGTACTTATGAATTTTCTTATAGTATTTCTTCAAATTTAAAAAAACACATTTATTGTAGTTATATTTGAAATGGGAATGCCTAGGTGCCAGTAAAAGTAAGAATCCTAGATAAATCTTTGTAGTCTGAGGGTAGATGAGAGGCTACATGAGCCATAGCTGACTGAGCGGTCTTTCTTGTTCTTGGTGTCAACTTCGTACTTAAGGGGTTGAGAGATCTACTTAAAAATCTGTCAGTATTAAAGATCCAATATTAAAGATCCAGTCCCTTAATTCAAGTGCTTATTGGGCTGTAATTATTGGGCTATAAAGGAAAGAGAAGATAAGACTATATTTTCAAGATTAAAACGCAAAGAATTTTAGAAAGCTTTTTTTTCTTTATGCATGTCGAAATAACAAGCATAAATCCATGTCTTCTCCTTTCCAATGACCTTGGTAAATTTTCCACGGCATTGTTGTTCTTATTTGGTCCATTTGCATGATTTCACTTTGTATCTGTTCAATTTATCATATTTTCCAGTTATTCAGCAACAGGGTTTGTTCTTAGGGATGTTTGTCTTCAGGAAAAAAGTAATTTTGGTTGTAGTAATTTGAAAAAAAAATGAAGTGAGTGCAGAGTTCTAAGAGTGTTAGCTGCTTTGAGTTAGCATCACCATTTAATGCAGGCCACTAGTACTGTTTTGGTCAAAAATCTAAAACACAGCACCGTATGAGCTATGAAGAAACTTAACTCTTTCCTACCCAGGCCCAGTAGAGCCAGCAGAAAGTCTGAAGCAGCAGGTTTAAGAGTTTACTCACATGTATGCTTCCTGTTAGGCTCCTATGGAACTTGTCATTTTCCCAGAATTCTTCTCTCAAACTCTTGGGCATACACTTCAAGTGTTGGGTTGGGTTTTTATCTGGTTGCTGTCATGGTGCCTCTGCAGCAACAGAGTGCCATTATGTTGGATGGCTCCTGCATACTTGTATGAAGAGAGACAACATTTGGCTGGCAGTAAAGCCATAGGCTTGTTTTCAGCTAATGCAGGTAGGTTGAATCTGGTATTTCTGTTGACAGATTGAACTGCCTAGAAATAGGGTTGCAGCAAAGGCAAGGAATGACAGCATGGAAGGTTTACTGGCAAAAGTCTAATTTTGGCAAACATGACATTAATGACAGCATTGCAGGTTGGGACTTAGAAAATTAAAATACATTATTTAGACAGCTTGACAGAAACTATGGGATGACAGATAACCCTTAGTTTGATTTAATAGGTATTATTTTAAACTTAACGAGAATTTTGTGTTAGCACTTCCCTAGAGCTACAAGTGTGAAAAAATAGTGTTTATTTTTTTCTGTGCAATGAGATCAGTGCAGTTCCTACATTGGGTAGTAGTGAAAGGTTGGTCTTGTAGTTGAGAAGACTGGACTGGAGCTTTGTGCATAGCTATAGCTGTGGTTAAGTGATAAAATTAGAGTAAGGTGTCACTTGTCAGTTTCTTGAGTGTGAAATCTAAGCTTTTCAAGAAAGATCAGATTTTATAAATTAATCTTAGATTGATTTTAAGTGTAACATTGTTTGAGACATCTCTAGGATTCAGATGGCTCTGGGGTCTCATTAAGATCTTGCTTTTCTCTGACTCTGTATGCTTTTAGAAACTGGTAAGTAGGCAGAGTGGCTGATAGGACAGAGCAGAGGTCTTGTCACTGGGATGTGCTGCAGAGCAGATCTTGCTGCTGTTACTGAAAGCAATCTTGCAAAGATGTGTTGCTTTGACTAGGTGTGACTTTGACAGTAACACGTAGTTCAACCTGAATAGCACTCTATATTTTCTGGTATTATCAAAAGATTGGCAGAGAGGAGGCTAACTAATTGAAAGAATTTTCAGAACGGCTGTTGGCAATTCTTTCTGACCTGTGCACATATGTAAGTTTTCCACTGATTCCTATTGGTGCATCAGGTGTAGCCTAGGATAAATCTCATAATTTTTATACAATATTATGCTTACTAGATAAGACTAGTTATAGAATTCTTAAAAAAACCCCACCCTGCAGGTATGTAAGTGCTCTTCCTCTAGCTGATAAAGTTTCATGGAGAGCCAAAGAAAAGGCTCAGAGTTTAGTATCTAGTTTGACTTTATGAGCCACTCCATGTAAGTTGCTTAATGACACTGGTGATAAGCACCTGTATTACCATTTAGTTCTGACGGGAGTTATGATTGTTCGATTTGTTGATTTCAAATACCACAGATTTTTTAACTTCTTTTGCAAAATTAGGCTGCTATTAAAGTTAGTTTTGCTTGTAGAACATGTTAAGACTTGTGGGAAAGTTGATACTATAATTTGTTACAAAATCAGTTTATAAATGCTTCTTAGCAATATAAATAATGCTCGTAGGAGTGATCTGTCAATAACCTGGTATTGTGGCATAACACCAGGAAAAAAAAAGAAGTTTGTTTTTGAAAACTGAGTATTAGCTGACATCTTGCGACCTCTTGATCAATACAGTGTTGTTTTGCTTTCTTGGCACATTGTTCTATGGGCTTTGGAATGCTCAGACTTATTCATATGTCCCTAATTAAGGCAACAAGTTCAGAAGTCTCAATCTAAAGATTTAATAAATAAGTATAATATGTATATAATGGATATATCAGATCTATAATTGAACTTTTATCTAGGACACTGCAGACAGATAATAATTTTTTTTTACTTCCTTTGGAATGAAATTCAAGGTAATTTAAAATGTTTTTAAGTCCTCTCCAAGCATAGAATAACCATGTGATCTTTGGCTCAATAAAGCTTTAAGTAGATGAAGTACTGCATTATTGTATGCATGCTTAGTCACAATAGCAAAATAATATCAGGAAGAGTGTAACATACTTAACTTTCAGACAACATGTTTTTCAAAATGTATGATTGTGTGATTTTGGTGTTGGCTTGTCTGAATAGCACAGCATTGACTATAGTAGAAATAATATGTGAGACTGCCTACCAAGTACATTAGGTATAAATGTAATAAATATAAATAAATGTAGCCCAGGACTTACAGTTCTATAGCTTGTATTAAAACTTTTATACAAGTGTTTTTCAGCTGTATTTAATGTGAAAGTGTGGCTCTTCAGCTGCATCTCTTGTGGCAAACAAGGCTGCTGTTCAGTGTTTTGTATTGTCACTGAAGCCCTAACTAATTCTAATACCTCTCATCCAGGGTGAGTAGTTTTCTCTCTGTGGCTTTAAGGCTTAATTTTCATTCTGTGTTTTCCTTCAGGCACTTGTAAGGACAAAGATAAACCTCTGAGCTGCTCTGTCGTTGAGACTTTGAGGTGTACCTTGACAGCTTACCAGAACAAGCTGGAAGATACGTCTAATGAGGTAACACTTGCAATGTTTGGCTCTGTCTGTATTGCATTTGGCCTGCAGCAGTACATACACTTTGCTTGTGGAAAAGGGCAGAAGAGTGGGAATGTTGAGTTGACAGCTTCAAGTATGCCCAAAGAAAAAACCTCTGTCACTACTATTTCTCTAAGCTTGCCCTACAGTGAAGTTTCACTTACATTTATGGGGATAGCGAGAAGAGCTTTTTGTCTTTCTAGTTTAATTTACATTTTTTTGTTAAACCTTTTGAGGTTATTTTCAATAAACATTTAGTATAACAAACCATTAATGTATAGGATTTTAGTTAAAAGATAATGATCTAAGAGTGTGGCATCATATACCACAATATTCCTAAATACACAATGGTTGAGCCTCAGTAGTCATTGCTATCAGTTGTGTAAATGATCATGCCCCCTGTACTTTTAAAAATTGGTATAATTTTCTGAAGAGGGTGTGTTTTTCATGGAATCTCTTTTAGAGCTATTTTGCAGTCCTTTCAATTAAAATAGAACTGTTACAATACTGTCTTTAAGTTATCGAAGAAAATAATGGAAATATTTCCATTTTGGGAATCTTACCTGTGAAAAAAATGAGGTATTTTCCATGCAGTCCTACTGTCATTTTATATCACTGACGGCATTTAGTCACAGTCTTGCATTTATTTTGTTGTTTGTTTTGCTAATATGACTAAATTACTCCTCTTGGGAGTAAATGTTTTATTAATTTGTGGCTTTAAAGGCTGGAGAAAGAAGTTAACTGCACCATTAAAACTACTTGTACAAACTTGTAATTAGCTTATCTTTGAATAAAATGGGCAAATGCAGAAAGGCAAGGCGTGATAAGATTGTAAAAATGCCAGCACTCCATTTAAGTTCTATATTTTGTCTTTTGTTTTGACAAACGCATACTCCAGCTAGTCACTCAACACATTAAAAAAAATTTAAAAGAAAAAAAAGGTATAACAGCTTTGCCCTTTTATTGGGAAAAGAATGGTCTCCCACAAGACCTTTGAGTTTGTTCAAGGGGCACAAAAATAAGTGACCATGGAAACAATTATACTTTTTAAACAGCAAGCACTGTTAAGTCTCTCCCAGTGAGATAAGAGAACTGATGTGTGTAGTCATTATGAAACTCTTCCGAGACTCAAGTCTGGAAGCTGAAGAGTAACTAGAAACATATTACCCACAGCGAATTGTTATTTGGGAGGAGGAGCGTCACGTGATAGGCAGCACAGTTGAAAAGTCGACTCAGCAGGCTTTGGCTTAGTGATGTGCTTTGTTGTGAAACTGTGCCAGAGACAGCAGTGGGGAGACCAAGGGGGTGGCTTCTAAGAAAGCAAAGAGAGTGTTCTGACAGAAAGAAGAATGAACTGTCAAGGAAAATAAATCGCAAGCAGAGCAGGACCAACAGATGACCTGCCACAAGACTTCCCAGTAGGACTGTGTGTGACTGACCCTGAAGTTGTCATATGGAGCCAGAGATCACTGAGCACCTTTGTGGTGCACAGAAAGGGCAGTACTCTGTCCTTCTTGATTACCCCCGCCCCTACAGAGAATGCTGCTTTTGGCTTTCTATATGTTAGATATGTTTAATAATAAAACTTTTTAATAATACAATAGTGCACAAGGGGACTATGAAGGGCACTGTGCAATAAAACCAGGATGTTTTAATACACAATAGGAAGGGTTTTGGTAAGCAACACAACAGTAAGCAATTTTTGGTCATTCTCTTTATACAGAGATTTTCAACAAGACCCCATGTATTGATGAATTTATTAATGTATGTGTACACTTGTATGTATATGTGAAATATGCTGGTAAACTTGTCATGTGTCATCTTTAATTTACTGTGTTAAACATAAGATTAAAAGATCTAGTTAATTTGTGTGACTGAAAGATGTATAATTGTTTTGGGTTTTGTAGATAACTACCTGCTGACCTTCTGTATAGTGCAGACACCAGCATGTGTTTGGGGAGAGGGAAAAGACTAGTAAACCAGTGAAAAGACTGGAAATATTCCTGTAGCATTCTGTAATTTACTGTAATTCTAAGAGTTCTGCCAGGTCTCCTGAGATCAAAATATAAAAATAAACAAAAATATGATTTAAAAAGTAATCAGTAAATTTTGTAAATGGGGTATTCTCCTTCTGAGTTGCTCTTTAAATCTCAGGTGTTGACGTGTATCGTCATGTAAACAAAGATACAGATTATTTTGATATGCTGTTATCCTTTCTAAAAGTGGAAAGTGAAGCTAGTCCACATTATGGTCATGAGCTACCTCTGAGATGGTTGCTTGTAAGCCTACAGTAGTCACTGTGCCTCTTGGGAATATTGCTGCTTTTTACAGTATGTGAGTACTGTCCAGTGCGCAGTAAAGAACCACACTTGTAGCTGGACAACTTCTGCAAATGGCCACTGACTTGAAAACTTGTTTTCTCAAACCACTCCCCAGATCATTATCTGAATTTATTACACTTTCAAGTGCATTTCAGAGTTTGTGTTTTTGTTGGATATTTTGAGAGTTAAAAGGATAGGTAAGAGTGAGCTCAGTTTGGGATTCTGCCACTACTCTTTATTTTAAATTATTATACTAGAGTTATTTAGTGCTATTTTAATGGCATGTTACTTAGATTGTATGGAGTACAAAAACTGTTCAAGGAGTTGAAATAAATTTTGATTTTTTTACTTTTATATACAAGATTCTTCCTTTATGTTGACGGGATCATGCAGCCTTTCTGTAAAAGCCTGTTTGACCTCTGTATTTTTCACAGCTTGAGAAAATGAAGGCCTTGTGTAAAAAGATGACAAAAGAACTTGAGATATCTGAGGAGAAAATGTGTGTTTTAAGACGAGACCTTAAGGTATGGTTTAATGAATTTAACATAAAATTTGGAAGTTCTGCAAAACATACCATTCTGGATTAAAGGCGTCTTTTTTTCTTGTCAGAATAAGTCTCTATATCATTGTATTCTGTAGAGCAAACTAGTTTACTTTGCAAGTTTGTGTGAAGCCATGCTGCTTTTTTTTGGTTACCTCCATAGACTACATAATTTCCATGATTGCACTTCTGAGATGATTTGAAATATGTTTATCAACTTGCAAAGTATTGTTTCATATTGAAATCAGTATCAGTAATTTTTTAAACTGTTTTTCTCAAGAAAAGGAGAAGAGAATTTAATTACCTCTGTTCATATGAAGGTATATTTTATTAAAGATGTCCATTCCTTTGTTATTTTTTTTTGTTTATGTTTATCTGAAAGGTTAATGCATGTAGTGCATCAGGTTGTCTTTAACAGCTGTAAAGTGTGCAGCCTAAAATTTCCTTGAGTAAAATTTACCTGAGATAAAACCACTTGAGAACTCTTTTCTTTAGTTTCTGAACAATAATTTTTTGTCTGTTTTGGGCTGACACCACTTTTGCAGTGTCCTGTCTGGTTAAATCAATAGCCAAGGGTGTGAAGAAGTCCTGAGGTTGTGATTTAACTTAATCTCCCAAAAAGCAGTGTATTGTAATACTGCCAAAATATAGGATCTCTAAACCCGGTGTTTTTCAGATTCTTTTGCTAAGAATATGCTGCTTTATGCCTTTATGCAGTGTTTTTCTGCAACATTCATTGAATCTTCATATTAATGGATACTTGCACATGATGTGTTGTCATGTGATCTGAACTTCCTTTACTAATTTATGTTCAGAAGACTTAAGACTTCTGCTTCTGTTACAGCATCTTTTTAAGTCACTTAAAAATTCTGCAGCCCTTTGCAAGAGATACTTATATTCTTCATGCAAAAACTGAGCTTGCAACACACAGAGGGTGCTGGTTTTTATGCAGTATCCCAGTTTCCAATATCTCAAAACTTTTGGTAATACAACTGTATAGATGAGCGAAATCTAGGTCTGGTCTGAAAGCATTTGTGTTAGAAATTTAACATTGCTTTAATATTTTAATGTTTTAATTAAGAAGAATAGAAGTTGTCATTGATGAATTTGGTACTATCTTTTGTATGATTTTATGATCTATGAAGCTATGATTTTATGAAAAATAAACCTGCTTTCAGTTTGACAATTTGCAAACTTTAGCAGTGGTAGAAATCCAGTGTATCTGTCCACAATATTTTGGCTGCAAAGGGGTAGTGTATTAAGTTCTTCGTCTATGTGGTGAGATTTTGGTGCTAGTAACGTAATGGTTGTATTTATGACCATTTCTGATAATTCGTTATTTCCCGTGGTCAAGCCTCCAAAGAGAGTCCTCACATTTTTTTATCTTGCATGTAAAGAACACAGTGGGCACCAACAGCTGTGTTGCATACAGACTTAGCTGTAACAGAGCAGGGATTCACTTAAGAATATAATGTCTCTTTTCAATAGCTCTGAGAGCTTTGCACTCTGCAGAGGATAAGTTGCATCCCCGTGTTCTGCATCTCATTTGTGGGGGTAGAGGGGACTCCGAAGGTCACTGCATCATGGAGCTTTCACCAGTCAGAGATGGATTTCTCATGCTGTCTAGTTACAAGCTGTGGAAGAGGCCTATTGTTAATTCTGAAATTCTGTTTTTGAAAGATACAGTCCACTTAGCCTGGAGTCACGTGAATACATGTTGACTATATGACTGTTTATTTCCTCAGATGATGAGCACTTGACTAAGGTAGCATTTTATAGAGTAAAATTTTTACCAGCCTTCCTGTTTTGTGCCTCTATTTTACAGGAAGCTCAGGATACCTTGACTGATGCCAATGAAGAGTTAAATCATCTGCACTCTAAGTATGCAGACAGAGAAACTTTAATAGAAAGTTTAAAAGTGGAACTACAGGATGTACAGCAATGCTGGGAGAAAGAGAAAGTACGTGCCACAGAATCTGAAAATGAAATCCAGAAGCTTACCAGGGCTTACCAGAAGGATATGGAGGTATTACTAAAGACAAGATGACTGTCAAAGGGTCTTTATTTAATCTCAGCTTTATGCATTTACATACATCAGATGGTTACTCTTAGTCTTAACAGATTTATCCCTAAAATATGATTTTAAGATATGTATTTTGAAATATGTATTTAATATCTACAAGATCTCAGGACATATTGGTTCTCCTTTCTTCTATATCAGAACTAATAGCTTAATCATTCCAGTGTTTTGAATTTTTGAACAACAGAATTTATTTAAAGACCTATGCCTGATGAACAATTATTTGTTTGAAATTGAAAGTTAACAAAAATGTTTTACAGTTGGAACAAACACTGGTGTCACTGTCATGTGCTAATTACTGATTCACACGGGAATTGATAGATAGGAAATTTGAAATTGAGGTAGCTTTACAAGCATGCCGCAAAACCTAGAAATTCTTATTTGTCGTCTGTTAGCAAATTGTGGTGCTATATGTGGGGATGGGTTCAGAATGTCTTATTTCAGATCTATTATCTCTCTCCTTATATGTATTAACAGATGTTAGTTTTGTTGCTTTTTCCACCCAATAAGGCAGTTCTGTACTAGTAATGGCAATGATATACTTGTGCATATTGAGCTCATTACTTCCACAAATTTGGACGTGGATGCCAACTGAGTAAAAAGGAAACATTCTTTCCACCTCGTTTTACAGTCTGGTATTTAAATGGGGTCCACATGAAGCAGCTGGAATTGTTACACACATCAGATAATGATTAAAGTGAAGGAAACTAGAAGTCTGGCTATATTGTAAAGTCAGCATGTCTACAACACTGTGGTTGCATTCAGCATGTGTGAATTGATTTGGGGTATTGGAATCCTGTTTTTCACGCCAAATGGATAATTATCATCCTAGTTTTATCACAGCTCAAACAAAAATGTTATGATGGTGGTACACGGGATTTTCCTTGCGATATTTGCAGATCTGTTAGAAACAAAGTTAACTAAACTAAACTATGATTTCTTTTTAGTTGCCAAAAATGCCATTAAATAATTATGAAAAATGCACCTAAGTGTAATGAAAAGGGCTCAGAAAAACCCTAGTTTTCTATCTCAGTCATCCACAATTTCTTAATGTAAAACCTCATCCAAGGCCCCTGGAAAACAATGGGAACCTTTACAATGGTTTACAGACTTTGTTCTTGTAACTTTTGAGGTACAACTTGCTGTTGTTGTCTCAATCAAAGTTGCTAACTTGCATATATATACTAAAAGCATTAAGGCTGAAATTCCTATTACATGCTATTGTTGCTAAAGTTTGTTTATAACTTGCATCACTTGATTATATTACTGACTAAAATCAGTGTAAATGAATGAGGCATGGCTTGTGGAATTTAACTGATGAAGCTATAAGTCTATTTTGTCTGGCCATTTAGTCTCATACATAATCCATACAAAAACAATTTTAAAAAGACTTTAGACTTTAGTGGTACTTGTATAAATGGTGTGTTGTGCTGCCAAGCCAATCAGACAATTTTCCGCATGCTGTGCAGTTGTTGGAAGTGGGTACAGTTTGAATATAACTGAAAGTGTTAAATAAATAAATAAATTAACTACATGTACTTATAGCATGGAATTTGTGATCTATATCAGGTAGCAGTTGTGACCACTGCAGGACTGTTCTATATTTATATAATTTATTGATATACGATGTCTAATTAGACAAATTTTGTAAAAACTGTTTTGTCACCTTCGCTTCAATATGTGTGACTGCAAATATTAGCAATTGAGGAATTTTGAAAAAGGTTTGAGAATTAGCTTTTTGGACTTTTTTTCACTTGCATGCAGTTCATGCCCATATGATGCATGTCTTTCAATTCTAACACTGTTCAGATACAACATTTAATTTTTCTTTTTGTTTCAGGAGAAACTAGCCTTCCTCCATAGCTTATACCAGCATTTGATAGCAGGCTGTGTGCTTATAAAACAACCAGAAGGCATCCTAGATAGATTCTCTTGGTCTGAGCTTTGTGTAGTCTTGCAGGAGAATGTTGATGCCCTGATCTCAGACCTCAACAGGGCTAATGAGAAGGTAAGTGTCCTTAGGCACCAGCTACCTCTATTAAATTCAGTGACATTTGTCCACATCGCGGTATCATTAAAAAGGACTGACATTCATCTTATTTCAAAAAGAATTTGGACGTTAATAATTCAATACCATTAATTATGGCTTGTCTACAACTCAGTTTGATGCCATTGCTGTGGGCATGTAAATGTTACTGAAGTCTGTATGAAGTCTCTAAGCTCCACTTTCAGTGCAGGACATGCTAATAGTACTAGCCAATATTAGCCACAGGGACCTAATTAAAAGAAAATAAATTAATCTTACTGATGAAGCAATTCAAAGAACTTAGTCATTTACACTAATAAAGCAAGTCTTTATATTATCATAAAACAGAAACAAAATTCACTTATTCCAGGAATATCGTCTTTAAATTATATGTTTATTATTCAGAGGTACTGGTTTTTCAAGAATGACAGTATTTTTTCCATTTAATTGTAACTTTTGGATTATAGAATTGTATTCAGAAACACAAATAGAAAATACCTATTTTTATAAAACATGTCAATGTTTGCTATAGGGAGGAGTGTTCTTTTCGGAATTATTTTGAGGTAAGTAAACTTACGTGGTCTTTCTCTTCAAGAATCCCTGCATTTTTAGGAAAGAAAAGACCTCATTTTAAATAAATTAAACTGACTCCGCAGACTAACATATGACAGTCTTTAGGATTTCAGTTCATTTTCTGGCTCCTTTGATCAGGTCAGTCCTAAGACTAGTAAAACAACTCCAGAACTTGGCTGCTCTGACATTTTTTGAGACATAGTAAGGAAGACGCTCGTTTGGACATTTCTTATCTTCTGAATTGTGACCACTCTTCTGGCCTGAGTAAGGTACAGGGCTGGCTACAGTGAATTGTTTTAACTCTGCCCAAGCAGTCAATTGTCATTACTAAAGAGGATAGGATAAAATCTGGATTATGAAGATTTGCTGTACTTTTCTCTTTTCCTTTCAAAGTAAAGGACAGAAGGGAATGAAAGAGAAGAAAGAGGACATTATTGGCAGTGTTTGGAGATGTTGTGTCATATTATTTCCTGCTTTTTAATTTAGTATGGTTATTCATATTGACTGTGAGGTCTCTAGGGCTCTTTTCATGTCCTTACCAGCTTTTCAGGGATTTTGAACAGTATGTCACCTGTGTTGTACCTCTCTCTTGAGAACAAAATTTTTCTCATGCCTTTCTGGGTGATCTATTTGAAAAGTATCTTGCTGGTACTCTCTAGTAATAAAGTATAGGTGTGTATATTTAAAGATTGTTGTTACCTTGGCTCATTCCTCCATTTAGTTTGCATGGGAACTGCAAAGTTATCCACAGAATGAATGCATTTGTGCTTGTTGAAAACAACTTCTGTATGCTAAAATATCCTGAAATTCTTTTAATGCTTAAAAATATCTGGAATGTCTTGCGTTTCCACTGAAACAAAAATTAAATAAAGGATTGGTTTTTTAGTTATTATTTGCAATTCTTGCAAACTTCTAAAGGACTGGTACACTCAGATTACTTCTTTAGCAGCACAGGATTTAATGCATTTATTTAAAAGAAGAAATAGGAGAAGCGTCCAGTTCAGGTTTTCAACAAAGAAATCAACAAATATCTGCAAGGTGGTACAACAGTGGCAAAACTGAAACCAATATTTTGTTCATTTTGTTGCACAACTTGAGTAAATACTCTGTCATGACAGGCTTTTACTTAGTTTTAATGAATATGTTGAAGAAATTACACTTCAGATTTTATGCTGGAATCATCTGTGGTTAAATTGATATGTACAATAAAGTAAAAGGTGTTTAGAGAGGTAAAAGAATTTCTTTTTAAATGTTTCTCACACAGATATCTCACCTAGAATATGTTTGTAAGAACAAGTCCAATACTATGAAGGAGCTTCAGCAGAGCCAGGAAGATGTTTTTAACAAAATGGCTGAACAGATGAAAGCACAGGCAAGCTGCTGGCAGAAAGAAAAAATGTATCTGGAACAGCAGTACTCAGGTCTCCTTGGGGAAGTTCATGCAAGGGCACAGGTATGGTGCTATGAACTTCTGATTTTTTTTCTTGTAAATATTTAATGGATTATTTCAGTTTGAGCCCTAATCAGTTTAAAATTTAAAAAAACCCAAACAAACCCTGTGCTAGTATTAACTTCATTTATAATAAGAAATAAATGACTTTGTTAAAACATTACAGAAGTGAATTGCCTAATTGGGCCTACAGGTGCTAGCAATTTTTTTTTTGAGAGTGTTAAGGCTGTAAGATTGAATTTGCTTGGTTTAAGAATTATATAGGGCACCAGTTATATTTTTCAGTGTCATGCTTTGCAAAGACTGTGTAGAATATCAGTAATATGGTGTCACTTGGGGATAAATTTAGGTATATACATTCTGACCCTAAAAACCAATTAGCAGGTAGAGTGGTAGATTTCAACAGTACTAAAGGACTCTGTTACACAGGTGCTACAGTGAGCAGTGGGTCAAAAGTGTAAAATGGTTGTCACTGATTGTTAGACAAGTTATTTGCAATTTAAAACGTTTACTGTTATTCTACAACCACTGTTCAACGTCTTTTCAATCACATTCATTTACATGTTCAATTAAATTAAATTGTTTCAATTAAAAGTGTTGTGAAATAGAGGAAACAATGCCTTGTTACTTGTGGCTGCCACCTGCAATTCACTTCATCTGAAGAATCCTGTATTTGACTCAGATTTTAGGCTTCAAAGTCTTTGTGTGCTGAAAAATGTATTTATGAAGTATTCTTTTGACAGAACACTTTATGGTGACTTCTTACAATTGAGTTATAAATTCATAGATAGTTTTTCCCCTCATCATGTACTTTCAGCTTACAGTTTTCATTGCCAAAAAAAAAATGGTGATAAAATTTTAATTAAAAAAATTACATTTCCTTCCCAAAGAAAAAGTGGAGTCACACAATTTAGATTTCTTCTTCCTATGGATGATGGGTCATGTCTTTCAGAACTCTAGTGTTTTGTGAAAAATTGGTGCTCTGCAATTGTGCACCAATCTCATTTGTTGGGTGGTGCTTAACCTGCAAGTCTCCCCAGCTGAATTGTATGGACAGTGTGTAGAGCATGTACTGGAAATGTGTCTCTTTTTTGTGGAGTGCACATTAGGCATGTCTTTTGGGAAAAACTTCATCTGGCGACTTGCGTTACAGGACTACTGAGTTTCTAAAATGGAAGTGTTTTCCCATAGAAACATATGGGCCTGTTTTCTAACACAGGTTATGTAATGTTGGAGTACAAGTTGGTAGTGTTATAATCTAGGTAGTGCAATGTCTGTATACTCTTAGATGATTTAACAATCTCTTTTACATCTCATGTTTCAGTTTGTCTTCCTTACCACTCAGTGTCAAACTGTCAAGAAGACAGTTTAATTTCTTTTGGATTTCTAATTTGTGACTGACTTTCAATTTGCAATTAAGCCTTTTGCTTCCTGGGATCCACAGAGTCCATGAATATCTGTTGTTAGGGCTGTCCTAATCCTGATTGTCTGTTTTTCTTGACTTAACTTTATTTTACCTATTCCTTTTTGAGCCTGTTAGCCTATTAGCCATTTTTGTCTGCAAGATCATAGCTCTGTTTGATCAGAGGTGTGCAGACAGAGCAATGTCATAGCCTTATTTCCAAAGGAAGTGAGGAAAAATGTGTCACAAGTTACAGAATGTCTTCAAAGGATCTTTTAGATTTACTGACTGCCACCGATTACATAAAGATGCAGAATGCAATATTTAAATTTAATTGTTTTAGCAAGCTTTATTCATTAAATTTTATAGGAAACATATAATCAGTGCAAGTGGAATATAATTTGCCAGTATTTCATTGTACTACTGGGGGTCTCCTCACTCTAGGACACTTATTCTTAGCACTGCAAGGAAACTGTAACAATTTGCTGCATTTTCCATCCCAAGATCTGAGTGTTAATTGTAAGCAGTTTAGTGAACTAACCCCTTGTAGGGTTTAGTTTTTTTCTGAAAAGGGAAGATAAGTGATTTTTGCTGTTCTGCACCAAGCTAATGGTACATAAGAGAATGCATAATTTTATTTGTAACTTTGCCTTCAACCAGTGTTCCATGACTACTTCTAGGTATTTTCCCCTTAAAGGTCATGTGTTGAGACTTTGTCTGTTTTTCAAATTGTTGATACAAGTGTGAAAGCAAACTGAAGAGTGTTGATTCACACTCTCAAGAGTTAACAGAGAGCTCTAACTGCACAGCAGTATAAGTAATGTATCTTGAAAATTATTGTTTTGGTTTATTAGAACTACAGTAGAGAGGGCTTTTCAGAATGGTCTCCTTATAATTAAAACACTGCAAAATCTGGAGGTTTTAGTAGCAATGACACCTGCTACTGTTTCTTTCGCCAGCCAGTACTGTTCAGGGTCCCTGGTTCCACAACAGGATATATGAATGTTAATAGGTACTAGTTCACAGCTGGTACTCTAGGTCAGATGGATGGTGTAAACAGAAAGCAGTTCTACTGTTCTTCTATAGCACAGAAATTCCCAGAGTAGCCTTACCACAGATCAGCATTAAAAAAGGCACTCTATAGATACCACTCTTTGTCAGTAGTCTCCATGTTTGGAGAGTCAATGGAGCTTAAAATGCATATTGTTTCTCTTTGCCTTTTGTAGCAGGAGTCTAGTCCTCTTGATTTGATAGTGTGCCATTTTGAAAACGTTACTATGCCTGTTCCTTAGCCTCACACAAATTATTTATTATTAATAGTCTCATAGGAAATGTCCTCTGAATTTTAACTACCAGTTGTTGTTTGTTTATTATATAGACATTTATTAATCTGTCCCCATTTTTTGTTGCAACCACTTAAAATAGAAGGGGTTTGTTCTAATATGCAAAAACATGTTGTAAGAGAAAAATTCTGTAAATACTTCAAAAATGTTAATTTCAACAGAAAAATGAAAGGTTTGCTAAATAGGAAAAGGAATAAGTCCCCCTAGGGAGAAAAAAAAAGTAGTTTTAAAATTTTTCTTGGTTGGGGGAGCCTTTAACAGCAAGGCAGGTAAATTAGGTAAAGGATGTGATATATAGCAATTGTATGAAAAGTCACTGCAATCAGTGCAAAAGGAGTAGCAGGAGTACGTGTGACCGTACTGGTCCTAACCTACCAGATGTCCTTGCTAGGCATGTCTGGCCCATGTACTTAAAACACAGCAAAGGGAGGACAGGATTGTTGATGTTGTTTGTTTATATGTATAGGTGTATATATTTGGTGAAATACAACAGCTGAAATACAGGAATCACTGACTCACGGAATCACAGAATCAGTCAAGTTGGAAGGGACTACAGTGTGTCGTCTGGTCCAACCTCCCTGCTAAGGCAGGGTCACCCCAGAGCACATTGCACAGGATTGTGTCCGGATGGTTCTTGCATGTCCTCAGTGAGGGAGAGTCCACAGCTTGTGTGGGCAATATGTGCCAGTGCTCAGTCACTGCACAGGAAAGAATTTCTTCCTCAAGTTCAGTTGGAAGTTCCTGTGCATCAGTTTCTGCCTCTTGGGCAGCACAGAGCAGAGCCTGGATCCATCCTTTTGACACTCTTCCTTCAGATACTTGTAGACACTGATGAGAATCACAGAATCACAGAATCGTTAGGTTTGGAAGGGACCTATGGAAATCATCCAGTCCAACACCTCCACTATGGCAGAGTTACCTAGAGCAGGTTACACAGGGATGCATTGAGGTGGGTTTTGACTGTTTGAGAGGGAGCCTCCACAACCTCCCTGAACAGCCTGTACCAGTGCTCTACCACCCTCAATGTAAAGAAGTTCTTCCTCATGTTGAGGTGGAACTTCTTGTGTTTTAGTTTATGACCATTACTCCTCATCCTGTCGTTGGGCACCGCTGAAAACAGTCTGCTACCATCCTCCTGGCACACACGCCTTTTGAGATATTTATATGTATTGATGAGATTCTCTCTCGGTCTTCTCCCGGCTAAACAAGCCCAGCTCCCTCAGTCTCTCCTCGTAAGAGAGATGCTCCAGGCCCCTGATCATCCTTGTGACCCTCTGCTGGACCCTCTCCTATAGCTTCATGTCTCTCTTGGACTGAGGAGCCCAGAACTGGACACAGCACTCCAGATGTGGCCTCACATAGCAGGATCACCTCCATTGTTGCCCTTGACATCCTTGGCCAGATTTAATTCCAGATGTGCCTTGGCCTTCCTTGTCTCATTTCTGCTTACTCTGACAACCTCTCTATCTTCATTCCAGTGGCCTGACCCTGCTTCCATTTCCTGCTTCCATTTGAGAACTGACGGGAGTTTTTCATTCATCCGTGCAGATCTCTTGACCCCTTTGCCTGATTTCTTGCTCCCTGGGATGCATCATTCTTGAGCCTGGCGGAACTGATCCTTGAATATCAACCAACTCTCTTGTACCTCTCTTCCCTGCAGGGCCTGTTGCCATGGAATTCTTCCAAGAAGATCCTCAAAGAGGCTAAAGTTAGTTCTGCTGAAGTCCATGGTTACTTTTGCTTGCTGCTCTGCTTCCTCCTCACCTGATGCTGAACTCCACAATCTCGTGGTCACTTCAGCCAAGGCTGCCCTCAACCTTGACATCCCCAACAAGGCCTTTCCTTTTTGTTAGTATGAGGCCAAGCAGCATAACATTCCTTGTGGGATCCTCCACTACCTGTGACAGGAAGTTGTGATTAATGCTTTTCAGGAACCTCCTGGGCTGTTTGTGTTTCTCTGTGCTGGTTCTGCAGCAAATAGGTGGCCAAAGTCCCCCCACAAGAACCAGTGCCTGTGACTTTGAGGCTGCTTTATGCTGCCTGTAGAAGGCCTCATCCACTTCCTCCCCCTGCTTGGGTGGCCTGTAGCAAACGTCCACAGCAGTGTCACCCCTACTAGTCTGCCCTTTTATCCTGACCCATAAGCTCTTGACTCGCTTGTCATTCATACCAAGACAGAGCTCAGTATATTCCAGGTGTTTCCTCACACAGAGGGCAGCTCCACCATCACGCCTTCCTGATCTGCCTCTCCTAAAACAGTGTGTCCTTCATGGCAGCATTCCAGTCATGTGAGCTGGAATCTCACCCACTTCCCTGTAATTGCAATAATGTCAAAGGCCTTTGGCTGCATACAGATCTCCTGTTCCTCCTGTTCTTTCCCAATACTGTGTGCATTGGTGTACAGGCACTTTAGAGAAGTATTTGGTTGTGTTTATATCTCAGTGGGGATGCAAAGGGATGCCCCAAGGTCTGTCTTGTCATTACATGTTTGGATGCTTGTACTCACTGGAGGTATCCACTCTTAATCCTCATTTTCCTCCTTGTGTGGTCACTGTAGTTCTCCCCTTCCCACACCTTATCTTTGTTGAGCCTGACTCTGTCCCCGTCCCCCTTCAAATCTAGTTTAAAGCTCTATCAACAAGCCCTTCTAAGATCCTTTTTCCCCTTTGAGATACGAGGATCTCATTTGTTGTCAGCAGGCTCAGTGTCTTATGAACTGACCCGCCATCAAAACCCCACACATTCTAATGGTAACCACTCTCAGAGCCAGGTATTCCTCTGTGTGATTTTCATGGGTTTTGCCCCATCATTCCCTGCAACTGGCAGACAGAAGAGAACAAACTTGTGCTCCAGATCCCTTGACCAGCTATCCCAAGGTCCTGAGGTCCCTCTTGATCATCTGCAGCCTTTTTACTGGGACTTCATTGCTACCCACCTGGTAAACAGGTAATGGGTAATAATAATCTGTCGGCAGTACCACTGTGAAGTTTCTTGGTGATGTCTCTTACCCAGACTGCAGGAAGGCCACACACTTCCCTATGGGTTGGTTCCAGTCAGCATACTGGGCTCTGCATTTCTTTTAAAAGGGAGTCACCGATTTCTACTACCTTTCTTTTTTTCTTAATTGAGGAGGTCGTGATGCAGGGGGTAGGCTGCCCTGTCCTAGACAATTGGTCCAACCCAGATGGACTTTCATCCACATTCTCATTTCCCCGATTCTGAGATTCCAGGGCCGCATACTTATTGTATAAAGGCACCTGGGAAGGTGAAGTAGTTTGGGATGGGATTCATCTGCCCCCGCAAGGAGAAACCTATTTCTACTCACCTCTGTCTCTAAGGTTCCCTTGTTCTGCCTGCTGGTGAGAGAGTGGGGGTTCCATTGCTTCATGTGAAGTGGACAGTGGGTGCATTTGTCTGAGGTGTGGCAGAGTGCGACTCCACTACTCAGTCTCTTCCTCAGAGTCCCTAATACTTCTTGGTCTTTCTACTTTGTCTGTCAACTCTTGGGTTAGACTGTGCCAGTCGTCCTCTTGATGACACCTCACACAGCTGTTGTCTCTGCTGCGCTGAGAGCAGTGTCAGGCTCCAGCATTCCCTGCAGCCTGAGTCCTGGACCCTTCATGATTTCATGACCACTCCATCTGGGTCACCCCATTCTTTGTGGTATGCACAGGGTAAGTAACTTTTGTCCAACAGACTCCACACCTGAGCTCTCTCAGTGAGGGTGAAGATCACCAACTAAGTGCTTGAGTTGGTAGAGCCTCAGTGCCCTTCCTGCTTGCCTTGCCTGTGCAAAGTGTCCTGGTGCCCTGGCTCATGCCTCATGCCCTGTTTGCCCTCTCAGTTCATTGTGTTCCTGCTTGCTTGCCCTCCCTGGGGCAGCTTTAGTACATGTAGGGGTGGACTCTGTCCCTGCTAGTGCCATCTGTGCTGAGTCAGAGCTGCACAAGGAAAACCTTTTTAAATCTCTGTGTCATCTTACTTCTACTTTCCAGTTCTGTTTCTATACCTGAGTAAAGGGTAAGGGTGTAGTAAGAAGTAGGATAAAGTAGTTTTGCTAGTAGCACCTGATTTTTTGTTGAGGTTACTTGGAGTTGGTGAAGCTCTGCAACCCAGTGAGGTGCCTCTCAAAGCTCAAACACAAAGGAAACCAGCCAATGTTTAGGGAAGAGAACTCCATGTCTGTTTCAAAAAGTGTGCTTTTAAGCTTTAAAGAAAACTCTAGACGCAGTGTCTGGTATAACAAAATAAATTGTTAGCCAGTAAAAGCAAGAAGGTATATTTTCGTACTAAACTTAGATTTCTGAAGTCAGAGGTTGTCTTATTTACTTTTGCATATTACCATATCATGAAAGGCATAAAGAAAAGCTTTAATTAGCAAGAAGTCGGAATGTTTCTGTTGCTGCCCAGTAGCCTTGTAGGGATCACAGTTTGTTTACTTAGATATTGCCCTTTCACCTATTATGGCCAGGAACCATAAGTTGTTTTCTAAATTCGACTTACTTTTTCGGTTCCTTCCAGTCATGCTATCAGGGTTTTTACCTATGAAAATCAAACACTGTAAATAATGCAGTAGCACTGAAAGTATTGTCCATGTTCATACTTAATTTTAGCAAAGTAGAGTGACATATGTGGCCTGTAAACTGCATTTTGAAATTAAATCTTTTAGTGGCCTACTCTATTTTTGTATCACTTGAAGTATTTTAATAGATTACACATTCTTCCCCTCCCAAAAAATTAATAAAATATTTATTTGGTCGAAGACATTTTGAACTGACTAGGGTACATCTCTATAGACGCGTGGAGTCTTCTATTTTCATTCTAGGGTTAGCTATGCATTTTTTTTTCCAATTTGTGCTTGAAGGATGGAAGAGGGAAAAGAAATTAGGGTGGCCTCCCAAACCACTTGTTTGGGACTTGTACCAAATAGAACACAGGAGAATGTGGCTGGATGTTACCATTTTGTATCTCTTTAGACCACTGCTAACAGAAATAATGTCACCCCATTTTTAACAAAATTGTCTGTAGTTCTAAGAGAGGTATCTGAAACTTAGCATAATCCTCTGTTTTCTTTATCATATAGACTTATAATTCCATCCATGTTTACCTTTTTGTGACCATGTATTGTAACTGCAGCATAAGCATTTAGCTTGAGCTTGTGTGTCCTTTGTGAACAGTGCCTACAATTTATTACCCTCTTGTACCAGCAGATCCTGTTTAAATGTAGTTGTTGCTCCAATCACAGAGGGCTCTCATGCATCAGGAATCCAGTCTAAGTCCCTGGGGTGACTTAGAGCTCCCACCATAGTGTCTTGATTCCTGTACAAGTACTGCAGTCTGCATGATCTAACTGTGCCTGGCATTTCCTGACTTGTTAGCATCTTCATTTTGCTACACCAGTTTACTATTTCAAATCTCCCTCTTTCCCTATTTCAGAGCATATGGAGGAAAATAAAAAAATGTTCTGCAACTTAAACTGTAACCGCACTAGTCAAAATAAAAATATCCACTGTTCTTTTGAAAACTCCATTCTGTATGAGACCTAATTAATCTGTGAATATATAAGTAGGGGGTTGATTACAAAGTAATTAAGAGATCACCTTTACTTCCCCTTTTCCAGCTGCTGCCAATCTGTCTACATTTAAGTTCCAGAGCCTTCCTTATTTTTTTCCTCTCCCTTATACTAACTTTCTTTCTGCTTTGTAGAGCAATATTCTTTTTAAAATTGGAGCATGTAATTGCTTACTGTTAAGTCAACTCATAAAACTGCATTGTGGACAACCAGGTGCTGTTGCATCTGGTGTAGGCTATTGCAGTATTAGAGGATTATCATCAGGATCCAGGAAACCATTTGTAGCTGAAAGTTGTGGAAACTCTCCTCATACTATTTCTTTCCATATATCTTGTTCTGTAACTGTTTATTAGAAGAGATACTTTCATCATCATTACTAATAGTGTTTGTTCTTTTAGTATGTTATTTGAATGCGAATAAAAAAAAGAACTGTCTTTTCGCTTTTGTCTAGATAAAAATGATTTTGTTACTTAAAAAAAATCAGGTTAATATTTCTTCTGGTTTTGTTTGGTTGATTTTTTTTCCTCTTATCCTAGGAATACCAAGAAACTGCAGATAAAAATAAGGAAAAAATTTATGTCCTTGAAAAAAGTAAGGAGAAGTTGGCCCTTGAAAGCATTTCTGTGAAAAACACGTTAACACAGTTTCAGAAGGAGCATTCCTCTCTCCTGGCAGCCTGTGCACTATTGGCAGGTGCCCTGTATCCTCTCTATTGCCGATTGTGTGCTATGTCTTCCCAAAGAGACCTTCTCCAGGATCAGGCCAACATTTATGAATTAGTGAACCAGAAGATTAGGACCCTAGTTCATGCTCTCTCTGGTGATGAGGAAAACAATCAAGATGAAGCAAAAATAAAGAAAAGAAAATTCCTGATTTATATCTTCCGAAGAGCTGTGATTGCAGTTTTGGCAGCCAACAGACTTAAAGTTTTAGCCCAGTCTTCTAGTTCCCTCTTCACCTGGACTAATGGCTTAAAAGAAGGCATTGGAATTCCAGTTTGTGTAGGAGAATCTAAAGGCAAGCGTAATCTGCCAAGTAAGCTAATTTTTTCTTCTTTGATAAATGTTGTGTCAAATGACATGGCTAGTGAATAACATATAGTAATATTACTATTCATAGAATGTAAAGGCAAATTCAATGACATTTTGACAAATGTAATTTCTGGATTAGTAATTTTTAGATTACTTGATAAATGTAATTTCCCTTAAAAGAAAGTGATTGTCTGTTTAGCATTGCACGTAAAGTAGCAACTACACATGTGAACTCACATTGTTTGATATCCTCAATATTTGCATTATTGAATTCAGAACTAGGTGCTACTGTATCCTCCTCTATGTGATAAATTCCTTGAAATGTTTGTATAGACTTTTAGAAGGTATATCCTTTTCCTTTAATAATAACTTTTAATATTTATTTCCTGCTGAAAAATGTAAAAAAGTTGCTTACTGATTCAGGTAAAATATTAGTATAGGATTTCTAGATTTTCTTTAGAGATTATGTAGTCTTCCTGTGCCTTTCTGTTATAAAACCACCACATGCTTCCTCCTACATGGAAAAATGGCATCAAAAATGTTTCCCAAACTGGAAGATTCATCTGGTTTTCTGTTTTAGTACTTCTGGAAGCATATTTAGTACAGTCTAAATTGTCCTGAAAGTCTGTAGGCTTATATACTTTTAGCTTTAGTCAGTTTCTGAAAGGGCTGTAGATAGTGGTGTGCCTTATCTAGGTTATTCATTTATATCGGTAGCTGCAATTCTCTTTCACAGGCTGTGAAAAGGAAGACCTTGACTGTGTTGAAGCACTCAGCTGGTTTGCTAGTTCTGACCTCCTTGCTGCAATAATCAGTTCTGTCACGGAATTGCAGGATGTTGTTAACAAACCAGGTAATTTAAAAAGTATATTCTTGTAGTAGAAGATTAAAAAAATGGTCAGGGTAGTTACATTATTTCCATTTTTAGGATTTTATCTAAACTATTCTGGATCAAATCTCCTGAGAGTTCTATTGTTGGAACAGATTAAACTTATTTTAATTGGTGATATGATACTTTATCCTTTTGGTATATACAGTCACAGGAACAGAAAGCTGGAGAGTGCTTTTAGAAGGCATATATACAGTTTTGCCTGTTGAATTGTGAGATATTAAAAATAATCTATGCTACTCTGATGGCTCACCTGTTCTTAAAAGCTTCCAATGAAGTAACTTTTACAAGGTTCCTAGTTATCTTGTTCCATTGGTCTAATATTCAGTAAGTGTTTTACCTAATATTTTTATTAGGTAGCTCAACCTAATATTTTTCCATAGAGAAAATCTATGTCATTTTGTTTTATTTGATCTGTGTATTTTTTAAGTGCAGACTCTAAAATTGGCACGTATTCAGCTTGGGACATTACAGCCACTGACTGAAAAGAAATACTTTCCTACTGTGTTTTATATGATATGAATTTAGAATTTCCAAATCTGGAAAAACATTGAATTTCATGGATACTGTTTTTATGTGATTTACTTGCTATCTTACAGTTTTTGAGAGCGAAATAAAATGCTCTCAATTTACACAATGAATAGCAGTCCTTATTTTATGTCTCTATACTGATCCCTCTCTAAGTTCATGCTTAATTAGGTTTGTGTCTAGATTCCCTAATTTTCTCAGTCTCTGCTTGTATAGAATTCTGCTACACCTATGGAAAACTGTAGTGTCAGTCTCTGGAAATGTCACATCATGATTCCCAGCTGTTAACTATTTCCCTTCATTTATTTGCCGTGAGAACTCATGTAAGATTTTGCTTGTTTTATCTGCATCCTAAGTTCTTTGGTAACTTGCAGTTTTAAAATACCAACACTTCTGTCACAAAATGAAAGATATTAAAGGAGGGATAATTTGTATGAATAAGTGGAAGTAGCAAACAGAGATAAGGTGATACATTTCCCAGAAGCCTGAACAGCAAACTGGTACCAGAAGACATTGAATCAAAAGTGTTTTGATTCAATTTCAGGTGGTCTCTTCTTTGGTCATACTGTTTTCAGTAACTTAAATTTACATCCTTACAAAGCAAGTTTGAACTGTGTTTCAGAATATTTGCAGGGTTTATACTGCAAGCGTTCCTTTGTACAGAGTGTTGTGTGGGAACAGCAAATTGAAGAAAAATCGAGAGAAACCCATCGGTAGCACAGGTGTGCTGAAGTGACTAGTTAGAATACCCTAAACATCATGATATTTTGCCAGTTTGACGTATATGAAAATTCTGGTATTTACTACATATCTCTGCACTCACACAGGCTTGATTTTGAGAATTAGGAAGAGCTGTGCTGGGAGCATTATGGCCACAGTCAGTTCTCTATTTTAAGTCATTTTCACAGAACCTCAAGGTCTAACTGCTCATGTATCACTTGGAATTCTGTTGCTCATGAGATCAAGTCTCCTAAGAACTTTTGGTTCAAAAAAATAATAATAAATAATTTAAAGTTTGACATGAAATTTCCAGAAGTATTGAAGTAATTAGGCTCTGAAGGAATATATTTGAAAGAAATCTTTCACACTTAGAAAATTATATTATGTTCTGTAAGTAATATTTTAAATAGGACTTAAACCTTCAAAGTGACTTCAGTGATTTTGAATTTAAAAAAAAATTGCAAATTAGAAATCTGAGAAGCATCTGCTCTCTTCATGTCTTTAAATAATGGCAGTTCCAGATTAGACTACACATCACAGGCGACTGTAGTACAAGAAGGTGCTATCTGGATCAAGATGGAATGGTTCAGTGTCTTAGAAGTTACGTTTAGAGATGGCTAGGTTCTGGGGAACCATTTGAGGCAGTTGGAGAAAACCAAATCCAGATCACTCAGATGACACTGAAACATTTGGGCTTGTGTACTCTGGTGATTTGAGGCATCTTCCTTGATCTTTTAAATAAGTGATTTTGGTTTGACATTGATGATCATTTCCCTTCATAGTATTTATTAGTTTGGTTCTCATTCCAGCATGTCTTAGAATGATCTCTTAGCTTCACTTTCAATGCAAGTTTGTTACAGTGTTGAAGTTTTTTGGTTTGCTTTGTTTTTTTTGTAAGGTTAGTTTTTTAGGTTTGTTTGAACAGAATCTGTACTGTGATAAACCAGAGAAAGTAAAGGCCAATGTTTTCAATACAAATATCACCAACTATTATATATATAAAGCTTTTAAAGTTTGATATGAAAATTTTAGTCTTCCATAGTACTAAGTTAATCCTGCTGTCTGTTCAATTTCACCAAGACAGAGAATTGTTTTTTCATCTTTCAGCGAAGTAATATTTGGCACTTTTCGTTGTCTCATTTTTAATCTGGTTAATGTAAGATGTAATTGCTCTTTGTCATATACCTGTATTTGTGTTAATAATTTCTTACACACTGCATAATGTACATCATTTAATGTTTTTATTGTAATTCCTTGATCTGTCATGGTAGGTACTTAAAATGTATATACTTTAAAAGTATATTCTCTTCTCAATTATTATAGATCCAGTTCCTTGGGGAATTGATCTATATTTTCATTTTGTCTTTCAAAGCAATCAGTAACTGCAACATATTTCTGAGTATTGACTTGAAGCTACTCTTCATTAAAAAAAAAGAAGACATGACTTTTTCAAGAAAGTGTCTTAAGTTGTGGATACTGAACTGTAGTGAATAATGGGAGTGCTTGTGAAGTGGAATGATCATTTCAAAATGCTACAACACAGTTGTCTGAATTATTACTTTAAATTTATTTTTAATACAGTTAAACATTGTAGACATGAGGAGAGGGGCTGCCACGCTAGGTACTGCACATATGGAGAAACGCTGTGTTTTCTGACAGACAGACAATCTCGTAAACTGAGAGAGCGAGTGGAAATACTAGGAAAAATGAAGGAATAGTAGCTTACTGATGGCATCATTTTTTAAAAATTACCAGAAATCATGGCAAAGGAGAGTATTTGAGAAGATGTTGGTGTCATACAGAAGGCCATGTAAATGTTCTAGTTTAATTTTACTTTAGTAAACATTAGTATAACTAAACATTCAACTAGTGAATATATCATGACTGGAGAAAAGAGAGAGTCTTTGAACCTGAAAGAAAAGTGAGGGTCTTTGAGCCTGAAAGATGAGTATGACAGGATAATCTGTGATAAGAGTAAAATTGATGTAGGTGGCTTTTTCTTTTATGTGATCAGTAACAGGGAACCAGCATAAGGAAAAGAGAGGATCCTTGGCCAGAGTAGACAGAGCATTACAATAGCAGTTTTTTTGGGTATGAAAAGAATAATTTTTTTATTGCAAAGGTTGTTTTGTTAGTTGAAGTGCAAGATAAAAATGACTCTTGAGGTTTTTAACTTTAAAGATGCTATCTTAGTCATGAAGAAAAGGCAGATCTACTAGTAGCTGGATTTATGGAGAGCACTTACTCAAAAATGATACTCCAGTTAAGCACTGGAGTTACTGGAGTGGTGGTATTTCAAAACCAAGCAGGAGAATGTGTTTGAATATAGAATATATGACTTTGTCATGTGCTTTTTTGTCATTTGCTTACATCTAAATCTCGTCTCATGTGTAAATGATCTTCTTTACACTGAGAATTATAGTATAAAAATACCAGTAATTATGTTTTGTTTGCCTTGTACCTTTGGCTTTTTCCTTCACAATCTATAAAAAGAATTCCTTTAACTTAAGTCATGGTTGTTTTTTTCTGTTTATCCTCTTAAGTAAATATTTTAGTTCAGTGCAGCAACAGGAGATCTGCTGTTCTACTGAATGTAAATAAGCTCTTCCATGCTTGTCATCTTACACTGATAGTATCATAAGACAAGTAATGACAGATTAAGACCTGCCTAGCAGAGGGAAAACTAAATTACAAGACTTTTATTAAGGCATAAATAAACCTATTAACTGTTATCTGGAATACCAATTAGTGGAAGGAGCACTGACAATTTTATTTATCAACATTAAACACAATTATTAATTACAGACCTGACGAATCTAGCAGTAAGCAGGACATGTTGGGTGTGCTGGGGCCTTAAGTCCATTATATGAGAAGGATGATTACCAAAATCCTATGGGGAAATAAGTAATTGTAGCTGTAAAATTTTAATTGCCTTGGAATAAGGTAAATTATATTCTCTTGTCTCAGAATATAAATAGTATGGCATTAAGGTACCAAGCCTCACTAATTTTGTACAGCAAATGATTTAGACATCTATAGAGGGGAGGGAGGAGGAGTCAGGAAACCCTCAGAAATTTACGTTGTAAATATTGCAATAAAATGTTTTACCGTGTGCTATCACTTCTGACTTACTTGACCTGGCTTGCATTTGCTTACATTCATCTTGCATGTTTTCTGAATTACAAAATTAGAACACCAAAGAAAGTCTTAAGAAAGTATGGTATTGGAGAAGAACATGATAGCAACTGGAAAAATAGTCTTTGACAAACAAATCCTGTTCTTTAGAATCTTATTGTACCCTTCCATTGAAGTATTGATAGGAGTAGAATTTTCATTACTAAATACAGTTTGTCTTAAAGCCACTCTCTGAGATATTCCTGAGATATTCCTATTCAATCTTCCAATCTTTAATGGAAGTTTTTTACTTTTTTTTCACTGAAAGAAACAGAAACTAATAACCTATTTGATGTCTCTTTTCTGTTTTGTGGGGGTTTTTGGTGTTTGTTTGTTTGTTTGTTTTTTAAAAGGTACAAAGTCCTGGCTTTCTGGAAAGTTACTTCTAACTGCAGCCAGGAACTCCTTTTCAAAACTTATGGACAAGCTGAATGTGATAATGGAGACGGTCCCATTAGACCACAGCAAGTACATTACTTATCTGGGGGAAGACTCCTTGGTACAGAGCCTGGCTCATGGACTTCATAAAATAAATGCCCAGGCCCTGGAAGCTGGATTGTGTGACAGACTATCCAGTATGGTATGCATAATTATAGTCCTACTTCATGTAAGCAGTAGGTTCATGGTGTGTTATGATGAAGCTCTCTTTATAGTACCATTAATTTTGTTTCAGATTGTTTATAAGACTGTTACGTTGAAGTCAACTATGTAGGCATCAGAAGTTGATTCTTAACGCCCAGAAGCATTAGGATGTGAATTGATCTTTTATGTCAAAGAATTTTAAGAAGAGATTTGAGGTATCCAAGAAAAAGGTTTTTTTAAAGTTCTATCAGAATTGTATTTGCTTTTTAAGAACAAACTTGATTTTGGCCTTAGCCAAATGTTAAGGTTCTTTTTTCCCTGTTTCCTCTTGCGTAGTGTTCTAGCTTTCATTAAAGATAACCTTCTTCCCTTTCACCAAAGCAAAAGGAGAAACCTTCTCAAATAATTGGTCTTTTATTGTGGGCCTTATATGAAAGTGGTACTTCCTTGAAAACAGAATTTTCAGTTACCCTTAAGAGTAGGTGAAATATGTTCATATTGTTGTTCTCATGCTTCTTTTAGAGATGGAGGACAAAATGAGAGCTTCGTCTAATTTGTTTGGGTATTACATGTGACTTTTTTTATTGCTAAAGTAGTACATGTTAAAGCACATTAATTTGTTTTTGATTACTAACAGAAAAACATAGAATCCTTGCAGAAGCAAATATTTGAATTTACACAAAGACTTCATACAGCAGAGGTGGAACGCCGCTCACTGCGTCTGCAACTTGCAGAATTCAGATGGAATTTCAGTGAGATGAAAAAAGAAGCAGACAAAGCCCAGAGCCTGCAAGAGCAATTAAATATGCATAAGCAAGTAAGTATATTTGATTTAGAGAAGACTGCTTATAAGACACATTTTTTGGGGGTGTATGTTCTTTTGAAAAACAAGTATAAAATCTTTCTACTATTAAGAGAATTTTCCAGAACACTTACCTTCTGAGTGTCACTAAACTAGAAGTCAGATGTATTTAAAAGTATTTTCTTTCCACCAGAGTTTGCTTTTGCTTTGTAGAACGAGATATTCTGTGTAAATTATGTTTGGTCTTCAGCAATGCAGGTTTTCTTCTGTATGTTGAAAATGTTATTTATATACCCAAAAAGGATTTACGGATTTCACTTCAGCTGGAATGAGGGTATTCAAGAATTATGTTCTTGAGAAGTTCATAAAGTGTAAACTCTGTGTGGATATTGCTGCATATTATTATAGACATTTTACTATATTTTAGACTCTGGATTATGTCCTGGACTGGTCAGTGCAAATTTTAATGTGGCTGTTTCCCTGAAGGAATAAATTTATGGCGGGGAAGAAAAGGCCCTCTTCTACATTCCTGGTAGTATATATGCACCAAAGTCCTCTGACTCCTGGCTGTCAAAGATCAATTTACTGAAATGCTGTGGGTTCACTAACCCGTGAATAGCATTGCCTGACAGGAACAAGAAAGCACAACAAAAAGGTTCCTTGACCACTTGAAACCGCAGTACAGTGACTAATGGACACGGTGTTCGAGGGATTGATGCCGTTTGGCGGGTTCTCAGTTCAACCCCTGTCATACTGACAGAGCTGTGCCTTCAGTCCATGGAGGGGGACAAACTTGTCTTGCTTTAGCACGCTGCAGCTTCACTAAGCACCTTTCCTACTATGCATATTTCCTATTGGTTGCATTCAGAATTGAGCATGTGTTTGGGCTATTTGAGAAAGTGAATGGCTCAGGATTCTTACACATGCTCTACAGGTACACGGTATAACTGAAACAGTCAAGTCTCAGAAAAGGCAGCATTTTCTGTAGCTATGACCAACGTTGATCGTGAAGCCTAATTGGTAGACTTGTCAGCGTGTCGCAATCAAAACACTTCCAAGCAGAGAATATTTAACAGATGATGTTGCATCCATTCTCTTTCCTGTTCCTAGTTGGTAAAATGTTGGGGTTTTTTCACTCAAACAGACAAAGTTATATCTAATCATCTTCAGTTTTGCTCATAGTGGGTTTTATTTGCTTACAGTTCTGGGACAGTAAGAAGAAATTACCACAGTTTAGATTGCCATTCAAATGTAGACAACGATTTTCCTTGAAGAATTGTTGCATCTTTATGGAACATTTTTGGAAGGGGAGAAGGAGTTTCAGGAAGATGTTTACAAGGGTTAACCAGATATGCACTAAAAAGTGGGACATTGATCTGCAAATTTTCTTCTAAATATTGGTTCTTTGCAACCTAGAGTGTTAATTTGAATAGAATAGCCAATGCCTGCTGTTTACAGAAGCCTGAATGCTGTTTTGAAAAAATACAGTGAATAAAGTTGTCCTCCTATTTTATTGCTTGGTGATCTGTCTTTGAGTTAAAAACCCCTAAATAATAATAACCTTTAGCATGCTTTTGTTTTAGATTTTGATATGCTTGCAAGTGGAACTTGGAAAGTCAAGCATGTAAACAGGTGAGCATAGTTACACAGTAAAACACAATTTATTTTTCTTTATCAGAAATTGATCACCCATGAGAGATTTGAAAGTCTGTGTGAAGAATTAAATAATGCATTATATCGGGAGCATCAGGCACAATTGCTTTTGAACGAACAAGCACAACAGCTACAGGAGTTAAATAATAAACTAGAACTGCGCTCCAGTGAAGAAGCAGATAAAACCCAAGTCTTAAGTGAATCTGTAAAGGTAAGATGATTACCATTCTGAATTAAGCACCTGAAGTTTACTTTTTGGTAAATAAGCCAAATGTTGCCATTCTTGTGCAAATAAAGTTATAGAATAAATGCACACATACTACCTACTCCAGTGAAATTTTAGGGTACTCAGAAAACACTGTCAAGATGATACTTCAAGATATAACATAATTTTTCTGCTTTTGGAGCTGGGGTAGTGTACACTAATATATGTAATCTGTGAAGTGTCTGTAACTTACAGGAGACATAAGTGACAGCAGTTCTAACTATCACAAGGTGTTTGCAGTCTATAGGAAAAATAAATGAAAAAATACAGGGATACTTTGATTTTTGATAGAGGTCACAATAATATTTTAAAACATGGATTGATTGTTTCCTGAGTATAGTCCTAGGATAGAGAATGCATTTGTCAATTTGGAATATGCTAGGTGACAATAGAGAGAAATCCTTTTTATCAGGATTAAGAATTTTCTGCAGACATAACGAGTAATGAGGGAAAAGATGATGTTATAAGAATCTCTGACAGCAAATGAAGGAACATGGACAGCTTTAGAAGTTTGATACCAGGTGGGTATCTAACATAGGAAGACAGAAAACATTGTGATGGCAAACCAATAACGTGTGTTGACCTGAGTTCTGCAGCTTTTATTTATTTTCTGTTTAAAGCAAGCTTTGCTACTTGTGTCTTCTCTTTAGCGCTACTACTGACTTTCCATCTCGCAGTATTCTTCTGTGAATAGACAATTGAGCAAAAGAGACTGCTTCTCCAGTATTTTGAGAAATAGAAGCACTTGTGATTCTGAGAGAGGAAGTGTCAAGAAGCAGGTGGCGAATCAAAAAGATTCAAGCTACAAAACTAGTAGAAATGTCAGAAAGCATTGTTGAAAATATAACAATGAAAGTGAATGTCACAGAGGATGAATTGCAGCAAAGTTGAGATTTGAAGTGATATATAGTGGAGGATGCTGAAGGATGTTGTTAAATTTATTAAGGAGGGTTTTCACTAGTGGTATTATTTACGAAAAATGCCTTACCTTACTAAGGGTGAAAGGCAGTGACATTTCCAATTTACCGATTGGTTTTTGTGGGGTTTTTTTCCTCTCTCATGATTCGTAGCTTTGGGTGTTTCATTTCAATGGAAGAATAAACTTTTTACAGTCAGATTGCTTGTTAGTACTATTGCTGTTTTTTCTGATATAACTGCAGTATATGTAAGCTGTTAGTCTTGTGTTTGATTTCTTTGAAAAATACTTGCTTCAAGATTTTAAAATGCATATTAGGAATATAAAGAATGGGAGGAATAGAAAACAGATACTATTTGAGGTCTTCATTTGGCTCTACTAATTAATTGATACATTAATACATATTTTTTCACTGTGTTTTACTTTATCTAAAGTACACCTTTTCAGTTTTCAGAGGAAATGAAGCAAAAAGTAAATTGTAAGCAATTAAAATATAGGATGAAGTTTTAAACAAATATTGCATATATTATTGGATATTGACTTAGGTATCACAGATTCTGGTTTTTATTAATTAAAGGCTGGATAAAAATTTTTTTGAGACAGTTGTGATCCTAAAATGCATCCTAATTATACAATCCTCTAGCAGTTGCTTTCTACTGCAACAACTTGATTTAGTGTAAAATGCTTGTTAATGCTGAAAGCTTCAAAGATACAGTGCAATATATAGCTGATAGGATGGAGGCAAGGAAAGACAACAAAATAAACCTTAAGGCTGAAGTTTACTACTTACAGGTACACTGATTTGGTTTATTACTTTGTAAGTCTCAATACTTCGCATGGAGAAGTTTTAAACCAAACTTAAGTTGTAAATTTGTTGCTGTGTACTGTCCCTCAACTTAGGAGGGTGATTGGTATCTCTTAATTTCTACATGTTGTTTACTAGAACAAAATTGCATTGTGGTTGCAAGAGCATGTATCTGTGACTGTATCAAGAAAGGAGACAAGAACAATTCCAGCATGGCAACACACGTTCATGATCTAGTGGTTCATGATGGGGTTTTTTTTCAATCATGCAGGTATGATTTTATAATGTGTATGTCCTGAGTCATCATCTCACCTTCACTTTTTGTCATTGTTTTTACAGTTCCAGACTTGTGTTGAATAAGTGCTTTTGAAATTCAAGTGGCAGTCTAATATAACCTACTTCGATACCAAGGAGTAAAAGGGCTTTTTTTTTAATTTTAAGTCGTATATGTTTCAGTTTTTAAATTCAAGAAAAAGTCTCTTTTAACTCCCACAGTTTGCCACAATCCAACTTTATTAATGTCTTTCTTCATGACAGAAAGAAATGGTCTCTGCCTTTGCCCTGACATTTTAATTGTCAGACCTTTCCTGTAGCTAGTTGGGTTTTGTGACTTAAAATGTTTGGGGTTTTTTTGTGGGGGTTTTTGTAGCTCTCCTTTTGCAGTACAGTGAAACAATCTCATCTTCGTAATAATCAACCTTGTCCTTGTAAAACTCTGTCTTAAAATTGTATAACTTTTTAAAGAATTAAATAATACAGAAGAAACCAAAAAGAACCCTTGCACTGAAAAAAGTAAAATAGAAAAAAATATGCCTCCATCTTCCTCTTAAGATACAAAATAATCCTTTTGGTCTAGACTAAGTGTATATAAAAATTTGCTGAGTGTGGTGGTGTACAAGTGAATTCAGGTGGAGTAGAGTGTCATGGAGTAAAAAAAGCCCCTTGCTTTGAATTCTTTATTCATAATTTTTAAACAGGTAAGAAGGAGAAAATTAAAATACTAGATACTTTAACTTTTGATAGCTTATTTTTAAACTTATTCACAGTTCAACAGCTATCAGTAAGGATATATTTTGGTATTCATGTACTTTCATAAAGTAGGCTTATTAAAGGAGTAATACTTAATTTCTTAGCTTTATCAGTTCAGATTTTAATCCTGTATATTTTTATCTTCTTAATGGCATATACCATAGAGACATCCAAAGTAGCCAATTACATTCAAGGTCAGCTGGAACTAAGCAACTCTTTTAAACCACTTTCTTTTATTAGGTGAGGTGAATTATTTGTTCTCATTCCTCATTCTTTGAAGAGAAACTTTTACACAAATGCTAAACAGATATCAATAACAGACATATTTTTAATTGCTGATATAAGTTGGTCTTAATCAAGGAAAGTATTTTTGTTTCCTGTTGACATGCACTGTGTGTATATTTGCTTCCTTTTAGGTATGTTACTACCTGTAATAAAAATAATATATTTTTAAAGTTCTATTTGTGGAGCAAGTCCTATAAATTGTTAATTAATACCTCAAGTGCAATATATGTTAAATCATATATCTTGATGCTGATATGCCTCAAAATAGTCTTCAATACTTGTTTTAGAAGGTGGTACTCTAAATTTTGGGTTTGTTTAACCTGCTGAGTTTAGTGAAGCTGACATTCATTTATGACAGCATAAGTGAGGGAAAAAAATATCCAAATGCTTGGATAACATTCACAGAAAAATGTTTTATGGTAGGAATATTTGGAGTGTTTATTTTCATTACCTGTTTAATTTAAATCTTATGTACATACCCTCTCTCCAGAAAGTGCAGTATCCTTCACTAAACAGGCATATCTGAATTCATTAGACTAAGATGAAGACTGAGATTCCTACATTTGTTAGAAGTGGATGTTTTCCCAGAGCAGGCTTCACTTCTTGAGTGAATTTCAGGTGGATGTGGTACACAGTTTTCTGCTTTTCATTCCTTTTCTTCTTCACACGTTTATAGCCGCATATTTTACCTGAAAGACTGTTTCAAATATTTATACCATTTCTTTTACTGATACTGTTGCACACACTCTGTAAGTCAGCTTTACAGTTATTTCTGAAAATGCTGTGGTATTCTAACGTAGAGAAAGATAAAAATGCTTCACTTATATGAGGAAGACCAAGTGATATTCATGTTCTCAAAAAGAGGACAGTAAGAG
Source organism: Atrichornis clamosus (assembly GCA_013400975.1). Classification (NCBI taxonomy): domain Eukaryota; kingdom Metazoa; phylum Chordata; class Aves; order Passeriformes; family Menuridae; genus Atrichornis; species Atrichornis clamosus. The sequence continues at coordinate 125,751 of WBMZ01012532.1, forward strand.
TAGGAATAGGATTTGAGGGTTTTTTTCCTGACATCTTAAGTCAAAAAGATTGTTAGGATTTGGATTCACCCAGGGATGATGTTGGTTCTGAAAACTTGTTTGTCACTTTGTCAAGAAACTGCACTTCTGTGCATTGTTTGATTAAATGTAAGACTGTTCTTTAAAGAAAGCAGTATAACTGATTACCACTAGCATCTAACTTAACAGAGAATTTGTATTAATGAAGTTTAGCATGTTAAAGAGAAGCAAGCTCCCTTCTGAATAGGTTAGAATCTAAAATTCATAACTCATTACTTAAATGGAGAGGGGGATTGTTGTTGTTAGTTTTTTTTTAATTTTCACACTATGTTCTGAACACCTAAATAATTTATAAAGTAGGTAAAAATTGATTAGTATTGTCATCTGCTCTGTTCTTAGCCAAAAGAGGAAATGTCTAGCACAATTAATTATAGGTTAAAGAGGTTTGTCAGGTATTTTAGTTTGTGTTAACACTGTTTATAAAATAAGTAGGCCTGTTCATTCTCCTTCTCTGTTACATAATGTCCATGACTTCTAATTTCTTAGTTAATTAGAGACTTGTCATAGAGCTGGTCCTTTGTGCTGTCTTGTTTATAGATTGCAATGCATTGTACATGGAATTTAGGTTTATGGGAAGGGACAGTCTTCCTTCTAGCGGCTGCTGTCTTTATATAATAGGGAGATACAATGATAGGATACAGTTGTGGACTGGACCTGAGAGCTTTTCTTCACAAAAGGAAAGAGAACACGACTGTGGTAAAGTCTGCATTCTATTATTACTGAATCTGTATTTCACATCTCCAAATTTAAACTTCATTTTAAATTTTGGTCTTCCGTGGTTTGCCCAGGGAGTTAGAATCTTAGAATCATAGAACATACTGAGTTGGAAGAGACCCACAACGATCATCAAAGTCCAGCTTCTGGCCCTGCACAGGACCATCCCTGAGTCACACGTGTGGCTGAGAGCATTGTCCAAATACTTCTTCAACTCTGTCAGGATGGTGCAGTGACTACTTCCCTGGGGAGCCTGTTCTGATATCCAGCCACCCTCTGGATGAAGAACCTTTTACTAATATCCAGCCTAAACTTCCCCTGAAACAACTTTGGGCCATTCCCTCGAGTTCTGTCACTGCCACAGAGAAGAGATCAGTGCCTGCCCCTCCTCTTCCTGTCACAAGGAAATTGTAGACTGCAATGGGTTCTCCCCTCAGTCTCCTCCAGACTGAACAGATCAAGTGATCTCAGCCACTCCTCATATGGCTTAACCTCTAGGCTCTTCACCATTAGTTGATTTATTGTCTAACTGTCTGCTTTATTATCTTGTTTTCAAATCACAAACTTGACCACTAATTCTTCTCTTGGAAATAAATAATTGTACTCTTTTCTGTTTAGTGCTATTGATGCCTAAATGAAAGCAGATCTTTATGTTGTGCACAGCTCTCCTTGCTTTGCTTCTCTAGTTAGCCTCTAAGATTCAGGGTCCAAGGGTTCCCTGTTAGTTTTACACTTCAGAAATCACATCATTAGTAATGATCCCTGTGTTTCCTTCCTGAACTTGTTTCTAGACAGGTTGTTAGGTCTGTTTATTTCCTTTGTTCTGTGCCTAGAACATTCATCAGCATTAGCATTAGTCTGGAGGGACTGAAGGCAGTACGTGGCCTTTAGATTTGTATTTGTGCCATAGTTATCAATGAAGCAGCCAAGCAACTATCAACCAAGTTGTTAAAGGTCTCCCTTAACTTTTCTGAGTCAATCTTTCTGGAAAATACATAAGTAATGAGCTGAATGGATGAAAGAATACAGTTAAAATTTTTGGTTATGAACTTGTTACATGCTTGCATTAACATGAAAGTCAATACAGCAATGCCAAATAGTGCAGTATTAGTCACACAAACATAATTAAATTAGAAGCTCTTATTTTGTAAGGATATCAGCATTACTGTTGTGTTACTGTTTAATTTCACTGCATTTTCTCTTTTGTCCAGTTTTACAAGTTGAATGTCAGTAATAGTTGATTTTTGACCAGTTTAAGGTTTTACATTGGAATTTGAACCAGGTGAACATTTTTTGTTATTTTTTAAATTGTGCTACTACACAATATTTTATTGGTTTATTAAGAATATTATTCAGGTAAATTATTTACTATAGTTGTCTAGAGAGAAAATAATAAAATAATATTCAAATTGCTTCAACTTTACATTGGAAGAAGAATGAAAGTAATTGACAGTTTATTAGATTTATGTTCAATTTAGTCAGATGGAAACATTATTTATCTAATGAGAAAAAGTGCCCCTATGTTAGAAAAATTCATATTTTATTCTTAACTTGCTGAAGAGTTTAAGATGATCCTGAGGAAAACGCTCTCACTGTTTAAACAATTTGCATGTAATTTAGACACTGAGATAGAACACTGGAATAAGTCATGATTACGTAACATCACTTTAGTTAATCTTTGAAAGCTAATTGTGACCAGAAGTTAAGTGCCAGGTAAGAATTTCCTTCTATGGAAAATTGTGGATTAAGTTTGATTGTAATGATGTGGACGATGAAGAAGGCACAGACATTCTGCTTGCTTCAAAGAGAATCCCCTTTATTACAGTCACACAGGGTTTATATAGTGTACTACAAAGTAAAACCTTTTATAAAGTGCTAAAAATATTCTAGCTAAAATTATACCTGTTAGCATTCTTGTTAACCTAAACAAACACTCATTGGCTGCATGCCACTGACCATGCAGCTGCCCATGCAGTGTCCACATGAACTCCTGACCGGAGAGGATTCTGATCATGCATCCACACACAGGTGCTTGTATAACTTGTTTGTGCCTGTATGCTAGCTGTGTTTCCTAGAAAAGTGTGCATTTCCAGTGAACCAAAGTGGGAGAAAAAAGCCCTTACTTATTTTATGAGATTTTACTGATTTCCCAGATTTGATCATCCTAGTCTGATTCAGTAGTCTGGTTTTGACAGTCAGTTTATGAATCACGCACTTAGGTGCCCTTCTGGTGGTTTTGTGGAGCAAGGGAAGTAACCAAGATAGGTAGAATGATGCCTAGGAATAATGAAACTAGTGTGGAAACAAGAGTTCACAGATTTGGTATGCAAGTTACGTCTCAACAGATGGCTAAAAGCTTGGGTTTTTTGGTCCAGTATATTACTGACTGGCACAGAGTGAAGTCTAGGGTGCTTTAGTCTTTACAGTGTAGTAACATTGCCTATTTCAGAGAATACTTTTTATCCTGAGTCTCCTGCACTGTGGTATTAAAAAAATAAATCTGACATTCTGACAAAGTTTAGATAGAGAAAAAGGAAAATTTTAACAAAGTAATTGCGTGAACCAGTACATTTTTATAGTCTTCTAAAAGTAGCTTCCAATATTTTCTGGGTATTCCATTTGTAGGAACTATTTGCCTCCCTTGGGGGAAGGGGAGAATAAATGGAACAATATCAGGATCTAAAAGCTTAATGGTTTTATTTCTGCATTGTAATTATACAAATAAATACCTCTGTCCATGACCTTGGAATTTATAGTGCAGTGAGAAAGATTTATTGACAAGTAATTTGGAAGAAAAATGGGATTATTGTGTAATTACAGTGTGTGGTTATTAAGCATATGTACTTACATACCATTTATCCCTGTTATTTCAAGACCTTCAACTATCTTTCAGTTTTCACTCAAAAATACTGAAAGACTTCTTGGTAAATCCAGTGCCTGGGAGATCTTTGTTATATTATTGGATCAACTACAAAGTAACTTGTGTTACCTTGAGATGCACAGAGGGGATCAATAGATCTTTAAAACAGCATGTGATTTTTTTAAAGGAAATGTTCTAAACCCTATTTTTCCTAGTAGTAAAGATATCAATGTGTAGGACTTTCTACTATACACGTTTTTGATATAGAAGTCCTTTATACATAGATTTGCTTCTTGCTGCTGTTTATCTAGGATCTCTCCAGGGCTTCATCATTTTTTCACCTTAGTCATGTTTTCCCATGATCTCCCTTTCTGTTTGTGTGAAACTAATTCTGCAAAGATCTTTATGTCTTCTTGTGAAACCATAAGTAAAATCTTCCAAATACCTGTTGGAATATAATTAAACTCTTGGAATATAATTAAGAATGTATCTAACTGACATAAGGCTAAAACAAGACATGCATTCCTTTGCTCCTGGGTCTCCTTGGCTACGTACTATGACAGCAGCCATACCTGTCTTTTATATAATTTGATCTTTTAATTTAATTTGACACTCTATTAGGTATTCAGTCATTTTCAAGGGGAAGGTTTTTCAAAATTTATACCAATTTCACCTTCTAAAATCTGTATTTCAACTGTCTTCTTTTAATCATGAAGAGCATGGAAGCTCTTCAAGATTATAGCAGGGCAACAAACTCAAAACAGAAATTATTTTTTATGGTGCGTAATTTTTTGTATTGTATTTTACAATATGTGTTTATGAAGAATCCAGTGAGGTTCTTGTTCCTACATCTTTTTACTTCTCAGTTAAAAAGACTTTAAAAAATGTTTCAAAATCTTTCTAGTTAAAGTAAAACCACCTTAATTGTTGTTGTGTTTTGGAGTTTTTGTTTGTTAGTGTTTCATTTTGTTTTGTTTTATCTATGGACTTTGCAGTAAGAAATTAAGTGATATTAAAATGATGAATTTAAGATTCTCAATTCCAAGTAGTAGTCCCAAGATTTTATTTATAAATTCTACTTCATTGTTATGCAGGAAAACTTCTCAGGTGTGAGAATGAAGAAATAAGTGTTCTTAAAATAAGTTAATGATAATTCACTAAAGTAATTGATTGTATGGTATCACTTAGTGATAGGCATATTTATTACTGTCACTTCTGTAGGTGAGTGAAGCAGGTAACTTTCCAAGTTTTGTACCATCATGGTACCATTTTATCTTACAGGGAACATACCAAAAGAGAAAAAGAGAAATAATAATTCAATTTAATAGTTGCAGTGATTTATCACTGTCACTGTTTAACATGCCTGTTTCAGGATCTGTATGTGCTGTACTCAGGGAAACTTACTCCTTGTTTAAGCTTTGTGTTCTTGGTTGGCACTTGATATGACTCAAAACATATCCAGAGGGAAGTGAGACACCCAATCAATATGTCTTTATAGCACTTTGATCTCCTTGCTGAATATTGGGATGTAATATATCTTTGATGCTTTTTCAATAGAATGATTTTAAAGTTGACTTTTATGTAAGTTAAATTTTGTTTTACTTTATCTGTTCTTTCTGCTAAGGTGACTACTCTCCAGTTTTTAATGAATGGTAGGATAGGGCTGACCTGTATAGACCTTTTAATATGAAATTACATATTTATCAATTCTTTCTTATTTTATTGAGGTTTAAAAAGTAAAAGGGATAAAGAGAATCAAGTACGTGTGTTTTCTCCCTGCAGGTACTTCATGCAGGATGTGGCTGGCCTGATAGCCAAATAAAACATTCATGCAGTAAATAACATTTGGGGCTCTGTGGAAACATGCATACCTGCATGTACACTTTGCTCAGAATTCTTCTGAAGGAGAATGCAGTATTTGTATGTAAATGTATAAAGTGATAAATCTTGTGAAGCCCACATTAATGTTGATGCTATGCTAAAAAATGAGATTTGTCTAATTAATTAATTAAAGAAAATAAAAAAACTCTTTGTAAAGCAAGATCAAAACTTTGTGTGGCACAAATTGATATTCTTGTCATTGTCCCTACTCCTTAATGTAATAGCTCACATTAATGCATTTGTGTCTGGTGGAATTGTTCAGCAGTCTTTTCCAAGAAATGGCTGCAGAATAGCCTGCAGCAGTAAAAAAAACTTCACTGGGGCCACCAGGATACTGAGGTCACGGACAGTTTATTTTTGTACTCAGAACTGAACCTTCAGTTCTATTTAGAAATTTTCTTGAAACTGTCCTAGTATTCCCATTTTTTGAACAGACGTTTGAAGACAAGACAGAGTCAGGGTACCATAATGTTTGTTTCTTAAATTTAGTTCTGAAGCATAGTGCTGTGTGATTTAACCTGACCCTGACAACTTTTCGTCTGTGTCTAGATGCCCCCTAACTTTAGATTGTATGCCTTTTTAAATAAACAATGGGAATGAAATTGTGGTTATTTAATTTGTAGGAAACATTTTGTGGTCATTGTTAATATTTTATTGCTGTTATTTTTTCTTCTTCTTCTTCCTGAGTTGTTTTAACTGACTGTTACCATTTAGAAATATTCCAAACAAATTTTGTGATACAGATCTAATGGAAGAGTATTTCTTGAGAACTTAAAATAGTATCTTCCAGGGCTTAGAAATAAATGTTACTGGTAATGCAAGATCATTAGGACCAGTAGGACATGATCAGAGACAGATGGTTTCAGGCTGTGACAGATGACAGAGGCTATAATGAAATGCAAGAAATTGGTGCAATGTGTTGTGTCCTCATAGAAATATAGCTAAATATTTTTGTACTTGTCATATAGTAACACTTGTAAAGTGAAGATAAAGTCTAAGTGCTGTTCGTGTTTTTGTCTTGTATAGTGTGCTAATGTGCACAATTAGATAATGTATAGCAAAATTAGGCAAGAGTATTGCAGAGAGCAGCACTACAGAGCAGCATCAGAGTTTGCTTTTAGTGTTGGTGCTGCACTTAGGGGTACATGACAGTTACCAAAAGTCAACTTCTGCAATTCTAGGTGTAAAACATCTTTTTAAAAATCTTGTAACTATGCCAACTATAAGGCTGGGAGTCTACCAGGGTAAAAAGTGCAATAGTGAAAAATCCAAGATTATACCTCTTCTGTGACACTTACGTATCTGATTTAAAAGCATGACACAGCCAAAGCACAGAAAATCTGGTGCTTCTGCAAGGCTGGATCTTTTCTAGTCTCTGGCTGCAAAGGGCTAAGTGTTGTGGTGGGAGAGAAATTTACATTTCTAGGGAGAAAAAAGAAACATCAGTCCTGAGGTAGTGTGTCAGAAATCGAATAAAGAGTGAATGATCATGTACTCATGCCACCGTGCATGGGATTCCAAAAATTTATTCTCACTTAATTTCAAGGGTTATTCTTAAAACGCATAGTGATAAAGCCTGAGTTTTTCTAAAATTGTATTTGTTCTGTTCAGTGGTATAATCCCTCTTCGCAACTTTCCAGTAATACTGACATAATTTACTTAGCTTAGAAGATGATAAACATTTCGAAATTATAATATGCATAAATTTTATCATGTACTTTCTCATTTTCCAAAACATAGTTTAAAAATAGGTCTTAATTATTCTCTCTTTTTGGATTAGGGTATGTCTGAAAGGCCCAGTGCATCTTGTTATTCGAAAGGGTGTTCCTCAACAGTCCATGAGGATCTAGGCTATGTATGGGCAGTTTATATTTTGTAATTACTTCACATAAAGATTCGCAAGTGTTGTTTAGTTTTACCTTGAAGCTGAATGAACATATGATGTCTCCTCTGGAAGAGATTTTATTGTGTGGAATTATTCAGGACAAGCTACTATATTTAAATTAATAAATTCTTTTAATTCACAACAACTTTGAAACATACACAACTCAATGACTTCATAAAGCATTTTCAATCATACTTTGCTAAACATCTTGATCAAATGCAGTTGAAAAATGCATTATTTTCATGTTGATCAGAATAAATTTTCTATTTAGAAATGTTTGCATAGTAGCAAAGAGATAGTAAACCTAGCTATAAGTCTTTGAAGCAACGTAATCCAGCATGAATCACTGCAGGTAAGACGTTTGAGGTACCTAAACTTGCTTGGATGTCTAAGAGCTATGTTTCTGTCAATAAATGAACTGTTTTCTAGACATACGTAGGTAATGCCATTTGCTTTCATGACATATGCCTCAAATTTCAAGTGACTTTTGTAAGAAAAATCTCTTGCAAAATGAAAATGTGTGAATTTTCCCTATCCCATTGAGTGACTCTCAAATAAAATTTTATATTAAGTGTTTCTTAATACTGAGGCTCTAGATCTTGTAAAGTAGCTGCATCTCACAACTGCTTTTAGAGCTACGTATACTGTCATTTAACTCATAACTATCTTCAGACGATTGCTTGACATTTTTGATACTGATTTGGTTAATCCATAGTTTGTACTCCAGTATTACGAGGGTTTTCCATATAGAACAATCACAAGCAATTGTATTTGACTTAGTGTTAGAAATGTGAAGGTATTTCTACAAGTATCCTTCATTCACCAGTATGTTGTTGGTTATTTATTTAAATGATTGTGCTGCTTGGTATTTGTTTTGCTTAGTAGACCCACTTGTAGTCTGTGACCTCATTAGACAAGGCACTTTCAAAGACATGAAGAACCATTTTGCACCTTGTTAGATACACTGAGATCTAGAAAGCATTTTTAACTGCTTCCCTACTACATCACATACTTCAGATAAGAGTCGTCAGGTGTGTCCTTTCTCTCAGTGCCAGCCCATGAAAAGATTGCTGCTGTCAGGATGAAGGTGCAGTAGCAAAGAGGTTGAAAAATCACTGGTTTTTTACTGCAAAGCAGATACAGCTCATTCAAGTGTTCTTTTGAGCACTCATATTTCTTTTCCTAGTGAAATTTAAAGGGCATATGAAAGCATCTGTTGATGAAGGGATGTCATGGGTGGTCAGCCTCAGGTTAGTTCTGCTTTGCAAGAGCAGATCAGCCACATGGAGTTCATTTCAAACTGTTTTAAGACTACTGCAGCCACTGTGAAACACACAGTGAATCCAGATATAGTATGTTGATATTGCAGTTTAGTTTGCATTTGAGAAGTGTAAATCCATCTTATTTCTTGACATAGGTCGTGATTTATGTCTTAGATGTGTTTTTTTTAAAGTATTGATGAGAAGTCTTAGTTAAGAAGTTTTTTTTGCCACAGAACGTTTTCCCTGAGATTTTTAATCCTCTCTTTTGATGGAAGAAGCATCATTTTTATTTCTTCTTCATAAGTAAGAATTCTTTTCAGAAAACATTCTGTGGAATTTCAACTGTATAGTGTGAGCTTATCTATTTGTTTTGCATTGCAGTCATGCACACTAAAAATGTGGTTAGCATTAAATATTAATGTAGCTTGTTGTACCTTTTGAATTTGTAGCATTTGAAGGTGCAGACTTCACTAGGTTACTTGTATACTTTTGTGCGGCACTCAGAGATCATCCTGAAGATTATATTTGCCAACAAGAATAATGTGAAGTCTGTTTAAACTGGTGAAGGAATAGATGCTGACTAAACTTTCTGTACTTTTTTCATTGTGAAATTTTATTAGTTGTGTGTGTAAGATAGGTTTCAGAATGTATTTTTTAAAAAGAAATACTTTGCATTTAAATAGAAAATATACATATAAAACTTCACCTGGAAGAGAAAATCTTCAATTTCACAAATTAGTTCATAATACACATACTGCAGTGTATTTGCATATTTTGTACTGCTCTGTTGTGTCTGTGTAATTTAAATCTAATTTACTAAGCAGTTTGATCTAGCTTTAGTTGATCTTGGAATATAGTCTCAGTATAAATGTGTCACACATGCTTTGTGTGAGTTTAAACTGTATGACTGTCATTTTTCATATAGAGTGATTGTCCGTCTGTTCTCTTTTGATTAGAATGCTTTTTTATGTGGAAAAAACGGCAATATTAAACTTTGATTTCTTTTTGATTTTGGTTTTGAATAAAAAGATTCCTCATTGCAAAACCTAAACTTGTTAAAGGAAGTTTGTGGAAGGACCAAACCAACAGACATCCAATCAGACTTTTCTTCAGTGCTATCAGTTGCATGCTGTTCTTTCCAACAAATGTTTTTTCATGCTTAATTTGTGAGGGAAAAAAGTGTAGATCTAAATGTCTCTAAAGGAAACTCATTCTAAGGATTCTGATGAAAGCTCAGCTGATCTATGAGATTTTGGTGGACTGGAGAGGAAAGAGCACAGTGATGTCTGAATTAGCACCTGAATGCCTAAACACCTGAGCTAGACAGATAACTGGCATTTTACAGAACGCTAATAAATTGGAGCTTGGCTTCTAAGTTGGTTCAGAATCTCTTGTACTTGAAAGTGAAAGCTCAGCATCTTCACAGAACTATGTGCAAACATACTAGGTTTTTAAAACCTTCATTCTTCTTATCATAGTTAGCCTCAACTTTCTAACAGTTGTAATTGTCCACAGAAAACATTTCAAGATAAATGCATTATCAGGTTTTGAAATTTTCTTATTTTTGTAAATACTAAGACCTGGGGGGCAAAATAAGGGCTATATTGTGGATTAAGTGAAATATCTCAAGGCTGTGCTTTTCTGACAACTGAACCTGAAGTGACCTTTCTCAGACACAATTACAGAGCTGTATGTTTTTCCTTTAATTTCATCAGGGGTTTAATTAGTATACAAATAAAACTTCCCTTATCTTCCTTTCTACCTAATTGGCTTGTCTTTGCTTATATATGAAGAATGTGAAAATGGGCTGTAATTAGGGTGACCGTGTTAACCTTTTTTTCTCAAATGTACTGTTGCCTAAAGGCCTCAAAGCCTAAAACCAGTGCTTTGGATTATTGCTTTGCAATCACTATGGCTCTCCCATAGGTTTTCTCATGAGCAGAAGGGCTTTGGGTGCTGCAGGTTCCCACTGCTTAACGGGATCTTCATTCTTCTCCCCACTAAATGTTTATTGATTATCTCACTGCTCCACACTCAGCCTCCAACAACTTAATATCAGGTGACAGTCAGGAGAGTTCTCCAAGTAATTAGAGTGGAGCATTGAGGGAACAATTAGGAGCAGAGTTATTAAACTTGATTTATCCTATTCTCTCCTGAACACTTTCTTGGATATCAGAACATCACACTTTCACAATCTACCCTAGCTGAGAAATTAGTGGCTAACCTGCTGCTTATCATTGTTGCCTTGCTGCCTTGAGGCACACCCTCTTGGTTTCAGTCACTCAGCTGGAAATATTAGAGTCCATAAAGTTTATCAAGGGTTTTAATTAGATCAATCTGAAGAAGCAAAAAAAGAGGCTTACCAGCCATTATTTTATAATACACCACACTGTATTTGAGCATTTCCAAGGCTTGTCTTTAACCCGCAGTAGCAAGAAGCTTCAAGTAATTGCTGAAACTGCTTTTGGAGTGCTAAAATCAGTTTCCATTTTGCTTAGATATTGCAATATTACTGGTAGACAAAGTCTGAATCCTTTGGAGATTTCTGTAAATAATGGTGTTCTTTTTGAATATAATAAAGCAGCTGTTCAGTGAGATACTTGATTTAACCATTTCTATATTGCTCATCACCAGCTACTGTGGATTGCTGGCCATGCCCCTTAAAAGAGTTAGGCCCTGCTATTGCCTCATTATAGGTACGTGCTTGCAGTGGGTAACCTAGATTAATTAGCCGCTCTCAGAAGAGTTCAATTAGTGGGTGGGTCTTGTCACTGTTTGTGGTCAGCGATGAAAACTTTACGTGGGAGCAGACAGCTCTTCAACCCCTGTAGAAGGATAGCTAACTAATAAAAATGAAATAAGTGTGCATAATGTTCCTATGCTCCTGTCTTTCTCTTCTCTTTTAGACCACTAGGGTCTTGGAGCCAACATCTGCTTAACAGCCTCTACATCAAAAACTTCTTGCATCAAAATAGTAGCAGAAACTACTTAAAAATATATTTTTTGATGAGGTGGGAAAGTGAATTGGACCAAGCATTGGTAACAGAGACCTTGTTCTGTGTTCAATATATTCTATTTGTCAAAAGGTAGAAATATTGATGGAGGGGGGCAACTTGACTTGGTTCTCAGAACTTTTTCCTCAGTGCTGACTTAGCCAAGCAAATGGTAAACACAATAAAAGGAAGAAGATAATGTTCTTTGTTTTTGAGTTAAAGATGGCTCCCTTTATCCATGCTAATCCATGTCCGGTTTCTTGGAAATAACATTTCTGAAATTCTGATAATTCACAAATACATTTGTTCAGACAGGGCTTTGATAACTGGCAGTGGCGTTAGGGTAGAATTTTTGAAAGCAAGACTTCTGATTCTGGATATCTTTGTGCAGTGGATTAATGATATGTGCAGGCTTATCTTTTCTTAGGTGAAAAATACCAATTTTTCATTGAAAATAATGACGAGAGTCAGAATAAGAGTTATTCAACCTGCAGTCATTTGAGCAAGACTAATATTAACACTTCTGGGGTTTAGAGTTTCTTAAACAAACTTCAATTTTTTTTTTTACTTAAGCTGTGATTAATTTCAGGCTAGATTTTGTAAATTGCTGAACAAGAGTTCAAGTAGTGGTGCTGTACCTTCAAAATACACCATTGAAGTAACTGGTTGTCTTTTTGTCTTTAGAAATGTTACAAGAAACCTTACGTCAGTCCATGGATTACAGGGGTTTTTGCAGGATTATGCAGTTTCATGCTGTACTTCGCTATTTTATAGAAATTTTTTCTATTATGTTGGTTTTTGAAGTGCCTCTGACTCTTAGATAGGTCTGAAGCATTTTCAGATTAGTTGAGTTTTCAAAACCCTCCAAATTTTTATCAGCCTTCTGTATATACTGTTCTTTATACGTATCCACAGCATAGTATGTCTCCTCCATGTTCCACAGTCCAGGACAAGTACTCCTGAGCATAAATTATGCAGAGGATTCTTAGAATTTAAGCAGAAAACATATCCATAAATTTTGAAAACAAGGTGTGAGAGCTCAGTCTTGCAACTATGCAGCCTTCTCTTCTATGTTGTTTTAGAATATATCAGGAAACATGCTGTTTGTAAAATAATGTTTATAACCACCTATTATAATTTCTTTCTAAAAAGGCAATTAATGGCTGTAAGTAAAATGTAACATTTAGCAAATTATGAAATCAAATTATTAATACTCCAGTCTATAAATGTATTGATTTATCCCAGTAGAAAGGAGTAGCAACTAGCCAGGTTCTGTATTAATTAGTTCTGTGTGCTATTTTTCATCTATTGGATTAATCTGAATTGATTAAAGCATATTATGTTAATTCTAAGACAGAGAAAAATGTAAAAAAAATACACATACTATTTTGCATGTTAATGTTCACTGATGTTAAAATAGTGAAAGCACCATAAAATAGTTATCTATTCTTAGCAGGAATTGCAGCAAAATTGTTCTTCATGTGCTAACAGAGAATATTAGATAATTTATTTTATGGAAATTTTTGAATAGTGCAGAATATTTAAATAAATGCTTCTTTGTTTATTCCCTTTCTTTGTGAGCTCCTTTTTATAATGTTTATTTTAAAGTGTTTTGAGAACATTCCGTGTTCTTTAGTGCTGTACTCTTGATTATTACCTTTGTGTTTATTTCTGATATTTGTAAATATAATACCTGTAGCATAGCATATGTCCCTGCTTGATCAAAAAATCGCTTTATTTTGTAAACATATTTGTACATAGGCAATATACTTAAAACTTGGAGGTTCTAAGTCAGTTATGTTTTTGTTAGAGAATTCATAAAACGTTAGTATTCAATGGTCCAAATCTACTTCACAGTCAGTCTGTTTTCCACTTTGTTTAATAGCCTATGGCATAAACTGAAGTTAATTATTTGGGCTGACAAGTAACTCTGTTTTCTGTCTGCTTGCAGAGTCTCTCCGAGGCAACGATGGAGCTGAGAAGAAGAGATCGATTTCTGCGTCAGCAAAATAGACTTCTTACCCAGCTGGAGCAGGACAAGCGTCGACTGAGCGAGAGCATCCGTGATGCAGAGAGTGCCCTCTGCACGGCAGCCAAGTGAGCACTGGGACCGTGGGGAGATCACTTAAAACGGACAAAAGATCAATTCTTACTTTCATGCACAGGGCTTTAGCCTTGGCTAATGTAATGCTGGAAAACAAAAGTACATCTGCCTCTCTTTGAAATTCAGTGATAGTCTTCGAAAAAGAAAACTGTTAGTTCAAGATACTACATGTTATGTTTTCTGTAGTTATCCCGTAATAGTGCTCCAAATTCTTTGTCCTGAAATAGCATAAGCATTTTCTTTGCCAACTACTTTATTGATTTGACAACATCTCTTTGGTAGATCCTTAACATTCTGTTTATTTAAGAAATGATTGTTTGTTCTCACTATTTTCATGACATCTTTTATAAAGAGATGCAATTTATTTATAATAAATGCAGAAGCATCAACATGGTGTAAGGCCTTAGCTGCCGAAGGGTCTGAAACCCATTTTGGACCTAGTCTTATCTATGGAATAATACAGATATTCCTGCTGATTACTGGGAGTTTTGGATTTAGGCATAAATCCCATGCCTTTTTATACTATAACTTGAAGACTGGAAGGAAATGTTCAGGGACCATTCTTGAAAAGATTGGTAGTCAAAAGCTGTTCCATTGACTTGAATGAGATTATTACTAACCTCTTACAGTTATACAGTCAGATAAAATCATAAATCCTTTCAGACTTTGTTATCTATTACTGTTATAGTAGTATGCACTTTGAATATTGTTGGTCCATGGCTAAGATTTTAAAGAAGTTCAATTTAAAATTAAAATTTCTCATTATACCTGGGGTACATTTGACCTCTGAAGAACAATGGCTTAGAAGCTTTAAGGGTTTTATGCACCAGTGAAATAATGTAATTAATATAGCTATCAGTGAAATGTTTAACAGGCTAACTAAAATGACAAATATTATTTGGTATGAGTGTATCAAAGCAGATATGACCTGAAGAAGGATTTGTTCTGGATAGCTTGCCCCTTTTCACCCTGCTCCAACCTATTTTATGCACTCTAGTAAGGATCATTCCCAGTGGCCATTCTTACATTCAGAAAAGATTATTTTATTTTGAAAGCTCCCATACCAGTCATTGTTCTCCACCAACTCTTCATAACAAATGTCTTTTCTTTTCCTTGAAACATATAAGCAAAGTGGGTAAATAGACTTTGCTCTTATCCAGAAAAATCTTATTTTAATACGTCTTTCATGACCTAAGTGATTGTAAGCAATGCATGGGTCTCTTTCAGCTTCTCACCTAAATTTTTGTACAGCCTTGACAGCAAGATGGCTAGCACATTCTGAGAATGGCTGTCTTGATTTTCTTGAAGTGGTGACCAGCAGTTCTTTCCACTTTCCTCCTGAGTAAGAAGCAATAGTAATAAAAGTATCTGAAACAGTGAACTGGACAGAAATTAGTAGGCTTTTGGTAATTTCTCTGTGTTGTGGTTTAACCCCAGCCAGCAACCAAGTACCCTGTCAGTCTAGTCCAAAGAAAAGCAGGATCTTGGAAAAAGAAAAATCTATGTGGCTTTATTAGGAGTGTAATAACCAATCCTTCTCTTCTGGCCACCTTCCTGTATTTGCTGTTGAGATAGCAAGAATCAAGAAATGAGAAAGCAGGAGTCATTCCATGGAGGAGAATGACATGATTTTGACTGGAGAAAAGGAGTCTGCAATAAGACATTATCACTCTCTATAGCTACCTGAAAGGAGGTTGTAGTGAAGTGTGTCTTGGTCTCTTCTCCCAAGTAACATGATAGGACAAGAGAAAATGGCCTCAGGTTATGCTAAGCGAGGTTTCAGTTGGATATTAGGAAAAATTTATTCCCTAAAAGGGTTGTGAAGCACTGGAACAGGCTGCCCATGGAAGCTGTGGAGTCACCTTCCCTGGAGGTATTTAAAAGACATGTAGATGTGGCTCCTGGGGACATGGTTTAGTGGTGGACTTGGCAGTGCTGGGATAATGGTTGGACTCAATGATCTTAAGGGTCTTTTCCAACCTAAATCATACTGATTCTATGAAGTCTGGTTTAGGCATTGTACAAATTCAAACAAAATAAAAACATAACTGGCAAAATAAAAGACAGTCCTGGAATATTAAGGTGTATCAGCTGTTCTGGCATGGATTCCGTTTGACTTCCTATGGTGTTTTGTTGCTCATGCTGTCCCTTCTCCTTAGTCATACAGTATTATGCAACTTCAATTCTATTTCTGTCAATCATGACTTGAGGCCAAGGTTTTTCACGGCAGCAGAGCTGATGAAAGCTGTCTTTCTTACTGAAGCCCTAATCTACAAAAAGGCGTAAGATAATTGTTTCATTCTCCAAATTCCCCTTTTGTAAGGACAGGATCCTTGGCTGGACTTCTTTTGGAAATGTATTCTCTTTCTGCATGAGCCTGGACTCCATTCAACATGCCCTTTATATCTAAAACTGCAGATTTCTTCTCCAAGAACATGATAATTGTTCATTAATCTGCCTATAATTACAGCTAGTTTAATTGGTAATCCACAACAGAAGCGTCTTTCATATGGAAACACGCCAAATAGTGGTATATTAACTATTTTTTAAGGTTTGTATTGGAGATATAAAAAGAAGAGACAAACACATAACAGTTTGAGTTATCAACAATTATTTGAAAAGATATGATAGCTAAAATATAACAGAAAAATAATTTCTAAACCAGTAGAGCCTCAGTTGTATGAGCTACCTTTTTTTCTCTCTTGTAATAGAGACAAAGAATTGATCATTACTCATATGAATGCTGTGGAGGACACTCTTCATAAGGTAAGAATTTAAAGTGATTCCTCTGATTTGTATTTCCAAACGTATGAATGTTTTACAACTGCTTATGCTCAGGGAGAGGAATAGAGGTTATTGTAAACCAACTTTCTTTCCTTAGAGTTTATTTCCACCTTCAACTGCTTTTATCTTAAAAAACTATACATTTTTAGTGAAATAAAATACGATTTGTAGTACAAACATTTCTTATTTTTAGTATAAAACTTACTACAAAATCCACTTCCCTTCACTTGATCACTGAGAGCACTGTTTCTGGTCACCAAGTGAAGACTATTGAACATCCAAATAGTTGACAATTTCAGTGGAGTTAAGTCTGTGCTGTGTAAGTCAGAGGTCATTTGGTGAGGTCACACCCATGGTGGCCATGAAACATTTGACTTTGTGCATGCTGCTTTAATCTTTGATACATGTTAAAAAAAATAAGGAAAAGACAGTAAGTTGTAACCTGTAGTCAGAAGCTTTAATCATATTTTTAAAAAACATTTTTAAAATCTAGTGATAACCTTAAGTAGTCTCTTTGACTTGCACTATTTTGTCCTGGTATAGTATTATTTGAAAGTTCAACAAAGCTTTATATGTTAATTATTTAGGAGAAAGGATTGTCTTTAACTGTAGCTCTAATGGTTGATTGTAACTGTTTTTAGTCTAGAGCAACACAGAGCAAAATAAGTGTTTTTATTACCTTAGAGTGTTAATTCACATTTTCACATCTTGAATTCACAGCAACAGGGGAAATTATTTTTTTATTTTAGTTTCTGTGTTCACCAAAACTGTTGCTGATTTAATTGCCAGATATCTTTTTCAAGTCTTTCTTTCCTATAAAGTTCACAGAAAGTGACAGAACCTAAAACTGTGTTTAACTGCAGCAAATTGTACTAGTAGAGACTGTCTTGCTTTTTGCCCTCACCTTTTACATATGGCTTCTTTTAAGCTTAGAAATGCATGTCATGCAGAAAGTGCTGTGTTTTTGCAGTAAGAGGTACATGAGATGTCCTCAGCAGTGAGAATTTACTGTTCTGGATTGCAAGGTTACATTTTGGTTTTGAAAGCAATGTCGTTCTATGCACAAGGACTGAAGTGTTTGGGGAATGGGTATAGAGAAGGTCACATGCTTAGTATGGATTATCCTGAGGTAGTGAATTGACTGAGAAACTGCCATCTTTTTTTTGGAAAATTTTAGTTACTGTATTGCTTCTTAATTCTTGATGTACACAGTTGTTAGTCCAAATAGCATATTAGTGAGTAGCAGAGTAATTTTTCCTTTCTGGTTTGTCAACCTAAAGAATGAGAAAAACATAAGAATTAGGAATGCCAGGATGTTCCTTTCAGCAGGAACTAAAAAAATTGATTGTAAATCATTCATAATTTGACATACCATTTCTTCTAGAAGAACAAAGGGAAATTATTGATCTTTGTTTGGGAAATATCTGAAATGTAAGCCCGACATCATAATGGTAATTAATTACCTAGCATTAATGAACATGGCTGATGTGTAAACTATCAAGTGTTTCTCACACAGTGAAAAATCAGAACATGACAAAGTGGATTAAGTACTAGTAAAGGAGCCATAAGCCTATCTTTCTCCACTAGAATTCTGGATAATTACTTTTGTTTTCAAAAACAAAATCAAAAGAAAATGGCTAAAGTTCAGAATCATCTGGAGTTGGGTAAGTATTACTATTAACTGCAGTTATACTTACAGGAGTTTGAAATTGAAGATTTTGTTGTTTCTACATTGATATATTCATGAGCAAATATCCACAAAATTCCACTGCATCACTTGCAGAATCTGTATTATTAATGTGTAATGCTAAATTTTTACTTACAGACCTCAGAGGGATTTTACAGACATCCTTAGTAATGTTAGTTAGACTCAGGATAAGATGGTATACTCTCATCCATTCAAGTGGCCTCATTCTTCTCTGTACTTTATCCCTATAAGAATTCCAGAAGTCAGCAATGTAGGTACTAGATCATTTGCCTTTGAGTATACCTGGGTGTAACAGCAAACAAAGTAAGAGAAATCAGAGCGAATGGAGACAGTTTCTGTGCAAGCTTCTAATATAGCACTAGACAAGGGATTATTTGCATTTCTGCCCCTCTCTGTGACTGGATGGAACATTTGACTTTGGCAAAAAGTGCATGGGCATGCTTGTGCTCAGAATGATTCTTTCAAGACCATTGCAGAGCCTCCTTTTTAAATCATCATGAATATTTATGAAGCATAACTGTTGGAAGAACTTGAGCACTGGATATGCTAAGAGAAAATATTTTTAGCAACTAGTTCCATGTCCTTCATAAATTACAAGATGTTCTTTAGAAGGTCATTTTTTGTCATGTTCTGTGTCTTGACATATTAGCTGTCTTTATCCTACTCTTGGAGCTGAATTATTTGCACAAGAGTTCCTGATATCATTAAAATAAGACATCTTTCTTCATCTTATAGCATCTAAATATTATGGACAAATACCTAAATGCAAAGTGACTGTTTTAACAAACTAAAAAAAACCAAACCAGAATATCACCAAGGGCAAACAAAGACCTCAAGAGGATTTTGGTTTGGTTCAGTTTTATTCTGAAAATATTGAAGATGACCAAAAGGTAATAGCAAAATTATAACAGAAATAAATTAATTTTTACTGAAAGAGTTCTGAAAGGAAATTCCATCTACTTGAAGTTCAAACATAGTTTCCTTAAAAAGTCTTCTAATTTAAAAAAAAAATCATTTCAGTAACTGCCTTATTTTAAAACCCATGGTTTAAGTCCTTTTTTATGTATGAAAAATAAGTTATTTCTTGAAACATTTTCCCCTCATAAAGTAGATGTTATTTTTGTTGTATATAGACCCTTGTTATGCTTGCTGATAAACTGCATCCCATTATTAATTTCTTCTTTACTTTGTAATATCCTAGTTGTATAAACAGTATAGGAGACATTAGATCTATTCATTTTCTAAAACTAGATTCTTTAGCATATGTAGTTAAACATGAATTAGTTATGGTAATAATACCAAGGTTGTGGATTCATGCCCTGTATGGGCTATTCATTTAAGAGTTGGACTCGATCATTTTGGGTCCCTTCCAACTCAGAATATTCTGTGATTCTGTGATCCTGTAACCCCATCAGAGGAAGAAATCATTTTACAATATCTCTGCTAAAATCTTCAGCCTTCCCCTTGTATTGCTCCTCAGTTTGAGTGCTTGTGGTGGGTTAGCCTTGGCCAGCAGCCAGATGCCCACCCAGATGCTCTGTCACTGCCCTGCGACAGGACAGGGGACAAAACAGGATGAGAAAGCTCCTTTGCTAAGATCTAAATAGAGACATTTCGTAGTAGTTATTATCAGAGGTAAAGCAGTTGGCTTGGGGAAATTATGGTAATTTATTTATTGAAGGAAATTTGGAGAATTAGAAACAATTTTAAAAATTGTCATTACCCTGCCTTTTAAGCTCAGCTTCACTCCTGACACCACTGGGGCTCAGCTGTGCCCTGCGGTGGGTCCATCAGGGGTGTCTGGAACTGGCTTTGTCCCGCACAAGGCAGCCCCCATCTGTCCTCACAGAGGCTGCACCTGGTACACTGCTTAGCTGCCTCCTTTTCAGCCTGCCTAAATCCCTGTTCTCTGTGCTCAGCCTGTGCTGCACACCACCACGGGAAGTCATTCCAGCAAGCCAGCCCTCACAGAGACAGAAAATTGTTTCTGTTTCTCCTTGTACTCTTAACTATTAAAATCTTGACAAGCGTAGTCTATCAGAGTTTTCAGCCTGTCCTGGCTGCTTAGAATTTGGCCATTTTATCCAGTTAATAAAATACGATGTACTGACTGTTTTTCCCATTACCAGTTAGCAGCCTACTCATTCTGACATTTTGGGACAGGTCGGGATTCAAAGCGGCTATCCAGTGTGCTCCTTTCCTTTTGGCACTTGATCAGAAAAATTACTCTTCGTCCACTTCTGTAGTGCACTTCATTTCTGCTGATTGAAAGGTTCATATGCCAGCTGGCAGAACAACTTCCATGCAGACCTGTTAGCAGTCATGCCTTGAAATCCTTCCACTGTTGTGTTTCTTTGCTTCGTTCCCACCCCTGTTGTCTCCTCTGAAATGCCCCTGAACTGTCTGTTTATGAGATCTGGGTCCCATGGTTCTATCAGTTGGAAAAGAATATGAACACTGTACTATCCATCCTATTATATATTTGTAAAAATGATAAAGATAAAATTGTCTTTCTTTACCAAATTTAATGTTTTGGGTTTTTTTAATATAGCACAAAGAGGCAATTGGAGATGGGGTGAGGCTGTTGAATATTTCAGAATTAGTAAGTTTGTAGCAGTAGGTTGTTATTTCTGATGTGGTCCATAGCAATCAAATGCATTTCCTTGTGATGACAGTTTTATGACCTGCCGGGAATTAATTTACAATAGATTTAAGTCCATATACAAGTGACTACATCAGAAAAAATACTCGGTGTGAGTGGCAATAATTGTCAGTGGTAGCAGGGAGGCCACAAATTGATCAGGCCCTGGCAGAACAGAACAGTTATGAGTCTTAAGTTAGCTGCCTCTTTCAGATTTCAGTAGATATGATCTGATACATTTAGGTATACTGATCAGCCACATTTCTCTCAGTTAACTGGGATCTATAGTCCATCATATTATTTAGTTACCTCAGTAATGATTTAAAAGCCCTTGTTTTGGAGAACTCAATTTTTTTGCCTAGCCTAATGAAACTCCCAAGCTGGTTTTCCTGTGTGTTTAAACACATGAATATTAAGAGAGAAGCCTGCCTGTGTGTGTGCCCAAGGTCTGTCCATTGCTGTGGTCTTGGGTTGTGCTAAACTGGTGCTGTCACCAGCCTATTTAAACAGTGAGTATGTGTACACGCAAATAAATCACAAAGAAAACTCAGTTAGAGTGCTAGAACTCTAAATAACTCCTGTAATAAGTTTATAGTAGGAAACAAACTATTATTACTCTGTGGTAAGAAAAAAATTCAGTAAAAATATTACTATTTCTTCTGCTCCATCTCAAATTAGTGCCTCTTAATTTCAAGGTTTGATGAATGACTTTTGTTTCCCCTCCCAGTAATCTGACTTTCTTGATCCGTGTTCCTAAAGATCAGTTGTGCAGGACATACAGGTGTTAGCACAGCTGGCTTGCTGATGACAACTCTGTCCATATAGCTGTCTAGTGTGTCATCACTCATATTGTTCAGTGTCATTCTGACCTAGCCAAGCTAAAAATGGTACTCCAGCTCAAGAGGGATTTAAAAACCTTCACAAAGTAAAGATAAGACATTGCTGAATGTCATATCCATGTGCTTAACTGTTTTCGGTTTGGACAGACCTAAATAACTAATTTCAGAGTGCATTTGTCCTTTAGGTTTTTTGTTGGTTTTGGGGTGGTTTTTTTTTTAATGTTTTTTGTTTTTGTTTTTGGGATTTGTTTTGTTTTGTTTTAGTTGGTTGAGTGGGGTTTTTGTGTTTTTTAAAGGCTGAATACTTTTGTGTAACTTGCCTCCAGTAAGGAGAAATCCTTGTTTGGAGAATTGTGGGATTATTGAATACATTAACTGTTATTTTCTCCAGACATAGGTTCATTTTCAGCCCAAGCTCGCTGAAATCTGTTCATAGGGGATGTGTTAATAGTGCACATCTTGCAACTACAGTGAAACATAGGTGCAGTGGTCAACGTTTGCAAAAAATCAACTCTGGATCAAATTAATATCTTATCCACCAGACCATGTAGTGTGTGTGTGTAGAATAGTATGAGAAAGTTTGAATTAACCTTATAGGTAAGTCTGGGATGGTACTCTGCTCTTAAAATTAATGTCCATAATCTTGACTAATCTTGAAGGGGAAAAAAAAATTTTAAAAGCCAAGCACACCCAAAACATCAGTTTTATGAGATACGTCTCCTTACACAAATGCTGTTATGCAGTAAATAATACTATCTTAGAAACCACCTACAAAATGGGTTGTTTTGTAATTAAATACAGGTTTGTATGGCAGTAATCAGAAAGGACAGTCACTAAATCTGTATGCTAATACAAAAATAATACGGTGAAATATTACAATAATGTATGTCTACCTGCAGTAAGGTATGTTGAAGTGCTATTTAAAAACATCCACTATCAACAGAAGTCAGACTTTGGATTTGAGGATGTATTCAGTCCTTCTTTTGATGAAAGGCTGTGCAAGATCTGCAGGCCTTTAATGACTACTCAGACCTAAGTGTGATGGCCATATAACAAGTATCCATTCACCCGTACCATGCAGCTCTTTTTCCCTTTCCCTCCTATGAGACACTATTTTGTCTAAGCAAAGTAAGTTGTGATTTGATGTAGTTTGGTTTTTATCCTTCTCAGAAAAAAAAAAAAAAGGTTTGATATGGTGTTTTTGCAGTTCAGCTGACTACTTTGGTTCCAAGTATCACTCCTCACCTCATTTTCTCTCTAATTGGGGCTAGTTTTCCAGTTTTCAGGTGTTTAATTTAAAGTGCTTTCAGTTTAAGATACGCGGTATTGTCGCAGGCAGTCTTTTCATCCTTCTGGAATGATCCTTGATTGCTGAAACATCCTGATGGAAAATATTGTAACTGAAATTATATAGGCCCTCATTCAACAAGATGAATATACGCTTTTTGGAGTAATTTCCTGACTTTCAGAGCAGACTCAGACTCGTGTTAAGAGCAATTGATATTAACAGATTGACTCTTTGATCTGACAGAGTGCTATGGTATGTACTTCTTTGGATTTTACACATACCAAATCCTGCAACAAATATTTTGGGGTCTGTATTCCTTTAAATGGCTAACACTTAGGTGTGATCATTGTGTTCTAGAGAGCCCATGGTATATGAATGTGTCATTAGGAAGAAAATCTGCATTGGCAACTTACTTGAAGAACTACTGTTATCAACACTATTCGGTATTGTTGGTGCAACTTCCTTCCATGATATTCAGTTGTATTTTAAGTATAAGAGTAAGAGAACATTAACAATTCATAACTAAATGTGAAAAAGATAGGAAGTCTTCATGAAGGTTTAATTCTGTCTGCCAATGTATATAATTTTTTATTATTCTCCTTAGTTCCATGATCATTTGTACCACTATAACAAGACTTGCCCATACAAACTAGTTACTATATAACTTATTTCTGTTAAAATGCTTCCCCTGACAAAGGACCGTGTTCAGTAGACACGTGTGTTCTTGACTTGTGTGATCTGGCCTCCACTTTAGGTGCTGCCCTGGAGGCACGGACACTGTGTGGCTAGATCAGCCACATACTTGCAAGATGGTGGTTAATTTGCATTCAGACTTCTTTCTTCTACTTTAAATATTCTAAACCCACTTCTGTCTGTTATATGTCACATGCAGAACACATAGCAGTGTGGTAGGAGCCATTTTGCTTGTACTCTTTTAGAATGATTTCTGTATTTGTAGCTTCTGTTATATCAGCAATATGAGCATCTCAAAGTCAAACAGATTATATCACTGTTTTCCATTCACTTATCAACAAATAATTGTAGGTCTTGTTCTGCTGTTTAAATTGCAGATTATATGCTATTAAAAAAGTAGTAGGAAGTGAAAGTAAAATAAGCCCAAAAATAAGTATTTTTTAAATGTAGAAGTGGTGAACTTTGAACATAGAAAAAAGTTCTCCTGCATAGCTTACATAGTGAAATTTATATCCATAAATAATCTTACTTTCTTTTCACCGTAAGAAAGCATTGAGTAGGAATAAAATAGAAACTAAAATCTCAGGTTTGTTGTACCAGTCAGACAGGAACAGGTGAAAGACATTAGGAAGGGCTGAGCACATTTTAATACCATTTACAACTTGATAGCATTTGGTACTGTGTCTCTATTATGCATAACTGCACATACCAGACCAAATTGTGCAGAGGAAAACCAAAGTGACCACCGGAGTGGACTATAGACAAAACTATTGTTACCTTGATCAGCAGAAAATTTTAAAGTTCATTTTTGGACATGTAGAATTAGCCCATCAAATTCCACACCTTGGTTCGGTCAGTAACGTAACTTCAGTTTGTTACTCAGTTTCAGCTTTGATCTGAATTAATGAGTACTTTATTGATTTTAAATTGAGTGTCTATAGTGTTGTCTTCTTTGTTGCTCTCTTAATTAATTAAAAAGTTAAACACTGTCATAAGTCACTATTCTCCTTTCTTTTAAAATGTTGTGAGTATTGTATTAGAGTTGTGTGGATCCATTCATGATTTTGACAGTATTTATATAGGCTAAACTGAAAAATCTAATGATCATACTTAGAGACATGCTGTCACAGTACTTAGCTATGCTCTGTATAAAATCACTCTTGCAACTTTTCATGGTCTCAGCTAAAATTATGTTTATCAAAATCAGAAATAGCCAAAACCTTCACTAGAATTGGATACATACACTTTTATATAATTTTTCTCTGTATTAATTTGAGAGTATAGGGAAGTGAGACAGGTTTTAGACATTTTTAATAATTGCAATAAGCCTGATTAGCTGATAAGGTTTTTTAGATTTTAATATTAAACTCTCTAGCCTAGGGAGACCTCTCAGACAAAATGGTTTTGCTTTAGATTTCATATGGAGAAAAAAAAAAAGTCATTAAATACAAAAAAGCCCTGAAAATTGCATTTTAAAGCATAACTACATAGGATGATTCTTCTGCCTATTGCACGTTCAAAAAAACACGGTCTTTTAAAAAAGAAATGAAATTACCCATTTTATCTTTGCCTCATGGTTCTGTAATGTAAGTTTGTATGTGAGTATTGTGTTTACTTCGAAGGAGAATGAGAAAATAAATACAGTTTCCCAACTCCTGTCATTTTGTTTCTGGATCTCAGAAAGCCAATGGACAGAAGTTATTAAATTAGTTCTTAACTAAGATTTCATACAGATACGGTCTACCCAGCATGATTCCATGCAGGCATGGGCATTATAGCTTTCTAGTCCTTGAATAGGTAGGGAAGGCAGACTGTTACACTTCCAGTGAAACAATATAGTGATATTTGTACAGTATACACCCAGTCTTTTGTTCTTATGATTTTTCCTGAACCCTTGTGAGGATTTTTCAAAGGAAAAGTCTGCCTGAATTTTCAGTTTCTCAGTATGCATACTGATAATGAGATGTAGTCTTTACAATCTAAGTATTTACAAACATAAAAAATGTTGGGTTTGATTTTTCAATTGTGAATCCTCATATCAAAAATAATACTTTTTAAGAAGCTAATATGTACTTTTCTGATGCAGTGATATTAATACCATTTCAAAAAATGGGGTTTTTATTTTATTTTTCAGAGAGTGTCAGACCCCAATACTGAAATGGAGAGTTTGAAACTAATAGGGTTAAAAGGACTTCTACTGTCTGTATTGTGTGTGTATTATACCTACATTGCTTATACATTGTTTTTTTCCCCCTAGTATTAGCAATCTGCTTTTGTACTTTGACATAGGGATTTCCCCTGTGAATTTTGTCACAGAAAAAAGAGAATCATCAATATCGCAGTTAAACTTGACTTTCAAAGCTAATAGTATCTCATTTGGGGGCTGAAATTTAATAAATTTTCTTTGATTCTGTTTGAGTTTTTAAACATCAAACAATGAATTGGCCAGGGTGCAGTAAAATATTTAGATCTATTGACTATGGTTCAGAAGGGTAGAAGGCAAAACACTGGTGGTTTGATGTTGATAAATTCTTAGTACCTTAATCCACATTAATGTTTTCTTTTATCTGTGTGCATACTGGCAGCAGAGACACTGAAAAGTTGGTATGTATAAGCTATGAAAATGTAAATCAAGTGTGTGCGCGCACGTGTGTGTGTGTGTGTGTGTGTGTGTGCATGTGTGTGTATTTAAAGCAATGCATTTTGTTATATTCAGCAAGGTTAACATCTGACCAGCATTACACATGCTGACAGAACACTCTAGAGAGTGTTTGTTCCATAGGACTGTATATCCTGAACCTAGTGCACTCTCTGTGCAAAAAACGCGTAGAGGACCTTTCCTGTTATAAAAATTGCATCATAGTGCATATGTTTGGCAGCCACAGGTATTGACAGGAATTCTTTAGGTCAGCTTGGGAAATGTAGGGCTCCCTATTCCCACAGAACAGAGGAACGAATAAAATAAAATCTTTTCTTCTTTGTATCAGTAGATCTGCACATGCTTCTTTCAATCAGAGCAGATTTCAAAGGCTCGGCTATTATTTGAAATAAGTTCACTCATAATCAACATTTTACAAAAATCTAGTTTTGTAAGTGGTTACAGAAAAGTAATCTGGGATTTAAAATTAATAGACTTACGTTTTAATTCATGTTTGGTGCATTCTTGTGAGCAAGGGAGCCTCAAATAAAAACTGACATTTATTTAAATAGTACTTAGCAAATGGTATATCTATTGATTTATATGTATTTAGTATATATACAGTATATGTTTTAGTATATATTCAGTATATGTTTTAGTATCAGGCAGTGTATTAGGTCATTAAAGACAGTAAATTATTTTTGCAGTACTCACTATTGCTACTCAACAGATGCAGTCTATGCCAAGTGAATGGATTTCATCTATTCATTTCTACTAACATATATTTGTATATGTGTCTATCCATCTGTATTTGAATGTAATCTGACTACTGGGATCTCCTGGACGTGGACATTGTAATTTTTGTATTAAAAAGAATGAAAAATGGGTGTGTGGCATCATATGGCATACGAACATAAGCCGTGTGCCTGTGGAAGCTGCGCGTTAAATACGTGTAATTGCCTGAGCCTGCTGTAGGCTCACGACATGTCGCGATGTGCCGGGCGGTGTCGCGCTGGGGCGCGCTCCCGCCGCTGCCCAGGGGCCGCGCCGTGCCCGAGGACAAAAGCGCGGGCAGCGCTGCCACGCGCTGCCGGCAGGTGGCGCTGCGACACCAACGGCGCGCGGGCAGCTCGGGCTCCGCGCGTCCCGACACCGCCCGGACACCCATCCCTCCATCCCTCCATCCCTCCATCCATCCCTCCATCCCTCCATCCCTCCCTCCATCCATCCATCCATCCATCCGCCTGGGCTTTGTGCAGGTCCTAGCGTTCCCCGCTCCGGACTGCCACCCTTAGAAGCTATATAAAAGTCGATTAATACCACTTAGTGCATTATTTCTTACAGTGAGCCCGCAAAAAGTGATCTAGTAGCATTTCTTTCTCTCCCGCCTCTTCCCCCCACCACCCCCCCCGATTAATTGGAAAGCTGCAGGTTAGTTCATTTTGCTTTGTTTGTGGATTATTCATTTTATTCTGACTTTTATCTGAATTGTTTCTAAATGACCCTTATTCCAGAAGACTGATACAGTCTCTCTACAGTAGACAGGACTCAGATGCCAGCTTCTTGTTGGTGTGATCGCATGAACTTTTAAATTTCATAGCTCATGTTTGTTTCAGTTGGAAGTACAATTACAATTTCTTTTCTTACGAGATTTTTACAGGCGACAGGTCTGTGAAATGTATATGGGCTAGTGAGCCCTTAGTGTCTTTTCTTCTCATTTCAGACCAGGGGAAGATGCTTTTTCTTCTTAACATTCTCTCCCAGCACTCTGAATTAGAGATTTATTTGCAACGAAAAATCAATTAGTCCTAAATTTATTCATGGATTTCAGGTCCAGCGATCAATGCAAGTCCACTCAGTGGGCTCAAGGGGACCCAGTTCATCCCAGTTAATGTGTCTGAAGGGGAATTACCATTGATGCTGTTTTTTTCCCTTTAGGTCAGAGATCAGGCCTTCCTGCCATGTACTGCAGCAGCCACGAATGACTTCACCCTGGAGCTACCCAAACTGCACCTGGAGACCTTTTCAGAGGAAGGGCTGAAGGGCAGGCCAGAAGCTGCAGCATTTCAGGTTAGAGTCTAAAATAATCCTGTTTCTTGTTTTCATTTTTTGCAACTGAGAACAAGAAGCTAGACAGCTCTGAATGTGTGGAGAACAAAAAAGCTTCAAAACTCTTGCAGTCAACAGTTGAAAGAGAAATAATTTTCATATATACTGTTGGATGCAGTATTTCAGAGATGATGTGAACTTTTAATTTTTCAGTTATAATTTTAGATAACTGACAGGAATATGACCATGGAAAAATGCAAATTCAATATTTGAAAATTAATATAATTCTATCGAACGCCCCTTTCCTCTCTTTATTTTAAGCAAGACAAATAAAAAATGGGGGGAAAAAAAGACAAGATTTTCATGCTACTACTTGATCAGTATGACATTTTTTTATATTTCAGTTTTAAAATTAACACTGATTTTTACCATTCATAATTTTAAATAAACTGCTATTTGGAATACTTTAGTATAGGAGCTATTTTGTTCATGTAGGTTTAAAAACTTACATGTTTCAAAATGCTAATTTCATTACGAGGAAAAGGAAAAAAAGAGAAATGAACTGAAAATGTACATATTTTCAGCTCTGAAAATGGGTTCTGTGTGACGCCTCCTTACTGTTTTTATTTAGTCTTCTCCTGTAACAACTGTGCCTTAGTCTTTAGAGCTGTACAGAATACATTACTGTTAAAGGCATAATATTCTGTTTTCCCAAAGAGAGAACAAAAGGAAGAGTGAATACATACTTCATTGTGCTCTTCTGTCAGAGAGAGTAAAGGTAGTCAAGTAAAGTGCAAGGACGTCAGACAGTGCAAGTATTGCATAATGTGTGTACTTTTCCTGTAGTAAATTTAAATTAATTTTAAATTTATTGTAGATTTTCTGTTCTAAATGCAGTAGATAATTGCAGGAACAGGGTCACAAGACCAAACATTCAAGAAAGGCAGACTCTAAGTTGGAAGTTTCTCACTGTTGCCCTCTTGCATGCATACATTTCAATATGATAAAGATTTAAATTACATGTGTATTATCATGTTTCCATAATAAAGTAGCGATATGTAGCACCTTGAGATTCCCATGAACCTTACTTAGCAGAGCTGTATGTCTCTAGGAGAGCTAGGTTGCAAATGCTTCCCCAGTACAGTGATGATCACTTTTAAAGCTGTGCAAAAGACTCCACAGGCGCATCTTTTCTGAAAGAATCTATCATGCAAATCACCAGCTTTTAAATACTACTTTTCTAATTTGGGAGCCTATTTGGTGATACCTGCTTCTTTTTTTTTTTTGTTTCATCACAACTTCCATTCTTTTTTGACCTTCCAGTGACTGCAGAAGCATTTCCAAGACAGCTTATTCCTTCTTTCTTTCTAGAAAGATGATGAGAAACAGTAGTATAAAAAGTTACATTTCACATTTGTACAGAATACTTTGGGTATGACTAACACATATTAATATATGTGCTGGATAACTCACTGGTATTGTAAACCTACTTTTTGTTCACCTGACAGCTTCAGTTACTCTTGGTTACTCAGTGCATACACAAACAGCACCAATGGTTCAGTTTGTATCACTGTGAAGTTCTTTTTCTCCTTCCCTTTCCCCTTCTCCTTTTCCCTTTCACTTTTTTTCCTTCCCCTTCTCCCCCTCTTCCTCTCTCTATCTCTGTTGCATTGTGCTTGTTTGATAACTTTCTAAGCACATTGTAGAGATTTTATTATAAAACTTTCCTTTTATAGCTAATTGAGTTAGCTAATTGATTTAAATTTCGTTTTATACAAAACTATGTTAAGGACAATCCTGTAATCTTGAATGAGGTAAACAGTAATCACTTTATGGACACTTCTTATTGAAACCAGTGGAATTGTTTGCATGCATGTTCTCTAGAACTGCTGTAGTTAGTCTGTCACAAGTACAGCTCAGTTAAAGGCTTTGTTATCTGCAAGTGTTAGACACAAGGAGTTTTTTCCCAGGTCTAAATTTATTGTTAATTGATGGTATGCTTTTTTAAGTTGCACGACAAATTAAGATCTTAAATTAGTGTGATAGGGATGAAGCACTGACTATCAGAAATGTTGAGTACTCCCAGAAAATGACGTTCTATTTTTATTATTCATGCATCCAGTTTGTAATAGGTGTCTGAAATTAGTAATTAATTATATATCCATTGGTCCCTTCTTCAACGTAAGGAAGTGGTTTGCCTCTTTTAAAGAATTATACAGTCTAGTTTAAACCTTTAGGTAATGAAATGAAATATTTGTGACACACAGTTCCATGTACGTTCTCCAAAGCTTGCACTTTATGTAGTAGCTCTTAAATTGACAAATTATGTAGTAGGTTGAAATGTTAAGTTATTTAACAGGAATATCCTTACACTGAGTATCTTCTAAAGCCCCATGCAAGTAGTGGAAGCATGACTTAATTTGTAGGCATTTGTTGAATTCTGGAGGACTGCAGTAGAATTGTTATAATAGTTTGAAAATGTCACTTCAATTGGATAAGTAATGAAAAAAGTGTAATATCTCTAAGATCAAAATATGATTGCTATAGCTTTGATAAAATCTCACCTGGTATTTAATTGCTGTGAAGAATGTTATGTCACAAAGTTGTGTTGTTACTTAAGTTTGAAAGTGGAAAATTATAGTATTGTTTTCAATCACCTGAAACACAATGAACACAGGATTTAAGGTGTGCTGTTCTGGCCATGCCCAAATGTTCCCAATGGAGACAAAAAGTGGAACCATATGTGAAGCCTCCAATGAATGCAGGATATAGGGTTAAAAAAGCAACTAAAATGACATGCTGTTGCTAATTCTAGTAGTCTTGCTTGGCAGATGACTAGTCAAATTTACAAGTAAAGGTTATCAGCTCTTTATATAATACAAAATTCAATTGTATTACATCTTTAGAAAGAGGATAAGGTTACTTAAGTGTAACTCTCTCTTCTGAAGGAGTTTATTGGCTCACAGAAAAAGTGGTCATTCAGGAGATTAATTCTGAATTGTCTCAAGTAATTTTACATCAAATTTGTAATTGATAGTAATGCCTGTAAGGATTTTTACCTAAAAACAATTCAAAAAGCCCCCAGATAAATCATATGAGATTTAAATGTTCATGTATAAATAATTAAGCATCAGTATATTATTACTGTAGGTTTCTTCTGTTTGGAGATGTAGATACAGAAGGGTAAAAACTGGTATGAAAGAAACTTCTTGAAGCAAATTTAAGTACCTCAGACACATATGTTAATGTTATGTTTTAAAGAAATTATAGTTAATTTATGCTAAAATGGTGTCTAAATATTTATCAGCATGCTACAACCTGTCTGAAGACATGACTCCTGACACTAGCTGAACACAGAAAAGGAACCAGAAAAGGACTTGGGAGTGCTGGTCAACAGCAGCTGCACATGAGCCAGCGTGTGCCCAGGTGGCCAAGAAGGCCAGTGGCATCCTGGCCTGTATAGTTACAGTGTGGACAGCAGGACCAGGGCAGTGATTGTCCCCCTGTGCTCGGCACTGGTGAGGCTGCACCTCAGATCCTCTGCTCAGTTCTGGGCCCCTCCCTCACTCACTACAGGACAGACATTGAGGTGCTGGAGCACGTCCAGAAAGGCACAGAGGAGCTGATGAAGGGTATGGAGCGCAGGCCCTGTGAGGAGCGGCTGAGGGAGCTGGGGTTATTTCGCCTGGGGACATGGAGGCTGAGGGGAGACCTCATTGCTCTCTACAACTGCATGAAAGCAGTCAGGTTGTAGTCAGTCTTCTCTCCCAGGCAAGTAGTGGCAGGACAAGAGGACATAGGCTCAAACTGTGCCAGGAGAGTTTCAGGTTGGACATCAGAAAGGTGGTTAGGCATTGGAATGGACTTACCAGGGAGGTTGTGGAGTCACCGTCCCTGGAAGTGTTCAAGGTTATGGCACAGTGCTATGATTTAGTTGGTGCGGTGGTGTTCGGTCAAAGGCTGATGATCTTTGAGGTCTTTTCCAACCTTAATGATTCTGTGAGTCTCTCCTCCAGGTGGGTTTGAGGTGGGTAAGTTTTCACTTTGTTTTGTCTGTCTCTGTTTTTGTCTCTCTCTGCCACACACTCCTGTGCTCTGCTGCCTGTCCCTGTGTCCCCTCTGCACCCTCCCCACTGCACATGTGTCCTCCTGGCCGTGTACTTGCTGCTGCGCGTACACCGACCACGTGCATCTGCTCTCTGGTGCTCTTGCTTTCCCTCTTGCTGCGTGTCTGCTCTCTCTGCCCTACATACTCTTGTGCTTTCCTTCAGTCAGCATCTGCCTGCTACTCTGCCTGGGTCTCTCTCTCTCTTCTGCTTCCTGTGCCTGTCTTTCCCACTCTATCTTACTTGCTCTGAGTCAGTCTTTCTGTCCCTGCTGTCCCTCTGCCTCTCCCTCTCATCTGCTCCATCTTGCTCTCTTTGTCACTGTCTTCAGCAGGTATCCCTCTGTTCATGCAGGTTTAGAAAGTCCACATGGGATTTGTGTGTACTTCTTTGCCTTTCTTAAGTGTTTTGAGGTAATTTAAAATGAAAAATGCAGTAATAACATGAAGACTTATAGTGCTAGTAGTAATACAGTCAAGTACTGTCGTATCTTCAGTGTTAGCATATAATCATTATAAATTTATGAAGAAGTAGGTTCTTAACATTTTTGCATTCATGCATGATTTAGTCATGCATTATCTAATTGTGCTGTCCGTCCACTTTTTCTAATTAATCGGGCAAACATAAATACAGTTTTAGGAGCTTCCTAATTTGTATTTATTTTCACTTGTTTATTAATTTTCAGTTTATGCTTGATAGATTAGAAGGTGAAAGATATGCATAATTCGGCTGATAATGTTCCTCAAAATAATAAACACTTTCTCATTTATGTGTTTGCTTGTTAATAAAAAAGTTCTTACCAAATTGAGGAAGCAAGTGATTTCAAGAGTAACATTATAATTCTGTCATCAGATTTTATTCTCTGCACAGGACATGTCTTTCAAATATAAATCAGTTCTGGTATGAGGACTTAATGAGATGTATTAATTGTGAAGTAGCTGCTTAAAGCTGTATTATTAGTACTTTAAATCTTGTCCTTCTGTCATAGAGCCTCTCTCTTTTATTTTTTTTATGGCATGGCTGTTAAAAGAAAAAAATACTTTTTCTCTTAATACTTCAGAAAGAAGAAACATTTTTAGAGAGTCTTGAAGATGCAACATGCAATCTGTAGTGTTGTCTTTTTACTTACACCATTTCAGTGGCCAGAATGCTGCCTCCTCTGGAATCAGATTGCTGTGTCTTGTCAGGTAAAACTGGGTCTTCATTCTTGGTGAGTTCAACAGCTGCTATCAACAGCAGCTGGACTGCCCTCTCTGCTCCTAAAGGACTAATTTCTTCTTCACCTCTCCAGAAGGACTGATTTCTTACCTAGTGTCAAAATACAGTGCTTCTGGACTGACCACAAGCATGTGTTTCAGTACACTGTTTAAAGAGAGAAATGATTCTTTATTGCTCTGCTGCTACTTTACACTTGCACTTTGAGTTGAAATACTCATAAATAAGTAAATGTTTCAAACGCATTAGAGTGGGATGACACCTTGTGCGACCCTTTTGCAGATTTCAGTTTGTAAAAAATAAAGTTGGTACAGGATTTAAGTAATAATTAACAACTAAGCAATAATTAACAACTAAGTCTGAATAACCGGATTGAAGAGGTATAACATGGAGAACTCTAATTTAATCCTGAATGCGTTAAGCTGGTGTCTGGAGTCATGTTGTATCATGCTGCTAAATATTTATAAACCATTTTAACATAATTCAACTGTGATTACTTTAAAATATAAGATTAATGTGTATTAGGAAAATATTGCTGAAAATGTGAGACATCTTCTAAATGCCTTCAGTGATGTTTAAAATTTGCCTTCTGTAATCTGAATTTCACACTGCTTTACCTTTCTGTAACTTAACTGTGTTCCCAACTTCCTTTCCTCTTCACAGCATTTCTGTTAGCAGTCTTTTCCTCCCTATCCCCTATGAGCTCTCTCCTTTCCTCATTTCCCCTCTCCTTATCATTAGCCTCTTTCCCTCACTTTCTCAGCCACCTTGCACTTTTTTGTTTCTTCACATGCCTTTCTTAATTCTAATAAATCACTACAGATTACATGAAGAACCTTCTCAGAGGGCTTTGTAGTTAATTTGTGCACTGTTTCACTCTAGCCATGCTAAGTCTTGGCCCTATGGACTATATATATATAAAAATCAGTGTCTGTAATCACCAATTTATCAACTGCTGAAAGCTCTCTTTGTGCCTACGACCCTACTAACTCTTGTCCAGCCCCCTTCATAAGCACTGTTAGTTTTGTAAAAACTTTCCAGCTGCGAGGATGATTATCTTGATTATCTTGAATGCCAAAGTTAGTATATAATCATTTAACCTTTCAGTAACTTTCCTTAATGGAAAATTTCCTTTCTTGACCCTATCAAGCAATCATGTGTCTGCCTTTGTCCACTTAGATGTTTTCATACATTTATATCTGTTTCATGTGGATGATGTCTTAGGAATTATGTATGCTAATATGCAAGAAAGGTCTGTAAGAACTGTGTAAAATATGATCTTAATTCTCTAAGTTTATTTATTTAGTTTTGTTTCTGCTTGTAATCCTGGGATTCTTTTTTTTCTGGCTGGTTACCAGGTTGCTGTATCTTATAGCAGGAAACATCTTTCTTGTTTGCTACTCACTATTTTTTCATTAGAAAAATTACTCTAGAGTCATGGTGATCTCAATATATACCCAAAGCTGCCTCAGTGAATAAGGGCAGACTCCTAATAGCTGTAACTACAAAAATAATCATTCAATCACAGAAGATGTCAAATATAGTTTTCACAACACCTTGTTAGGCAGATTTTCTTATTTCAGAAATCAAATACCTCAGAACTGTATGGGTTTATCTGTGCACAGTATCTTCAGAAAAGGAGTAATTTTACCAGCTAACAACTGTGTAACTTTGATGTGAATGTATTTTTTTAAAGAGTATTCAGTGTGTACCACTGTACCACAGATGAATCCATTAAGAAGAGTGGATGTTTAATTGTTGATAATTATTTGGTTTACAAATTAAATTCATGAAGTGAATACCATGAAATATTAGGAATTGTCTGGAGTCTTACTTTTTTTGTACTGGTTCTTTTAATTTTAAAAACTAAGAAGAAATGCTGAGCAAGTGAGTCTAAGCAATAGAAGTTAATAAGGCAATAGACTTTATTACACAAATGTTTAAGTAGCAGAAACAGAATAATTTTCTATTCTTAATTAGATTTAAAAAACCCCCTTCTTCAAATGCTGAAACTTTTGTTTAGTCTTTTTTTTTTGCTGAACTACGTAGTAATCCATTATTATAAAACATATGTCTCTCTCCTTGTTATTCTTACCAATTGCTTACAGAGCAAGAAAAAATTATTAAATATTGCACTATTTTAGTACAAGAATTTCGGAATGGAATCAAGGGAGAAATTTCTGCCCAGATACTGCATTTGGTGGGCCTTGTAGTTAAGGACCTGGAAGAGGAAGGGTTATCTGCAACCTGAGTGAGTTTATTATGGCTTAGTGATTTGCTGATTGATTTCATTTGCTGTCAGTTAAGGCTCTCTTAATGTCAGCTTTCTTTGCATAATGCCTTGAAATAAAGACTGATGAAGATTTTTCAGATTGATGCCGCTTACATAAACTGACCCTGATTTGCCCTTCTGCATGACAATATAAGTGACAGCAGTTAGACAAAAATATAGCAATGAATATGCAACTTATGGATTAAGAAAAATACAGTAAGCCTTTCAGAATATAAAACTAGGCATAAAAAACCAGACTGTTCTCTTATTTCCACAGTTAACGTGCATTGAAGAAGTAGACTGGGATGCCATCCCAAATGGTATACTGCAGAAGTGAAATTAAAAAAGGACAAGTTTTGAAAGGATTAAAAATTAACCTGTTTTGTTTTACCAAATTCTAACCATTTGTCACTAATTTATTTTGGTGAGGGCTTTTCTTGATTATTTTTTGGTAGTGTTTTGTTGTTATTGGGTGGTTTTGGGTGTTTTTTTAGTGGAAAGCATTGTGTAGATTTTGTTTCATAAATTCACATATGATATTACCTGCAAATTTTATTTTTTATGTTGTTATTTTGCAGGAATCATAGCAAGCTATTTTGTAGCTCTTGTCTTGATTTTTCAGTTACTGAATTGATTACTTGTCAAGTGACATGTGTTGCTAGTGTCCTAAGATCTCTAAATTCCAACATTATATTGGACTATGAAAAGCTCAAATTCTTAGGATTCATAAAACCTTTGCTGTTGGTGTTCCAGGACTAATATTAAGTAGGGCACTCAATACTTGCCGATTGCAGTACCCAATGTCATTGTAGTATTTTAAAACTCTGCCTTTGTTATGGTCTCTTCCCTTATTTTGCTCTCTCCCTGTTAGAAGCAAAAAGGTGGTGAGAAATTAGGGAGTGAGGAGAGAATGGAGATGGCTGGAGGGTGCTCTAATTAATGGAAATAAAGTGAATGTGGAAATGTTGTGTAAACCTGAATAATATGGATACACAGCCTTCATATTGGCAAGTTTACTGCAAAGGATTGGATTTTTTATGGCTTTTAAGAAGATAATGTCTACAGAATGACAAAAATTTGACTATCCTCCTGAAACCTTGATAGAGGTTAAGATTCCTCTGAATTGCTTTGAATATCATGTTCTTTTTCGATATAAGTGCAGTTGTAAAGTAAAGATCAGGAGGGAACAGTCACCCCTTCCACCTGTGCAGGCAAACTTACGGTGTACATTTAATGCCTGAAGACTGTATTTTAGTTCTTATCTCTCTCTCTGTTAAGAGGCAGATTGTGTATTCTTTTTCAGTAGCAGCACCCATTGGTGGGTCGCTTTCTTCCTGATTGTATCTTCATTGACAAATACTAAAGGGAGACATCAGAAAGCACAGCCTTATGCCAATGCCACAGTGTATAGTGTCAGACTTTCCCTACATTCAATTTTCCAATCTCAAGTGAATATTTTTGGGTTTGGATTAATACTGTGCGAGCTAAAGATTATAAGTTGAAGTTTAAATTCTCAGGTTTTTACACTAGCTTGCAAAGACCACGGGACTGGGTTTTGAGCAGAGATTCTCCACATGTCAAAATGTGATGTTTATCTGTACCTTGGCAAAGGTCACTATCCTAGATGCTTGATTTGTTCTGCCTTTATTCCACAAGAGACTTGCTGCAAATTTTACTCCTTTGGGAAATAGACTGTGGGACTGAATAAACATTTCATGTCTAGAGGGCACATAGAATACCAGTGAACTAGTTGTCCCTGCTTAAAAACAGATTGGGCAGGGAAAA
The DNA here is from genome assembly GCA_013400975.1 of Atrichornis clamosus. Classification (NCBI taxonomy): domain Eukaryota; kingdom Metazoa; phylum Chordata; class Aves; order Passeriformes; family Menuridae; genus Atrichornis; species Atrichornis clamosus. The sequence continues at coordinate 163,546 of WBMZ01012532.1, forward strand.
TTAAAAAAAAAAAAGAAAGAAAAGAGTATAAAAAACAGGGCTAAAATGTCTCCAGAATTTCTCTCAGCCTTCACCATTTTAGTTGACAGATCTTCTGAAAAGAATTCGTGTTTTTATATTCAACACCCATTTATTCTCCCACTGGTCTTTGAACCCAAATAAAGGTAAGCATTTTCACATGAATCGTGGAAAAGACTTCTGCAGCTTAACTACACATTTTCTGAAAAATGTTTTTTTTAGGTTTGTTTTGAAAATGGCTTCTACTATTTCATTGAATGTTAATATGCTAATGTTAATAAATATTACCAGTTTACCTTCTTTATACTAGTCATGCTTTGGCATTGACTGTCATAATCACCTCCCATTCTTGGACAACCCATCAGAAGTTTCTTTTCAGGTTGCTTTCCTCATTTCTGAACTACAAGAGGGTAAAAACAGTAGAAATCATCTATAGTTTCTAGAGTTTGTAAGCTATGGAAGTGATTTCTCTCTTACCACCATTCATAGGCACGATTACTCATAAGTGACCTAGTAGAGCAAGTAGTAGTCCAGCTCTGAAAAGTGGATAAAGGGGGTAGCAACCAATTAACATCAGAGGTAGTTTGAAAAACACTACTCTCTTAGGTGTTTTTAAGTTAGAATGCCCAGAGATTCTTGGATAAGAACCAGCTGCTTTGGTTGATCCACCATTAAGGTCACCACTCAAGTGCATGGCACTGTGATACCTGCAGTCGTTACCAAATTTGGTAAAAAGATTAGGAATGACTTTCTCAATCTCATTACAATACCCTATGATATGGGATGTTTTAATTCTAATCCTTTTAGTGAAGAATACTTTATGCTTTCTAGGCAAACTCATCTCACCATTGCCCATCCTCCTCAGTTTTCTCCTTTCACAGTTGCTATAAGCATCCAGTTTTATAAACAGAATTCAGGAATTCACTTTATCTCTTACGCTTCTAAGGAATTGGATCTAATTGTTGACTATTGGCCAGGCTAGGGAAAGGATCTTACTTGGCAGGCTCCCAAACCCCAATCTGAATCATATTCTGCAATCTACATGAAAAATAAAAAGTGGACACATTTCCCATTTTGAAAATGTTTTAATCTACAATTAAAAAGCTTCTTCTTGTGGCCAGAAGTGAATAATCTATATCCCTTCATAGCTCTAGTCAAAATATTTAGGGAAATGTCTATACTGAGTGCAGATTTTGTGGGGTAGTCGTTTTCTACTGTTGGAGACAGCAACAGACTTTTTGTACACTGGTTAAAACTAAATCAGTAATCTTTTCACAAGTAAATCATATTTCTTCGCTAAAAGTAATTAAAATTGGTCTTACTTAACAGAGCATTATTTAAAACCAATGAAAAACCAGTATTTTAATTTTCAGTAAACTAATGTGTTGGCAAATAGTTGAATAGTTACTTACGTTGGATAGTTTGTGTACAGCATTTCAAAGAGCAGAAGAGTTTTTCAGATCTCGCATGTACCTTCCATGTGAAATTGCTTCAGATTTTTCTACTTAATAACTTGATAGATTAATGCCTGCTTCTCTCCTTAAATTGTTCTCCTACACAGTCACCTATAATTAATCAATAGATTTTAGACAATTAAGACTTAGTCTTTGGGTAACATTTATAAAAATGGTCTTGTTATATAGGATATCATATCTATATGTAGGAGTTCCTTAAAATAAGAAAGATTATGCTTTTTAAAATTAATTTTACTACCATATATTTGGTTGTGGAAAACAGGATTCTGTACTTCAGCTTTTGAGCATCTTTTCTGGTTCCAAGATGCCACTTCAACAGGCCAAAAGCAGTATCATCAAGATTCAGACAACTTATACTTTCACTTGGTATTTCACCTGCATTTTGATGAGAAGTTTTACTTGCTTCTTTTTCCTCAAGACTGAATGTGTGATGGGACACTATCATGTTTTACAGTAAAACTGCATCCTGACTTTTCTGTAGTGACTGCTGCTGTTTGGTTCTTCTCACCAGTGGTCATATATTATGATCACACTAAGTAGATTTTCATACTTACAATTGAGGCACTTTAATGTGGACTTTATAGTAGTTTCAGTGACTACTCATCCCTCTTTCTTTCATCCCTGTCTAGAATATACACTGCAAGAGAAACTGTAGATAGGGTACCAGCCTGAAACTTCTTTCAGTTTCCTTTTCTTTCTCACTAAAACCACTTACTTGAAAAATTCTCTTCCTTCCTCACAGACTGAAATACTCTTTTTGAATCAAGACTGTGCAAGAAGATAGTAAGAGTGCAATGTAGTGGTAACATTTCCCCCATTGCTGTAGCTTAAACTACAAGTTCTTTGGGGCAGGGATTGTTTCTCCTTCACATTTTGCATGCAACTTGTCCATGTGCTTGACTTTGTGCAACAAGACAGTGAGAATGGTCTTTGCATGTAAACATTATTGGCCTGTAAAAACCTACATTTCCTTAATTTTCTTAAGTGACAATTTTCTTGTATGATCCAGAGATATTTTTAAGTAGTCAAGCCTGCAGGTAGCTCCTTTACTATAAAATTTTCAGGATGCTTTCTACCTGTTCATATCAACTAAACACATTGGTCTTAATTTATCTGTTTCTAAAGTAATTGAGGTAATTTCTGAAAATCTTACACTTTGTAATAGTTTTCGTGGCAATTGTTTTTATGCCCATTCTCTTTGCTTTCCAGTAGAAGCACTTTCCCTTCCGTCGCTGTCAATTTCAATGCTCCCTTTTCAATTTTCTTGTAGGAAGTCATGTCATTACCTCTTGCAGAGTATCTAGCCTTTTATTTAGAGCTTCATTCCCTTGAGCTATCCTCTGAGACCTACAGGGTAAAGTAATTGTTACTGAAGTGAAGGGGATAGAGTTAGGCCCCGTGTGTGGCACTGAGTCAGCTTTCGGTGGGGGGGAAAAAAAAAGTTGTAACAAAACTGACCTGCTTTTTGGCACATTTAAATTGTGCATGCCACGCTTGAATGGAACTGAACAAAAAGTTTAGTGTTGAAATGAGATACAAGGAGAATAGATCATTAAAGAAGTGCCAAACAGCTGCAAAAGTGCAATTTTGCTGAATGCTGTTTCCCTTGAGGTTTTTTCCCAATACCAGAGAAGCTGCTGTATTTATATCCTCCACTGATGCCACTAGACATTTTGGACTATGGGTCAAGGCAGACAGGAGGGTTTTCGCATGCTAAAACGTATGGGGCAAATTAATTTTAATCCTTTCCTCTCCAAATATAGCTCTCTTAAGTCTCTAATAAATATCCTGAAATCTTGTTTCTGAAAACAAAAAGTAATTGATATATGTTTTGTTTTCTGGACTCATTTTAATGAATCTTTTTTATGTCATTCCAAAGCAAGGCAGTAATGACAGGCATGCAGAACTCCACTCCATGGAGTTTTTGCTTTCACACCAGTTGTTTTTGCCTGAATTCCACTTCAGCCAAATTCTGCACCAGAAATTACATTCTTAGACTTTTCAGATTCACATATAAGCAGTTTGTTATACTAGAGTAAATCTTTCATTCTTCTGAAGTCCTTTCATTATTCTTTCAATTGTTCTTTTTTATCTTTTCGTATATGTAGTTATTGGGTAATTTACTACCTGTTAGCACTGTGTTTAGTTGAAGAATTCCTAAAGGGAGAACCAAGCCGTCAAATCTGAATTTCAACTTCTCTGCACATTTTTGGTTTTTAAAGTACATTGTGTAAAGTAGATGTTGTTGTTACTCTGACTGCTGCAGCTGATGTTACAAAGTTAATGCTTATATTGTCAGGCTCTTAGTCTTTTTGACACCTTTTAATAAGCATCATTTCAGCATAAGGTCTCCTTCCTTTAATTTCATTTCTTCCAAACATGAGATACAGGTCTATGATAACATCAGGCCCAATAAATCCTGAGTTAATATTACAACATGGATATAAAAATAAAGAAAACTGATTCTTAATGATTTGCTGTTTTATGTGTAACTTCAGAGTAGTGTAAAACTTCAAATGGAAATTTTCATTCGCTACTATTTGTAACTCATAATCCAAATAATTTTTTTAACTATGTTCTCAATAGCCAAACATTAAGGACAAGGGAGACAACATGTGGAGTGTTTTAATTTGGAATTTAAAAGGCCTTTTTTATAATGTATAATAAATACATTAACACTTTGATGAGAGGTCTACTGCTGATTTGCATATGCTGATCTATATATTTCTTGTTGTATGTTTCTACTGTAACTTCAATGAGAACAGCTAAAGTTTGAATAACCATTGCATTTCATAAATTAATTGGTTTTCTTTTTGTGTTTCCAATTCCTTGAAGATTGTTATTAATTTGTCAGTATTAGCCATTTTTCTCTTTAAATAAAGTTCTCCTGATCTATCAGTCTTGTAAAATTGCAGCCAGTAATACATGCAAAAGCTGTTTTACAACATCTATAGTACTCTGCAGCTGCAAATTACTGGTTCTGGAAATGGTGTACAAAACTAGGCAATGATTGGTTGTTCAAAAGGATACATGATAACAGAAGGAATGTCAGAAAAAAATGGGTTTACATGTCCCCTGGAGAACTGTCCTAAGCTTAAGTGTTCTCCATCGTTTTAAAGATTAATATGAAGAAGGAAAGCATAGCTTAAATATTGCTCTTTTGCTCTGATGTTCACTCGTTTATAGTTTATAAACAGCATCAACTTAGTTTGTTTTACTTTTACTATCAGCTTTGGTTTCTCATCTTCACTGACCTGTAGCCAAAGCCAAAACTTTCTGTGCATGCCCTCATATTACAGATGAGACATCTGTGAACAGGTCATAAAGCACTTTTTCCACTCAGAATATTCAGGGGCCCTTCCTCTAATTGGATAAAGATCTGAAATTTAAAATACTTTATTCCATCAATAACAGTGGATTTTTAGAGAGTTTTCTGATTTACTTTGTACTCAGAGATGGTTAAAGTGCTCTTAGGGATTCTGTAGATAGGGATACTGTTTTAAATGTTCAATAGCTGTAAAAAAAGAGACTGTTAGAAGTACTTAGGCTTAAAATAATTTATCCATTGAAAGCTATATTTGAAAATGGAACTTGGGCCCTTTTGCAAAGTCTGTTCCTAGTCCAGGAACCTTCAGCATAAAAGCATCCTCTTTCTGTGCTAACCTTAGGAATGTATTTTTACCTTATGAGTTATAGCCAGTTATCTGGGAAATCATACATCTGGTTTCGTAAAGATGCCTGTGTTTTGTCTCCTCCCACACTGAAGACACTTTTGGCATTAAAAACACTCCTGCCATTTGCTTCTGCTATATCAGGAGCACATGATGTAGAATGTTGATGTCATAAGTAATAGTGACAACCTCTGTAAATTAAAGCATTTTGTGCATTGAAAAGAAAGGGAGGAGATCACTGTAAAAAAGCATTCAGCACCTGATTATGTCCTCTTTCTGTCTTTGATTAACATGCAGCAGTTACTTAAAATTTGTTCTCTTAAAATTGACAATCCTATGTAAATTTCAGCCATTAACTTGGACCATGTTCCATCCCTAGGATGACTTTGGTATCACTGAATTAGGTTGAGGTTGGAAGGGACCTCTGGAGGTCATCTGATCCAAGCCCCTTGCACAAGCAGGGACACCTAGAGGCAGTAATGTTTAAAATCAGTATTCTTCAACTCCACTCTTTCTGTGACCTCTTTGATTAAGTCTTCTCCCCACTAACTTCCCTACAATACTCATCTGTCTGGAAATGTTTGGACTTTTTGAAATGAGTTGCAATAATTTTTGTTCCTGTAAGGTTTAGGGATCACTGCATCTGGCCTTTCTGAACAGAAGTCATTTTCTGGTGTGTATTCTTTAAGCATTTGGTTTGTAACTGAAGACAAATTTTTATTGTTTTAGGGTCTGTTTCCAGTTTGCATGTCACACTCTAATCAACACATTCAAAACTAGAAGTACTTGCTTAAATGCAGACCCTGCAGACGTGTATGAATGCCAAATATTATGTTATAAAAAGTAATCACAAGTGTTGCTGAAACATCTTATTGTTATGTGTACTTAAAAAAGAAAAATACGTCTTACTGCTCTGTGTACTTAAAAACAAAAGAAAACACCCAAGTGGGAGAGGAGAAAATTTCTACAAAGCTAGATTTGCCTTCTGGGAAATTCTACCAACTGACTTTCTTGATCACAGAACAATTTCCAGAGCTGCAGATACATTTGTATCTGTAATATTCAAATAGGTATCTAAATTAAAGTTCTGAACTCCTTTACAGATGCGTTTAATCATTAGGTGGCAGATCTTAAACTTGCAAGTGGCCATGTTCTATGCCCATTCCCTGTGTATCAAGCTTTCTGCTAAGTATTGTTGAAGTCAGATCCATCATCCAATCAGATCATCATTCATTGACTGACATGAGTTACTTAAAATCATTTGTGCCTTCCAATGGCACATCTAAAAACCCAATGTATTTGCCTTTCTCCATATGTCATGTAGAATAAATGTTGTGCTCACTGGTGCCATCCACTGGAAGACTCAAAAATATTGCTTGCTCTAACCTGTCTGTTCCTGAGCAAGAGACACCTAACCTGACCCTGGCTTTTTGCTAGGGAATTGGGATATACTGGAAAGGGTGTGTACCTGTGGGTGCATAAATGCAGCTTTCTACTCGGAAAGGACTCATTAGTAGCTGCAAACCCACTTCCTTCTGGACTAAAAAGAAATCTAGATTGTTAGGAAAAAAAAATTGCCATGTCTGAAAATAAAAGCTCACAAATACATTTTTCCTAGATTGAAAATTTTCAAATCCATTAAACAAGAGAACAAATTAAATACCTGAGTAGGTCAGCAAGGAATTAGAAACTGCTGCTCTAGATTGCTACATGGACTTACATTGCCTGTGGAGATGTAGGATGAAGCCATATAGGTTAGTGGCTTCACTAGCTTTGTAGTAGCAGAGGTAAAAGGAAGAAGTTAAGGAAGTGTCTCTATACATTCTAGTTCAGTGAAACCTTTAAATATCATGTGTGAAGTAATCAAAGCAACACATAAGATTTTTTCTGTGAGATTGGAGACAAAGCTTGTTGTGACTCAATAGTGTAATCCTTGTTTATGGGTCACAGATCCAGTTCATAGTTCTACTTCAACATATGTCTCATTTTTAATATGTGGGCCACTGCCATTTGGAGACTCTCAGGCAGTTTAATAGAGTGTAAGATATATCCACATTCTTGTTTTGTATTGGTTCTGAATAGATACAGCATTATAGTCATGTTGAATGTGAAATAAAAATATTTAAAAGCAGAATTAGAGCTGACAGTGGCAGAGTTATAGAGCTATGTGAATACGCTTTTAGGACTAGCACCATAGTATTTAAAACATTTTGGATATTCTTTCTGACGAGATAAGATATGATGGTGTTGATTTGCCATGGCAGTTCACAATGGAATAACTTGATTGATTTCGTGATGTTAACTTTTATTCTGAGAAGCAGTAATGTGTTTGAGAACAAAGAAAGAAAAATACTAAAAATCTTTGTGAATGCCTGTTTGTTGTACTAAGTTTATTTTTGTCTGTACCACAGACTTATTTTCAGAAGGTCAATTTCATATTATGTATGATGTGTTCTTACAGTAGCAACTTGCTACAAGTCATTTCAAAGGGGAAAACTGTATCTTATAAAATGTGATTAACCAGTTGTAAAGAAGACCAATAATCTCAACAGTGTTAGACTACTTAGGGTAGATAAAAAGTTACCAGTAATGTCAAATCATTTGTACTCTCTTGTGCTGCTAACTTTATTATCAGTCTGATCAATATTACACAATTGGGACATTCTTACACTATATACATGAAAACAATTACATTTTCCCAGCTATACTGTAATGAGATTATTTACTTTCAGAGATCTGTAAGTTTACTGTGTTTCTTTTTTTCTGGCAAATTAGTTTTCTTAACATGAAGTGGAAGGACTCATTTTGAAAGTATGAAAATTTACCTGAAATTGTGTAGTGATTCTTTGTAAACAGAAATTGAATGTGCACTGAGTCTTATAGTTAAATTGAATGAGAAATGATATCAGTTGTTCAATGCAGTACTGCATGTTTGGAAACAGCTCACTTTCTAGTTGGGGTGCACAGTTATTTACCTTTTCTCAATGCTGTTAATATTTCAGATTTTCAAAGAAGTACAGAATCCTATGTTAGAACTTTGTTTAAGTTCTGAGATTGAAATTTTGCTTGGCTTACAACTTTTGTTTGATTTCTCCAATTAATAAAAATTAGGTGTTCCGTAATGATTTTGGATGTATACTACTTGGCATTTAAATATAGCTTGTCTGGCACTGATGATTTATTTTACTTTTTAAAGGCCATGATTCAAAGTTTCATGGAAGTCTACCAACTTGCAGTTTCCAGAGTTGAAATATTACTGAGAGAAACAGAATCTCTTCAGCTTCAAATTGCAGCCCTAAAATCCAGGCTCCAAACAGCTTCGTGAAAGTGACCTTACAAATGGTAAGTCTGCTTTTCAAGTAATTTTTGTCAATTGGATGTGGTTTTTTAGCCAGTATCTGCCTTCATGCTGTATAGTGTCTGTAGGGAAATACAATAATATTTATCTATAAACATAAAAGAGCAATAAAACTAGTGTCAACAGAAACTTTTTTCTGAAGAGAAACGGAATGTTAAAAGTTAACACAGGTTTTAATTTTTACTACTGTATCTTCTACAAGGACCTGTTCATTGCTGCTGAAAAAGTATACATTGTGATTTCTTTAGTTTTGGCAGTACAGTAAATAGTTTCACTTTGGACCTGAGGAATTTAACATCTAGAGATGTAGTATGTTAAAACATAATGTTATTAAGTGCACATAAACAACGTGTTTATTAGGAGATGTGAATTTTTTTAGACAGTTTTGGTTATGAATAATACTTCTCACTTAAGTTAAAAGTTTAAAATCCAATTTCAGAAATAATTTCTGGTCTAAAAATATTGTTACCCACAAAAGTACTTGGATTAGTTTAAGGCTAGTAAGGTAATTCTTCAGATTAGAGATGTCACTCTAGGGGAATTACTGAATGCGGTTTTATTTGTGTCACACGGGTGGGAGGCTAGACGTATAAACTGTAATAAACATGTAGCCAAGTATCTCTACAATGAGACTGTGTAGGATGTGCAACTTGCATACAGTCAATTTATTTCTCCCCCATCTTTTCTTACTTTTTCACAGAGGATAAACGAGAAAGCTTTGGAGTTTGTTTCATTGTCTGTTGTTATTGCCGTTCCCTTCCTCCTTTCTCTTCTTTTAGTCTTGTATAGCAAATGACCATAAAGAAAATGAGGATTGTTTGTCTTTCTTTTTGAAACAGAAGATCTGTAAGAAGAGGGCTGTCACAATGCAAATGACATAAACACAGTGGTAAACATATATTCAAAAGCTGTGACTGTGGGTTTGGCTTTGGCTATTTCCTACAGAATTACATTAATTTCTTATCCTGCTTCTAACAGCACAATGCAAATCAAAACTATGTTAATCAGTGCTGAATTTCAGTTTTAACATCTGGAGGTGACAATTGTTGAATGAAAACTTTGTTTTATTTGTGACCGCACAACCTTTCTAAGAAATGAAATTACTTCACTGAAATTGCATTTTTACTCCTCCAACCAGACTCTTTTGATGTTTTCTGCTGGTTTATGTGCGTCCTGCTGAACCTGTGCCCAGTGTAATTGGACTGCTTTCTTGCCTGTTATGATTGCTTTTGTTGTTTAAATCAAGATGACCACCTGTGTACTAAAGATCGGGAAGTCTGCCAAACTTGCAGTAAGGTTTACTTTCATTTGGATTGAGAGAGCTTTTAGCAAAGATTATACTAGTCCTGTCTGTGAAGGGCTGTGCAGTGGTTTGATATGTTACAGTGAAAATCAGCTCTCCAATGCTTGTGATTGAATGTAGTGCTTTTTAAGTAATTTGTGTCTGCATGCAGGGTCAATGTGAAGATGATACTATTTGCTTTGTGAAGGGATCTATTGGCCCTCTGGGGAGAACAATAGTTCTTCCTTCAGATGCAGTTTAATTTGGATCTAGGCATAAGCATTAATAGGAAGTGGTTTAAAATTTTAATAGGCAAAAAAATTCAGAATGAGGGTCTCAAGTTGCCATGAAAAAAGTACAGGTGATTACAGTATATTTTGTAGTGTTTTAAGTTTTCTGTAAAACCTAATATTTGTAAAAGTTGTATTAAGCATGATTTTTACTAACTTCAGGCATCACAGCTTTGTGTGACTTAGCTTTTACTGTTCCAGTTGATAGAGTTCTGTTCTGATTTTGAGGAAGAAGTTCTGCACTAAATTTCTTTCTCTAGTAAAAAAAGTAGAACAGATCTTTTTGCTTATATTAAATGAAAGGAAGTAATGAGTTCTTGAGCATGTATTTGGTTTCAAAATTAGACATGCTTCGTTAGTTTTAATTCGCTATGTTCAATCATATATCCATCGCAGGAAAAACTTTACGTGGGGAGACAAACACAGCACTTGGACTGTGCAAGTTGCAGGCCTTCGTATGACATATGTTTGTGTTCCCTGAACAGTAACTATTGATCAGTGCTGAAATATATTTTTTAAGTCTTCCAGTTACGTATCATATGTGGACTCTTACCTTACCTTATAAAATGGGGGTTTATCCTACAATATTGTGGCTGTCTCTGGATGTCTTTTATGCTAGTTGTTTAAGGATCTTGCTCTCCCTATTGTCCATTGCAGGCAAGTTTGGGCCATTTATCAGTATTGACCTTTTCCATGTTCAGATGGTATTGCTTTCTTTATTGACCTGTTTCTACTGAAATTTCATAACCATGTCACCTTTCCTTCTATTCACCTATTCCTTCTATTCTAATTTGAAAAACAGAACTGATGCCATAAGGCATCATTGGTGATTCTAATTCGTCATCTTTTATCTCAGACTCTGAATTGACATCTCCATCCTCCAGTTTGCTTCTAGTCCAAGCCCTTTCCTTCTAGTCAATAGAATTTAGATTGTGAGATTTCTCTGTGTAATCATGCTAATGCCCACAGAGAGGAACAGGAAGGGATCCGACTATGATGCACGGAGGTGAGATGAACACCGAAAACACTGCTTATAGAGAAGAGGATTATGTGGGGAGAAGTGAAGTCAGTAGCAGAATGTCTCTGTATTCTTCATTACTGTCCAGCTATCTCTTTGTCCTACTCATCTCTGATGAATTTTCCTCTGTGCAGAGAAAGTCCCTGTGCATTTTTAATTCTTGCAACTCTTCAAAATTTAGTATGGCTGAAACACGTCTTCGGTTTTCTACCTGTCTTCTTTTCTTCTTTTTTTTCCTCCTTGTCTGTTGTTCTCTGTTCCTGTATCTCTCTTCTATTGGTTGGAAGGATTCCTGGTTGGCTGATTTGTTCCTTTTTTAACTTCTCCTGGTTTTTTGTTCTTTACTAAATGCTTCTGAAATTTCCCTTGCATTTCTAAAATGTCCTTTTTTTTCTGCTCTTAGGAAACTATTAACATTTTTTAATAGTCTTTCCTGCCTATTTCTTTCTCAGTGACATATGGTAGTATACAAATCATGCACTGGACTGTGCTGAATTCAGCTGCTTGTATTAATTTTAATTCTTCTTCAGACACACTAATTTACTACATACTTGCACATTCATTCAGAGTTGTTGTAGTAAGTAGACCTTGAACTGAGAGTTTGTAAGTGCTGTATTGTGCAGTAGTATAGTCATGAGCAGTTACTTTGTGGGTGCTGTGGGGCAACATGTCATCATATGTAGTCACATGGCAAGCATGTGAATCCGTGGTGTCCAAGGGGTTTTTGCTGCAAGCACAGTGTTGCAGGGTGTGGATGCAGTGACACTGTAGTTTCCAGTGTGACCTGACACACAGGAGAAGTAATGAATGGAATTCAGCTCATTACAAAATTTCTACAGAAGGTGTTCTTGTAACTTTCAGCACTGAGGTTTCGTGCCTGATGTCGGTACTGCTGTCATAACTTTAGGAATGTAAAATAATCTGGTATCAGTTCTGGCAGACAAAAGAAGCCACTTCTGTTTGTTATGACAAGTGGTCAGGTGCTTCTCTGATCCTGAATATACGCTGATCTGGTGATACTCCTTCCTTTTTTCCGCTTTCACCTCAGAATCAAAGGTGAATAGAAAATGAATGGGAAAATACAGTAATTTTTAAAGATGATGAAGAGAGAAAAGCTTTGTGTGTAGTGGAGAAGTGGAAATCTGGGGACCCAAAAGGATAACTTTACCTGAAATGAGGAGAAAGTGAGTTTCAGATGGATGAGAGGGGTGAAGTAAAGAGGTCTGTAAGAGAAGCAGAGTTCTCTAGCTAACTGTGAAAACAACTGTTGTCTTTTGATGCTTCTCCTAGCTGAGGTGAAAGTGAAATCACTCACTGGCTGATGTGGCTTTGTATCATATTTTTTTCACCACAGTATGTCTGTGTCTGCCCTTTGTCTGAAAATGTCTAGTGATATCACTTAAATTATTGAAAATACATAAATAGTGGATTTTGTTGAGGTGGGAGAAGCAAGTAGAATGATCTTTTACATGAAAATTATGTATTTGTTGTTGAGATCCTAGTAACTGACATATGCTCTCATGCTTTTGTGTTGAAAAACTGCATTAAGCAAAACATACATTTTTCTTTCTACTCAAAGCAGTCAGCTCTTAGTTCTCATGATCTGCTTGAACCCCATTCATGGAGGGTAGAGAGAAAAGAAATATCTGAAACTCATCAGTTAACTACTCCCCTGACAATTTCTTCCTACTTAACCAGCCTGGTCAGGGCTTTCTTTCCTTGTAAGTAAAGAAAAATCTGAGAGGCCCACAAGAAAAATTTCCCAACTATTGAGATGTTCATAGACCTGAAAGTGCAGAGAGGTCAGACAACCAAAACCAGAAAACTCTAAGCTTAAATTCTCTGTCAGACTGAATCCACCGAGCAGTAATATCTCCCAGAAATTATGTTTTTATTGAAATATTTGCATTTCTTGCCTTATTTTAAGTAATTTGGCATCACTTGCCAGCCTTACTGCGTAGCCAAGGAATGCGGGTATCCTAATGCAAATGCTCACCTGGTCATGTGGTATTCCTTACACAAGTAATAGTTGCAACTAAACCATATAAATCATGTACATAATAATAACACCACCACCAAAACCAACAACACCAATATTATAAATCATGTTAAGTAACTTAGGGTGAGGACAAGACATTAAAAAACAGTTAGAGTAACAGTTACAGTAATCCAACAACACATTTGCTATTTTGTAAAGAATACTTCCTTTCTGTGCAAAATTTTTTTGATACTCAATATTCTAGGTATGTGAACTTTAAACTTGTCAGACTGTTGTAACATATTTGAAAATTATAGTAATTTGATTAAAATGTTGCCTATAAGGCAAAAGGTTCAGTTAATAGAATCCATATGTAATTAAAGTGCAGAACCAAATGTAATCAGACCCCAGTGACTGGTGCCTTCATATTGATAGTTTTACAGTGGCCTCTGGGGTTGAAAGTTTATGTTAAAGTTACTAATGTAGCTGTGCTCCAGAAGAAGAGCAAGACAGTGTAGCTGTTGAAACAGGTATGACTATGTCCAAAACTGATAGTCGCACAACAAAAGTAGTTGATAGTCTGAATTTTAGGGGTATCTTCTACTTGGCAGGTGGAAGAAGCACAAGACTGCTGGAATGTACTAGTCAGAGAATTGCATTCTTCAGAAGCACTGCTATGTAAACATTCCCAAATGAGGAACTTTGCTGTGAGCAAGTAACGGTGTATTTTCTTAATACTATAGTTGATTTGTGTGAATTCATGTTTGAATCATCTGAAAGTTATAGACACAACACTATGTACCAAGCCACAAAATAAGTTTAAAAAAATTTCCTGAACTTAAAAAAAAAAGAAAAAAATATTTTCTCTGGACAGTTTTAAGAGTCGACATCCTGTGTTAGAGTTCTCTAATCATCACCAACACAATTTACAATCAGAACACACAGAGAGCCAGTTCAGACCAGCTCATCTGTTGACTTTGGCAGAAGCCCTTAATCTCACTGTGTGCAGCTGCCACTTGAGAGCTGGGGACTCGGCAGAGAGCCGAGGGAGGGTGGGATGCAGGGTTGGTCAAGGCATGAACACATACGCCTGCTTCATTTCAACAGCCGAACACTGCTTTTTTTAATACTCTTTTCATTTTACAGCCTCTTTTTTTTTTTTTTTTTTTAACCTGAAATTAAATGAGGACCTCTCATGAGCCACTGCGCTCCAGGCATAAGAAATTGTAATGTCTGGCTTCCAGAAACTGTCCCGTCAAAATGTGCTTCTGATTAGGTGGCTTAATTACAGCTGTGAAAACAATGTTGATTTAGGCCTCAAGATTCCAGTGCATGTCAGCCGTTATTAGCTAGCCTTGGACTGAAGCCACCATTTTAAAACTCTGTACCACTAAAGTCACACACTGCTTGACAACTTTTTATTTAGGCAGAAATGTTGCCAGAAGCAACACATTTTATGCAAAATATTTTTCATTGCGCAAATTTCAAATGTGACACTGTTGATGGACATAAAATGGGTAGTTATGGGTGGACCTCACCAAGTCCAAAACCTGACCTTTGCAAAAAAAATCCTTACCCCAACATCCCCCCCCCCATTTCCAATAGTTTTTCTAAAGTTTGACTGACATAATGCTTAATTTTAATTCCTTTAATTCAGTTTTATTCCAAATCCAGCATGTTGGTTTAACCACCCAATTTTATTGCATCTAAATTTTCCTGACAGTTTCATTTGCTGTTGGGAAATAAAATTGCCATTTTTGCAACATGGGAAATAATGGCTAGTTTCAAAACCAATATGTTTGAAACTTCCTTTGCCTGAAGCAGGTTAAGGCACACACTCAATTTACTTTAGGGGAAAAAAGCTCATTAAATAGTTTTTAATATTTTAATATAATTTAAGTAACTGCTTTCACAGTGGGAAGGCTTATTAGGCCCATGTATTTACACCTGCAGAGAGGTAAATGTTTGAGTAATTAGGTGGTTTCCAATAATTCAGCTTTTCAGTTGCAGGGTTAATGCTGTAAACAATGTAGGTGGACACAGTGAGTTTGCTGCATTTAAACATTACATTTCCACTTGTAGTATTTTACTTTCAAGTGCTTAAGAAAGAGCACTTGAAGATTTTTTTATTTTGTTTTGGTTTTTTTGGGTTTCTTTCTTTGTTTGGTCTGTTCTTCAAGTCTCCTTAATGACATGAATTGGCTAAAGAATGTGAGAGAATGTGTGTGGGTGTTAACTCTCAGCAGAGGTCGGTACTTTGGAAAAGTAAGATCTACATTCTCACTTCACAGTTGCCATGAAATTCCAAATGTCCACGCTGTGTGGTTTAATGGAAAGCATGAAGTTCCTAAATGACCGCAGGTTTGTTCCAACGTTAAGCACAAAACAAATCTTTCAAGTCATTGGCTGAGTTGCAAAACAGGAGGGTCATGTTTGCAGGAAGGTAATCTCCCTTTTTTTTTCCCTTCATGTTTTGCATTTCTATGGCATTAGGAATGTGTTTCTAGTGAGGTACTGGAACTATCAGCTCACAAACAAGAGTCGTCAGTTTCCAGGACCGAAAACAAGACACTTGAAACCTAAAGCTGTATTCATCTCTTACCCTAAATGCAGGCCAGTGCAACAATTGTACCTTCAGGAGCAACTGATTGGATGGATTTAGAGGAACTAATGATTTGGATAAGGAAGAAAGTCTAAAGTATAGGTTCACGTTTGCCCTGTAGAAAATCATCATGCATTCATTCTCTGCCTGCAACAGATTAGCAGAGAGCAAGGCAGTGAATGCCTACACTTTATTTTGTTCAGTTTTCAAAGGAGAAATACTGGAATGAGCTAGTCTATTTTCTTTGCAAAATGGTAGGTGGGGTTTCCAGCAACTGAATGTTTCAGAAATGCCCCAGTTGCTGTGGAGGACAGCTGTGAGTCGGGAGACAACCATGTTGATGGCATTTTCCTTATTCGACACCTTTGCATTTGTCTTTTGAAATGTGTTTCGTTGGTAATATGCAATGAGTTTTATTCATTAGCCACATACATTTGCTTCCTGTTTGCTACACACTCCTGTTTCTTTTGCCTTCTTCCCACACCTGTCAAAGGAACATTTCCAGCACATCAAATTAAAAGAAACGTTTGTATGTTATTACTTATATCTTTAATGCTGTAGTAGAAATAAAAGTATTGGGAGTGCTAGACAGGCTGTTATTTTGAGAACTGGATATTATAGACCAGGACATTTAACCCTGGGAAAAAGTTTTTACAAAAGAACAGAGCCAAGGACACAATTTTACTGGCTTTATAGAAGAAAAGGAATATTCTCTACAAAGGCAGACAAATTCACTTCTTTCCAGACTCAAGGACTTTTACTCAGGCCAGAAGGTGCTTCCTCCTCCCTTTTGAAGAAGTTATTTCAAGAAAGAGAGACGGGAAGCTTCTATTATTCCCTGCTAAACTGTGGGTTAAACATAAAGGGAAAGTCTGTTTGTTCTGAGACTCTGAATTTGCTGAGAAATTTTTGGAGGGGATTAAAGCCTGAATGAGTCTAGCTCAGATACTTAAATGGAGAATGAATCCATGCAATCCAGTCTCTCATCTTCCTGATATTTTCTTGACATTTTAAATTTAGATCCTGCAAGGTATGCTGTTGTGAATGATTGTTTTCTTGTTTTGACACCTGTTTGGTTTAGTGTTTCAAAGTAAGTAAAGCACTCTGTAAGGAGAAGATGCTGTGTTGATCTTCAGGTGTTAACTTCGATAAATAGTGCAAGATGTGTAGATACAACCTGTGGGTTGCAATTCAGTTGATCGGGATGATAGATGGAAGAATTTTTGTTGTCTTTTGTGCTTTTTCTTGTTTACTTTATACCACTAGCTCACTGCCTCGATCACAGGGGAAAAAAAGACAAGAGTATGACCTAGGGCAGTGTTGCCAGGAGCCTGCCTCTTTCTCAGCTGGCCTCAGAAATGCGTGTATGTGCAGCATGCACTTATCACGTAGCATGGATAATGTTACATGCACCCATTAAAAAAAAGTTAAAATACATTTTATATATATATATA